>OX456524.1:98079578-98539578 GCA_949748255.1 Eustalomyia histrio | reverse complement strand
GTACAATATGTGCAAACAAATTTGAGATATTTTAGGGTATTTTTGATATGATATACGATATAATTAAATATAATTATATGTGGTTCTATGTTAACGGTTTCGAATTCTAACCAGGGAGAAAAAATAACTTTTTAGTGTTTTTTAATTTTTTTATTATTAATATTTTTTACAAAACTCAAATTTTAACCCTTTTCGGTACAAGACCTAGAAAATTTTGATAGGATATAAGATATAAATAGTTTAGTATCATTTAGGTACATTAAGGTGTCTAAAAAAAGTTCGACTTCACTAGCTCCACAATCCTACAAATATGCCATTATGGAAAAAAATATGGTCTGCAAAAAAAAATCGAAAAAAAGGTTTTATCGCCATTTAAGTTTTAAAGTTGTTTATGTTCTATAATTTTAAATTAATGAAAAGTTGAGAAAAATTAACTATAATTATTTCGATCATGACTCATCATATCTAAAATAATTTAGGTTGTACATTACGAATTTAAAATAAAAATTTAACTCTAAATCGATTATTTTGCGAAAATTGTATACAAAAATGTTCCACTTTGATCAAGAAATTTGCCTTTTTGTTTGATACATTTATTTAGCACAATTATATTTGCCTCTGCGCAAAATGCTTTTGTGAGACAAGATTTAGTTTTAATACGTTAAATAAAAATAAAGTAAGTAAAATTTTATGTTCAGTTACAAGAATTAGTATTATCCTTTCAAAAATTAAAAACAAAGTAATTTATGAAAGCCCTTGGTAAGTAGATTGCAAAAGTACATGGAGTTGGATTTTTCGACGACAACGGTTTTTGATAGTTAGGAAATGACCAGGCTCTGCCTTCTGTTAAAGGCTCTAGCTTGTCTAAAACTTTGGGTTCTGATGAGATCTTTGCCGGATCGAAGTACGTGTATCAACCTAGCTAAAAATTGTTAATTTGCTTTGTTTTTGTAAACGTATGGATGTTGAAAGCTCGCTTTAAACTAGAAATAGTAACAATTAAAAAACCAGGAGGTATATACAAACTAGAAACAAAAAACTCTTAAATCGAATTTTGTTGAGTATTCAAAACCCGCGAATAATTTTCATAAAAATTAAGATCAGATTTGAGAAATTTACTCATTTAAGTTTAAAAAAAAAAATCGCGAACTACTTAAAAGTAAGTGAATTTTTTTAATTTTTTTGTACTGTCAGCTTATGTAAACAAAAAAAAAAAGGTTGTGTGGCCAGATGGTTGGCGATGCTGGCATGCCCGCGTTTCAGCTCGGCTAGAGCTCGCCGGTTTAAGGGGGGTGGTTCTTACCAACCTCTGACAAGATATGACAGTTACAAAAAAAAATCATGCCAGGCTTGTAAAAAAAAAATGTTTATATAAAAAAATCATAGGTACCCGAAACAAACAAGCAAACGAAACAGTCCCACGAATGCCCCTTTTGTACACCCCAAAACAAACCAAATTCAGTTTCTTGGCAGATGTAAAGCCAATTCACCATGATATCCACCACACACCGTTTAGATATCCCTAACATACTTACCCCGCCTTCCTCTTGTCTTCCTTACTACTACCCTCTTTTTTATAGCTTAGCTCTCCATTTTGTAAATGACCACGGTACAAGATTTCATTCGAACGTTATAAAAATTTTGGGTTTATTAAAAAAAATAAAAAAAATTTAATATCATAATATACAATTCATGCCAACAAGACTTTTTAAAAAAAAGGAAAAATATTAACTATTAATTAACTAAAAAGTGGAATCTTCTATCAATTTAAATGGACTAGTGCCCATTCGATAATATAACAATAAAAACAGAAATATTTAAAATTATTGTAATTATCAATCTCCGGTAGATAGCAGGTAGGTACTATAAAGAAATTAAATGCTATCCACAGTTCGGCTGGTTCCCAAGCATCCCCCGGCAAAAAAAAATGCATAGATGCCTACTCGCTCCTGGTTACCCAAAAGGTTTGTCCGTCCGTCTAAGAGTCCCAAGGTCGGTATGCCTGTACGCGTGTTCAATTAAACGTACCTAAAATTTTTAGTTTTAACGTAATTATTTTTTTATTTCAATGTAGGGTAAACATTTATCGTAGGAACTAACCGACAACGATTTAACAGGCCTGAGCTCAACCCCTAGACGCGCACCTTCTACACTCAAAGAAGGGAATGAATTGAAAAGGTATTTATAACTAAAAATGTTTTCCCTAAACAAAAATATCCATTCAAGGGACTCTAACCCCTTTTTTTTTATCAAATTAAAAAAACTAAAAATTCCTTTTTTCTTTCTCTTTGCAGAGGGTCTTGGAATGTCCGTCTTATTGTCCGGGTTCTATGCTGTTTTAGTACTACAAAATAACCTTTTGGATACCTTGCACCCCAGGCTTGGTGGTGCAGATGCAGCTGCTCCAATCGATGGGTCCAGGCAGAGGTGATTGTTGGCGTAATTGTTCTGTTTTGCTTTTAATAACTTGTTTTAACATTCACAAAAAAAACTTAATAAAATTTGGTTTCGTTGTTGTTGTTGTTGTTTTATTTTTTTAACCAAAAAACTCCGTATCACATGCCTGACCTTCTTCGTTGCCAAAATCCAAAAAGGAAGTTTTATGCCTCCATTTCCTGGAGCTTCCATCTTTTTTTCTTTTTATATCTCCAATGTCAAAAAGGTTTTATCTGAAATACGCGCAGTTGCACATATTGCAGTTTTTCGTTTCTTTTTTTTTCATTTGTTCCCTTATGTTATTTCACACCTGAGCCTCTACTACCTACCCATGACAAACCCAACCATCCTGCGCTCCCCCAATGGTTCCAGGATGGGAGGGAAACTAATTTCAATCACTTTCCTAAAACGGGTCGTTTCGGCCCCATCTGATCCTACCAGGGTTAATCCCGCAATCGTCGGATAGTCTGGCAGCACTGATTGGCATCATAGTGTAAAAACGGCAATCTAGAACAATGACCTTATTTTGGAAATGTAATATCGTCGATCTGGGAAACATATGTTTATCGGACGGACGACTAAAAATAACAAAACAAGTGAGAAATAAGATGAATGAAATTAACTGCACTACAAATTACTATACAGGTTTAGTGGTACGGTTAATTAAATAAAAATAAGAAGTCTAAACAAAGGTTGTGTATCTGCCCACAGGAAAAAACAAAAGGTAACAACATGAGAACATTCTGATAAGAACGTATATACACTGCAGCCAAAAAAAAAAAATTCTTTCTCTTTTCAGCTAACATCATCTCATTAGTTCTACAACCAGTTGCCGGACCATGTGGAGTATCAATTGAAACTCGTCGGCATCATTGCAAAGAAGCCGAGAAGAAAAAAAAAATGGCGTCTGTTAACAACTTTCGCTATCTCCAACAACTGGTAAGCTATATATGGGAATAAAATTTACCAATTATTTTACCTTTTCTACAAGGATTTCGATGCTGCTCCCAGATAAGCCCTGAACATCCACACTCATGTATATTTGGTAAGTATAGTTACACCACTCTTAGTTACGCTCCACTAACTAAAAACTATTCCTTCATCTATTTTCGGGCCTCCATCAAGAGTATTTTACACCATTTGGACATTCGATGTATCCATCACTATCCAATGGTATGTGCCCAAATCGTCACAATTCCATTCCGACTAACTTTACTTTCCCTTTTCAGCCTCCTTCACCCGCACGAAGCTCAACTTGAGGCACTGAGATTTCTTATCGTGAGAACAAGTACAAGGTGTCTCATCTCGAGATGAAAAGGTTGCGGTCGAGAGTGGGCGACAAGGCCCTTCACACCGGCCGATTCGAAACGTAAAAATTCTCCCGAGGTACGTAAAAAACCAAGGCAATTAAATAAAAAAAATAAAAATGAATTTTAAAAGGATGATACAATCCAAAAGCATTCATAATATCTAGAAGGATATTCTCAGTTCCTTTTTTATGCGGTTTATAAAGCAAACCAAAGAAGTTTATAAATAATAACTTCAAACATATGAGCGTTTCAGAAGCCAATTAAGCCAAACTCTATTAGAGAAAATTTTAACATAAAGTTTTTCAAAATTTTCTGAGGAATGTTTACTAAAATGTAATATAGAGACGTAAAGGCGTCAATATAAAGAAAAGCCGACCTTTATACACTTCAACTCTTCATTTACGTTGTTTCTGAGTTTACTGCATAAGAAAAGCTAAAGACAATGCAAGATTTTCATTTACCTCTTTGCGGCCTGAAGTAAACGTTTAACTCGTGTTATTTTAGATAAGTTGCATGATCTGAATGTATAATTATAGACATAAATGAATGTATAAGACATATGTATACTTCATTCTAAAAAATAAAAAATTATCATTTCATTCCGATTTGGAAAATTTTTTTTTTCTTTATATGTGAAGGAAAGGCTGAAACTGCGAATGCTTACAAAGCATGATCCCAATTGAAAAAATTTTAAATGAGTTTCTAAAGTGTTACTGATCCTATAATCGGTTGCTATCGAAAGTCGCTTAATTGGATACCCCAAAAGGTACACACCGAAAAAACATTATTTAAAATCCATTTTAAAAGAAACAGCTTTAAAATTAACTTCAGTTTGTCTCCTTTTCAATTTATATATGTTTCCACTTATCCTTTTTTGTTTGCAATTCGGAAACAGATATAAAAAAATTTTAACATATTTATTTAAAAACGGAAAATTTTATTTAAAAAAAAAAATCTTATTTAATTCAATACGATTTATATTAAAAAATATATATATATATATGTACAATGCCTATATTACCAAAATCTTTGCCTCCTTTTCACAACTGGTTATTTAGGAAAGCAAATGGAATGGGCTATATGTTAATTTTTGACCCCCTAACTCTAATGATTTATTAATAAAACTAGTGCGTAATAAAAATACATTTTGCTTATATAACCAACTAGTTATCCTAACTACTTTCAAATCCTAATTTCCTAAAATTAAATTTTACCAAAATCCCTTTAAATGCACTTCATTTCCATATTCAACAAGGTTTGGCAAAATTTATTGGCCACTTTAATTTAATTCTATTGGGTTTAAACTTAATTCTAAGAAAAAAACAATGGAAATTTAAAAGTTTCCCTAAATCCAATAAAGAAACAAAATTCAGCATTTTCATTCGGTTATTTAAAATTAATTTTTTTACTAACACTTAAAATAGATAACCTCCTAACTACAACTAATTCAACAGTACTGGCAGTAAATAATTCATTTCATTTCTCTTAGGTTTATTATTTCAATTCTAAAGAGAAGCCTGCCGGATCGAAAAATATGTCAACAAATGGAAAACCTCTGGTAGGTTTTAGATTTAAAATATGTATACTTAGACTAATATATACCGACTTATATTAGGAGTAGTCAAAATTCAAACGGAATTAAGGATACAAGGCCAATATAAGAATCAATATTGGAGCCTTCAACCACAACCACAATTGACACCCCCACTTACAAAGGCACAGTCTGATATTCTAGCAATGATGGTTATTCACACCCCATTGCATTGGAACACCGGTCAGCGAAATTCAAGTCGAAGTAAAGAGCCCACCACCTGTTTTATTATAAAACAAAGGTTGTAAAATAAAATTACTTTTGTTTCAACTCGCCGTAAATACGGGCTCAGAATTAAATTATTGTACTAGGTGACTAACGACTCCCAGTCCTTAATGGCATAGTTCCCTAGGGCGCTAATCTGCAGCAACGTGGATTTGCAAGGAGTTGCACTATCGGTACAATGATGGTTACAAAATGTAACTAGCTTAGAAACGTTGGCTTATTAGTTGAACAAAAAAATTGAATTACTCAACCCAAGACTAATGAATTCTCTGGCCGGTAGCACCAAAGGAAAAAGGAGTGAATCCCCCTCTGCCCAGATGTAAAATTCCTGCCTTTGATAAAATAAAAAAAAATAATAAAAATTAACGAGCAAAAAAAAACCCACCCTAACATTGACGGGAAGTTAATGCTGAATTTGATAAAATAAACTAAAACGAAAATTTTAGCTTACTGCTTTAGGTCTTTTCCGTGGAAAATCCCTAACAATTTGCCCTGCAAGTCTTCTACCTCGTACAGGCTGTTTCCGACCGGTCGGACTATTCGGCATTTTAAAAATTTCCTGGCCAGCTTAGCGTTAAAAGCAGTCTTAAAATCGCTTTGCTGAAAATTTCTGCGATAAACTTCCTGACCTGGAATAAATTTTACTTTTCGGCACCGAGTATTGTACGCTTTTTCATTTCGCAAGTATGCCTTGTGTAGACTTTCTCGAATTTTCTGCCGTATGAGGTCTAATTTTGCCGATCTCGGAATAACATTTAGCTCAGAATCTTCTAAGCTACCAAGTTTTCTTGCGATTTTATAAAAACTTGAGTGACCAACCATATTCAAACCGAATAACGCGAAATAGGGTGTAACGCCGATCGAGCTGTGAACCGACGATCTTAATGAATATTCGATTTCCGACAGATATTTGTCCCACTCAGTCTGATCCTCTTGTAGATACGAGCGTACCGCCGACAGGATAGATTGGTTCACTCTTTCTGAAGCATTCGCCTGTGGCGAGTGCGTAGCTGTTTTAACGTGGTTTATACCAAAATTTTTTACTAACTCTCCAAACTCTTTACTTAAAAATTGCTTTCCATTATCGGACACAATCGTTTCGGGCGTACCGAATTTATGGCACACTTCGGAAATTAAAAATTTCACGACGTTCTTGCTGTTGGCTTTTGGCATAGCCTTCAACAAAACAAATTTAGTTAAATTATCCAAAACAATAAAAATAAAGCAATTTCCTGTTTTAGACCGCGGATACGGACCCAAAAAATCTACAAAAATCCGCTAAAACGGACGCTCAGCTTGTGTTTCGGCTCCCATAGGTGGGCGTAGTGTCATATTCGCGGGCTTTGTCTCTTTACAGACTTGGCAATTTTTAACAAAATTTCGAATTTGGATGGTTTGATTAGGCCAATAAAAATATTCACGCACTCTGCGTAATGTTTTTGCAAAACCGCCGTGCGAAACCTGAGGCGGATTGTGCGCTGCCTCTATAATACCTTGTGTTAAATCCAGAGGAACCCACAGTTTCCACGAAAAATCTTCATTTAAAGGTACTCCATCGTATGGAGCAACTCTTTTAAATACTAAATCATCCACTACCTTGAGATCGGGTAACTGTTCAGCGTTTCCTTCGATTGTAGCAATTAGTTCACAATAGTTTTCCGATTTGAAAGCCCCTGAATTTAAATCAATTAAAGTCCCAACGTCTACCGAGATTTCATCCATTTCGTAGCGCGATAGGGTATCGGGAACAATATTTTGTTTCCCCTGCCTATGCTCTATGGAGAAGTTATATGCTTGCAGATGAAGACTCCATCTGGCCAAGCGTCCACTGAGGTCTTTATGAGACATCAGCCACTTTAGACTTCTGTGGTCGGTAATCACGGAAAACGGCATCAATTCTATATATGGCCTAAATTTCTTAATCGCCATGACCACTGCCAGACATTCTCGTTCAGTGACGGAGTAATTTTTCTGTGCCGATGTTAATTTGTGCGAAAAATAAGCTATTGGGTGCTCCCCATCAGAATCATCTTTCTGAAAAAGCACCGCTCCAATACCTACATCAGACGCGTCGCACTGGACGTAGAAGTGTCTGGCGAAGTCAGGGTGATTAAGAACCGGGCTCGTAATTAGAGCGTTTTTGAGACGATCAAAAGCGGCTTTAGCTTCATCCGAAAAATTAAACTTTTTGGCCTTCTTCAGAGTTTCAAAAACCGGAGCCGCAATTGTGGCATAATCTGGTATAAACCTTCTATACCAGCCCGTTGCGCCCATGAAACTGCGAACTTGTTTAGCGGTTTTCGGATACGAAAAACGCGTGATCGTTTCTACCTTAGCCGGGTCAGGTTTTAATTTGCCACTACCAACTATATAACCAAGATACTTTAACTCTTTAAAACAAAATTTTGATTTTGCGATATTAATTGTCAACCCCGCTTTTATCAAACAATCGGATACTCGATTTAACAACTCACAGTGCGTGCTAAAATCTGGCGAGACTATCAAAAGGTCATCTAGATAGACGAAAACTCTATCACGAAGCGCTGCGGGAACCACTTTATCCATAAGCCGGCATAACCTTTGGGCAGCATTACACAGCCCAAAAGGCATGACAGTATATTGATAAAGGGGTCTCCCTGGTACCGTGAATGCAGTTTTTTCTCTGCTAGACTGGTCTAATGGTATTTGCCAGAATGCATCTTTTAGATCAACACTAGATATAAAAAATGTATCCCCTAACCGACTGAGCAATCCTTCAATGTGCGGCAAAGGATAGGCGTCCTTGACCGTGAGCGCGTTGAGCTTTCGAGCGTCCAGACACAGACGATTTTTCTCGCCCTTTCGGACCAATGTAACCGGATGACTCCAAGGACTTTCGCTAAGCTCAATAACGCCCAGTGCAAGCATCCTATCTAGCTCTGCGTACATTAACTTTTGTACAGCCGGTGACACAGGATAATGACGATCCTTCACCGGAGTTGCATCACGAGTATCTATTGAGTGCACTTCTAAACTGGTTCTACCCAGCCCTAATTTGTTATAGCAAGGGAACTTTGAAACTACTACATTTAACTGTTGTTTTTGCTGTGATGTAAGAATATGGGTTTTAATATCTATGGCGCTGTCCGTCTCCTCACAGAGATCAATATTATTAGTGTTTACACTATCTACGGTAGCAATTAATTTAAAAGCCTTCATAAAATCGTAACCCAAATACAACTCACGGCTCAAAGTCGGCACTAAATAGAACGTAATTATATGAGAGGCTTTATTAAACGAAATTTCGGCCCGAACCCGACCGATTATATGGTGTACTGTATCGTCTGCGGTTTTAATTTCTGTCGAAAAATTATGCACGTGCAAACCGGTTTTTTTCACAAAATTTAAACAGTTTTTGCCCAAAATTGATACCGTGGCTCCACTGTCTAACAAGCCCTCTATTTCATAACCATTTATATCTATTCGTGTATATAATCGTGTATCGCCTCCTTCAAATAACGACGACGCCGCGATTTCCTGCCTAATTTCCTTTCTCAACCGGTACCTTTCTCTCGCTTTCCTAATTTTATTCGAAACCTTACCAAAAATTCTTAATTTCGCCTCATTATATTCTCTAATACGTAAAAGAAGGGGTTTAAGCTCTCGGAGCTTTGAATCTAACGCTAAATGTGTACTCATCCTATTTTTATTAACTAAAACTGAAATATTTTTATCCTTAGGTCCCATTTGCTGACAATAAACTGGGCTTAAACTTCGGTCAACCGCGTCTCCCCAGTTTGAGACGGGTTCGGCAATCTGTTTCCCTGACATTTAGGGCATTTTGGGCTCACCACATTGTCTTTACCGCATCTAAAACAAAATTGCCTAGTCAAAGGTTCAGGACAATCTACAAAACTATGACCAACTATCTTACAATTCCAGCAAGTATAATGACTAGTAGAACGAATACCATTAACCTCGAAATCCAATAGTGGTGCTTCTCCTTCTACTTCATACGACAGTTCACTCAGACGATGATTAGCATTCGAACGCTGCTGGTACAACTGCCGCTGGCTGTCCAACAAATTTTCTGCTCTTTTTACCTCCCGGCAAAACTCCATAAGAGTTTTCACCTGTACTGAAAACATAATTTGCGCCAATAAAGGTTTCAGGTTGCCTCTCATGATTTCCACTAACTGCCCCTCTTCATAAGGAGAATCTTGCTGGTTTCGCAACTTCATGACGGCGTTATAAAAATCTTCAAAAGATTCTTGAGGCAGTTGACGGCGATTTAAAATCTGCATTTGAACTTGATATTCTTTTTCAAAACGCTTGTACTTCATCAATAGAGCTTTCTCCAACTCCTGCCAGGTTTGAATAAGCACCAGTTTCCGGTGATCCCAGTACCAATCCCGAGCCGGACCTTCGAGTAAAATATGGAAATCACGAAGCATTTCCTCATCACTACATTTATAATCCTGTTTCAGTAAACCCACTCGGAAAATAAATTCTTGTACGTTCATGGTTTTATTGGTTCCATCGAACCTAATGTTCCATTTCTCCAGTTTCCTGCTTAGCGGTTCATAATTTTGTTTATTACCGTATGTGGGAAAATTGTGATTTTGATATGAATTAAAAGTAGGTGCAATCCAAGCATCTTGTCGTTGACGCGAGCTATCTGGCTGTAATATAATGGGTAATTGGTGATAATTATTTAAAGATTGTTGCGATTGTGGTTGTAGTGGTATTTGATGGCACCACTGATTTTGCAGAACTTGGTGATGATTTGGGCCTGCTGGATTTGTACTATATATTGGGTTAGGCTGTTGTTGTACCGGCTGTTGTTGATATTGATTCTGATGAACAATATTTTGAAAATATGGTTGTATTGGCTGTTGTATTGGCTGTTGTATAGCTGAAGCTGTAGCCGGTCTTGTCCAAAGTGACGCAGACGGTTGAGTTGGAAGTTGTGGCAATACTGTGGACATTTGAACAGCCGTTGCTGTTTGACCGTATACGGACGACGTCGGGCTAAAAGTTTGACTTTGAGCTGTGCCTTGAGGTACCAAAGGGGCTTGCGAATACACTGGTGGATGCAGAAAAGATGTCAGCATTGCTGTCGTTATTTGTGGTACTTCTCTAAAAACTTGCTGTGTCTGCAACCTATGTCCCTCAGCTGATGCCGGACTTCTCACAGGCACCTGATTAATTTCTTGTATAGCTAGCCGAATTTTCTCGTCAAGATCCCTCATTAATCGTGACAAAGATAACTCAACAGTTGAGCTAACCATCTCTATAATATTGTTAGCATTGACAGAATCCATTGTTTGTTGAGTACCAGTTAATCCTTCACGAAATTCGCTATACTGAGGCGAAATAACAGTATTATTCAAAATTCTCGGATTAAAGGTAAAGTCTGCTCCTGACGCTCCTGACAAACCATTAGACAATGTCGTTACCACTTTCGTTGTAGAAACCGTAGATGCAGCCACTGTTGGGCTCTCTGTGGCCGTGGTATTTGCACTACAAGTCGCTGTTGCTTGCGGAGGGTCCATGCTTACTGCTTTTACCAGTTTCGACCAAAAAGGAAAATAATAAATATACAAAAGTACCAAACTCAATATACGAACGATTTTTCGTTCCTTAAGAAGCTAACTTCGAATTAAAAACTATGTTATTTCAAATTAAAATATAAGAAAAACTATTTAAGTCGTTCCTGCCGAAATTTAATGAGCTTAATGAAACCTTAAGAGGCCAAAACAAATTTTCACCAAAAAAAAAAACAAATTAAAATGTGGTTTATCAACTATTGGCAAAAATATACCAAAAATTATATTTTTGCGAAGAGTATTTTTGAAAATCGTAATATATATACGTAAATTATTCATGTGTGGTAGGTAGTATTTTGGAAAAACAAAAGGTTTGCGAGGTAAAAGTATTTTGATTTATTTTGAGTGTACATAAACATTATTACAATAATTTCAAACTGTTTTTTCAGAAATTCGTGGGTAAAATAAAATTATTAAAAGATGAAATATGGAAATAATTGTATAAGCAAACCAAACTAAACTGTGCTGCAACTGGAGAGTCTGGCCATTAGCCAGAAAAATTACGGACTAGCGACAAGTTTAACACCTTTCCAGTTTAATTATCGAGACGAATCTCAAAATAAAAGTGTAAGAGTAAAAAAAAATTTGAAATTTGCTTTAACAATCACCTTCGGCTTATCTTGTTTAAATCTTAAAAAAAAATTAACATGAAACCTCACCTTTACATTTGACTTGTAGCGATTATAAATTTATTATTCGCGGTAACTATTAAAAATTTCACAAGTCTCAAGTCAAGATGAAGAGGTAGGTTGGAAAAAAAAATACAAACTTTTTACGGTCACGTCGACCTCAAGTTCCTGTAGCTACACGATCCGGGCTCTAAAGCCTCGATCATCGGGGCTTACAAGCTTGGGAACAAGGTAAACCCGCTGTAATTTGTAAATCTATAAAAAAAATTAACTGCAGCTATTTTATAAGACATTTTCTCAGTTTACTTCGCTCGCACGAAAGCATTTAACAGCATTAAAAAAAAACCATTAAGACTCCATTCGATGTAAAGAAAACTGAGGTAAATGCTCATTATTGTAGAAAAAGTCCCTTCTTGGAAAATGTCGCAACGCATTAAGGACTCTTTTAAAACCTAATGGGACTTACATTCTCACAACAAGGAAAACAAAATCTCTATGTGGCTTAAAAAAATGTATATAGAAAACTTCCTTAAGACGAAGCTTGCTTCGAGTCCCACTTGGGCGCCATTCTGTACTGTCAGCTTATGTAAACAAAAAAAAAAAAGGTTGTGTGGCCAGATGGTTGCCGATGCTGGCATGCCCGCGTTTCAGCTCGGCTAGAGCTCGCCGGTTTAAGGGGGGTGGTTCTTACCAACCTCTGACAAGATATGACAGTTACAAAAAAAAATCATGCCAGGCTTGTAAAAAAAAAATGTTTATATAAAAAAATCATAGGTACCCGAAACAAACAAGCAAACGAAACAGTCCCACGAATGCCCCTTTTGTACACCCCAAAACAAACCAAATTCAGTTTCTTGGCAGATGTAAAGCCAAGCCAGGGTCCCTCCCACTAGAAATCCATTTGGAATTCACCATGATATCCACCACACACCGTTTAGATATCCCTAACATACTTACCCCGCCTTCCTCTTGTCTTCCTTACTACCACCCTCTTTTTTATAGCTTAGCTCTCCATTTTGTAAATGACCACGGTACAAGATTTCATTCGAACGTTATAAAAATTTTGGGTTTATTAAAAAAAATAAAAAAAAATTCAATATCATAATATACAATTCATGCCAACAAGACTTTTTAAAAAAAAGGAAAAATATTAACTATTAATTAACTAAAAAGTGGAATCTTCTATCAATTTAAATGGACTAGTGCCCATTCGATAATATAACAATAAAAACAGAAATATTTAAAATTATTGTAATTATCAATCTCCGGTAGATAGCAGGTAGGTACTATAAAGAAATTAAATGCTATCCACAGTTCGGCTGGTTCCCAAGCATCCCCCGGCAAAAAAAAATGCATAGATGCCTACTCGCTCCTGGTTACCCAAAAGGTTTGTCCGTCCGTCTAAGAGTCCCAAGGTCGGTATGCCTGTACGCGTGTTCAATTAAACGTACCTAAAATTTTTAGTTTTAACGTAATTATTTTTTTATTTCAATGTAGGGTAAACATTTATCGTAGGAACTAACCGACAACGATTTAACAGGCCTGAGCTCAACCCCTAGACGCGCACCTTCTACACTCAAAGAAGGGAATGAATTGAAAAGGTATTTATAACTAAAAATGTTTTCCCTAAACAAAAATATCCATTCAAGGGACTCTAACCCCTTTTTTTTTATCAAATTAAAAAAACTAAAAATTCCTTTTTTCTTTCTCTTTGCAGAGGGTCTTGGAATGTCCGTCTTATTGTCCGGGTTCTATGCTGTTTTAGTACTACAAAATAACCTTTTGGATACCTTGCACCCCAGGCTTGGTGGTGCAGATGCAGCTGCTCCAATCGATGGGTCCAGGCAGAGGTGATTGTTGGCGTAATTGTTCTGTTTTGCTTTTAATAACTTGTTTTAACATTCACAAAAAAAAACTTAATAAAATTTGGTTTCGTTGTTGTTGTTGTTGTTTTATTTTTTTAACCAAAAAACTCCGTATCACATGCCTGACCTTCTTCGTTGCCAAAATCCAAAAAGGAAGTTTTATGCCTCCATTTCCTGGCGCTTCCATCTTTTTTTCTTTTTATATCTCCAATGTCAAAAAGGTTTTATCTGAAATACGCGCAGTTGCACATATTGCAGTTTTTCGTTTCTTTTTTTTTCATTTGTTCCCTTATGTTATTTCACACCTGAGCCTCTACTACCTACCCATGACATTTTATCTCATATTCCCTTTATGCACATTAATTAAGACTAGATTAGAAAATTTCGTTAAACTATAGCGCATAATTAAAAAAATAATTCAATTTAAGATCAACCATACTTTTTGTATAAATTACTCTAACGACAAATTAATAATTCTTCTTTGTGAAGGAATTTTGCTAAAACTCGGCAAAGAGGTTTTAGACATTAAGGAATAGGGGCAACACTGGAATTCAAAGTATGTTGTTTTTTTTGGCGGCTCTAAGGTTTTTTGTTTTAAATATAATTATTTCTCTACATTTTTTCTTAAGCCCTATACACACT
The DNA here is from genome assembly GCA_949748255.1 of Eustalomyia histrio. Lineage (NCBI taxonomy): Eukaryota > Metazoa > Arthropoda > Insecta > Diptera > Anthomyiidae > Eustalomyia > Eustalomyia histrio. Next base: position 98,525,292 of record OX456524.1, on the reverse strand, counting down.
GATCGCCAAAATATGTATTTCACTTGATTTCAAGTTTTCAGCTTTCAAATTCCATACAAATTTTAGATCAAAACTTGAAAATGACGAAAATACGTGTTTTTGGGCTCAGTATGAATGGGGTATTAGACAGTAAGATATGATTATAAATAATTATATCTAATATTATATATAGCAATATATAATTATATAAAGTCAAATAAGTACTGAACAAATTTAGACTCATCAATTAAGATCCTTCAAAATTCCCAAATATATTGCTGAATCTAATTTGATCTGCCATTTGCAGATCAATTTAGATATTAAGGAATAGAAAATTGGATATGATTAATTCATTTCGCCAGATCAAGTTTTTTACACGAGTATATATGATATTTGCTTCCAAAAGTCCTGTTAGTGATGAAAATTTAAATATATTTTTTTTTGTTTTAAGTATTACCTTTTTTTCTGAGTCCATTAGATATGATTACATACAATTTTAACTTTTGTATGATAAACTTAATTTATTTTTAATTATTTTTATAAGCTTTTACATAAACTACATTTTGTATAATATATTGTTGGATCCAATCTGGTACAATACTACGATCTGCCATTTTTAGAATGAATTTGGATACCAAAATACTATATTGGATCCCAAAATACTATACTGCTCAAATATATTGCTTGATCTAAATTGCTCTGTCTTTTTTCGGATCAATTAAGATCTTACTTAGTCCCCAAATATAATTGGATCGACCAATTTTCAAATAAAATAAGATCAGCTAGATATTACAGCAGATATTCAAGAATATCAAATTGGGGTTGATTAAATATTGTGCCATATAAGGTTTCTTTTTTACTCGGGTAGGCTAGTTTTAAGTACATATTATAAAACTTGTTTAGCCATCCATTGGGACATGCTGTTTTCTTGCTGAGAATCACTTTAGAAAAATCCAATCTAATTAAAATTTGGATTTAAAAAAAATTCACTTAGAATTAATAAGAATGAATTGCCTAAAACTTTCTTAAAAACTATATGTACACGTAAAGAAGAACCTGTTTCCATTTTAAAGTTTATAGTACTGCAAATAACAAAGGAATTGAAATAGAAAAAATTTAAATAAATACAATTAAATCATTAGCATAATAATGCAAAGGACTAAGAAAACCGAACAAATTGTAAAAAAAAAAAGAAAATAAAGTGTGACATTGTGGAGAACAATAGTTTTCAAATATGAAATTTTTCTACAACTGAAAAGAAACCAAAAAACGTGGGAATTTCTTAAAATGGTTAGAGATTTAAATAAAATGAATTACAATTCTAAAGATTTTATGGATTATGCATATTGAAATGAATTTTGACATATTTTAGCTCGAGTGTACACTTATAAAAATTATAGGCATAAAATATAAAAGAAAGCATTGACATAATTTTCATTCATAAGCAGTTGTCATATTTAAAAAACCTTTTTCTGGGATTTTTTAAGTTCCCAAAACAACATAAAGGTGATTGTTTGTAACCCTTTCTTTCTAAACAACCAAGTGATAACACACAATTGTTTTATTTTCTGTTTTTTTGTGTTCCTTTACAATTTGTAGTTTTGTCAGCAGCCTAAATATAGAAAAGCATCCTTTTTTTATGACAGTAATTTGCATATGCGTTTGTATTTTACAGGACATAAAGTGAAATATAAATGTGTACGTCTTTTCCTGCTTTAAATCCTTTAAAATTCACTTTATTTACCCCTTTTTTGTGAAAAGTGATAAATATATTTATTTTTTTTACTTTTTTTACATTTTCATTTTTTCTTAAATATTCTCATTGTGGATGTTTTTTTTTTTTAACGGAAATTTTACCTGATGTTATTTATTTTTTAGATTCTTTAAAAAATTTCATTATAATATTAAGTACTTTCAGTTGTTTTTTATGTTCAAATCTACAGATGTTTTACAATTCTAATCGTCATGGTTTCCCATTTCACTTTTTTTCTTGGTTGCATAAATTGATGAAAAATATTATAAAACTGGTTTATTTTTTAAAAGATTATATCATTTTAAAAATTATACCCTACACACTACTTCATACAGGATATAATAAGTTTGTGCTGATGTTTGTAAATACCAAGCGACTCAGAATCACTTTGTAAGTCGATTTATCGATGTGCGTCCGTTCATTTGTCCATGTGTCCATTTAAACTCTGCAGTAAAGCTACAGATCACAAATATAAAAATATTTGGCTGACATTTGGTACATACGTTTGAATTTGGGTAGAGTCAGTCTATGTTCAGACCTACATAAAAGAAGAAAGCCCCTTTTTGAATAGGGCTTTAATGCTACTTAGAAACCAATAACCTTTAATATTTTGTGGGTCGGGCTAAAGTGGAATTTATTGGGCGTTGCTAATAAAAACAAAAATATATGACCCTGACCCCACATGCAAAAACCGGTACGCGTAGTAATATATAAGTGTGGGTACTCTAATAAAAGGATATTTCCTTAGGATTTCCGTAATGATTTATGATTTATATGTGGCTTCCTCTAGATCCATTTAATCCCCATGGGGTCCCTTAAAAATTAGAATTTTTGTTTGAAAAATCTCGCGATTTTTCCAATAAAAAGGGAATAGCACTAAAACTAAAAATGTTTAAGAAAAGGTGGGTGATTTTTTTCAAAAAAATTTTTGACTGCGGTGCTACGTCAATCACACAAATAGTTTCACATTCAAGTTTCACACACAAATAATTTCACATTTTTTCTAATTCACAAAAGAGTTCTTAGAAGAAATTTTTGACTGCAGCACTAAGTCAATCACACAAGCATTTGCCAAAAAATTCACAATTTTTTAGAAAAAATTTTTCAATTTTTTTTGAAAAAGTTTTTCCCTACGGGCCTAACTCAATCACACAAATAATTTCACATTTTTTCCACTAAAACAAAATTATTTTCCAAAAAAATTAAATGTTTTTTAATGTTTTAATATTCATTATTTGCTTTTTTATTAAACAAATTTCTGTTTTTTGAGTAGTAGATCTGGAGGGAGCACCTTATCATGGATCGTAAAAAAAGTCCATATTCATATCCTGAGAAGTTTTATTTCATTTGTGTACTCACACTTATATGTTACTACGCGTACTGAGTTTTAGGTCCTGGGGCCCATAGACTCCGGCTCCAAAACCCGCATATAGAAAAATATTTTTTTTCATAGCAACACCCGATAAAGTGCTCAAATTCGTTTATATTTATCTCTATATTTTCTGCTCTGTTAATAAAAAATTATCAAGTTCCTTCCCGGAATTCGGAACGCTTACCTATTTGGTGTAGGGTATCAAATAGTCGGCATTCCCGACTTTAATTTTTTATTGTTTTTTTTTTTAATATTTAATATTTTAAGCGCCCTAGTGAAAATGTTCATGTATGGTAATATATGGGATCATATATTATTCCATATATGCTCGGATCCGTAATTTGAGGGTATATGGCCGTATATGCTCATATATGAATGTTTATATATGGTCACATGTAAGTACTTTTCCGTATATTAAAAAACCTTTTTTTATTTTCCAAAAAAAATTTTGTTTTTTTTTTTTTTTTTATTAAAACTAAATGTAAATATTTATACCTCTTTTTGCATTTTCATATTTGAATTTAGGAATTTTTAACGAACATTTAACGAACAAGTTTCAAATATTCGAAGAATATGTTATTTTTAAAAACAATAAAATAAAAACAAAATTATATATAAATCACGTTAATTTATTTTGTTTAAAACTATTTTAAAGTAAACTAAATTTATTCTTCAAAAACTGAATTAATAAAAAAAACCTATAAAAATTATTACAAAATTAATATCAATAAACAAAAAACAGTTTTATTAAGCAATCGTGACTTTTTTGGAGCTGTTTAAGCTCGCCAATTTGTTTTGGCTTAGGTCTTTATTTATATTAAGCTCGCCAATTTGTTTTGGCTTAGGTCTTTATTTATATTACAGGTGCTCTGTCGTACCCATCCTCTTTTTGACTATATTCCAAAGAAAACTTATATATATAAAAATACAATAAAAAAATATCTGCTATTTTTTCCGCAAGACACTTATGAACTATTTTTTAGTAACTTTAGCAAAAATGTTTACATACTTTTTTCTATAATTGGGGATACAAATTAATAATGTCGATTTTATTGCTTGAAAATGCATTTATTATGATAACAAAATGAATTGATACATATTCAAAGTATTGTCCATCGTTAGCCACTACTTTTTCCCATCTTTATGGTAGCATATGAATTCCCCGCAAAAAGAACTGCTCCGGTTTTGAGGTAAATAATGCATGAAGCCAATTTTTGATACCCTCACGCAGAGAAAAAACATGATTGATGAATGGTCACTACGACCATATTTATTCATATTAGCCTAATATGTTTACTCTCATAAGTTTATTATATCCCTAGAATAAATTGAACAAAATTTTTTTGTCTTAAACATATTATTCGTTGCACACAAATGTGTATGTTTATTACAAAAATTTATGTTTGCCTTTAAACACATTCTCTAAATGAGCAAACATTTATTGTCAAAATAAACAGTGTGTGTTTCTAAAAAAATAAAATTTTCTCCCGCTTCATTTTCCGTTCGCCAGCGATAGTTAATAACTTGAGTGAGTATAAAATAATAAAAACATTTTTCGGGGAGCAAAAGGCCATGCTGCCTTGCAAATTTAATGATATAAATTATTATACGTTTATTGAAACAGGTAAGTAATTTATATTTATATAATTAGAAAAATCCATACCTAAATTCATACATGTATAAATACGTATAAATTACATTGTCTTTCTTGCAGCCAAAAAAACATACAACATTAAAAACACCATTGAAATTTTGACGCAGAATTTTGTGATAAGCCCCGAATTTTTTTCAATAACAGTTCAATTAAAGGTGCGTTTGTCTTTGACTTTATCTTACAAGTCTTAAGTGCGGGGCAAAAAATGTGTACATATGTATACCCTTTTAATAAAAACTAAATCTTTAAAATTACATTTTCTATTTGTTTTATTGTGAGAACCATATAACATGTTGACATAGACATTTTGCATGGCATTGGGAAATATAGAAACATGGTTTGAAAGATCGTTTGCGTTTTTCTTGTGAACATAATAATATATTTGAGATAATAATTAGCTATAAATATTATATCTGAACATATATTGTTACTTAAGACGTGTTTGACACAATCATACCCACAAACATTAATGATAGTTTGCGATTGTGATTGTATCAACCATGTTTTTTCTTTGCGTGCTGTTCTGAAGTGAAGCGTATACCAGTAAGGGCGTTCTGCATCGATCGAAATAAATGGTAGTCAGAAGGGGCAAGGTCTGGGCTATAAGGAGGGCGAGTCAAAACTTCCTATCCACTGTTTTCGAATATTCTGGTCGTTTTTCGTTGATTGCTCTCTTCAAACGAATCAATTGTTTACAGGTCCCCTGTGATCATTTGACCCGATTTCAAAAGCTCATAATACAAAACACTCTTCTGGTCCCACCAAACACAGAGCATTCCCTTGGCGCCATTGATATTCGGCTTCGGTGTTGATTTGGTTGGTTGGCCGGGCTTTACATATTCAAGTTCTTCTTGCATTTGACAACAATTTTCGTCGAGTAATACTTCCAACTCCTCATCTTCAAACTTTTTTGGCTGACCAGGCCTCTCCTTGTCTTCTGTGTCGAAATTACCACTTTTGAACCATCGTTTACAAGTTTTTTGAGTTGGACCGTAAGCTTCTCTACCAACAATCGATAACTTTCAGCAGCCGTTTTTTTTTTAAATGAAATAAGGTTATCAGACTTCCCCGAAGAACATCTTTTTTAGGCACAACATTCGACTATTTTATAGCGATTGAAAAAAAAGTGTGTTTACACTTTGGCGTCTATCGAATACTGAATTTTAATGATATATGTTTACCCTCCAAAATACCATATTTGTTAATATTGACAGAAACCATATGTGATAGTTATGTCATCCGTTGTCCAATCGACATTATTAACTTGTTTGCCCAATAGTAAACTCTCCCCTTAACGTTTTGGCAAAATCCCTTCTGCTAGAAGTCTTACATTTAAAATATGTTTTCCCGAGAGTGTGGGTTATTTCACTGATAAGGTTCTTTCAAAAGATCGTAGAAAAAATGGGGTAAAAATAGGAAAAAGTTCCGCTTTAGCTAGGAACTTGAAATTTGGCGTGTAGGTTACTCCCCCACCGTAGTCATCCTCTGACACGGTATTTTTTTTTTGAGTTTTTTGTGAGTAGGGACAAAACGCGCAAAACTCTTGCCGTTATTGTACTGTCTAAAATCCTTTGGCTAGGAATCTGACATTTTAAATTCTGTTCCCTGGTGTATAAACATTTACAGTGTGGTTAATATCAGAATAAAAAGGCTCATTTAAAAATTGCTCATTTATTGAGCTGTTTTAAGCTAAAAAAACTGTAACTTGTTAATGAAACATGGTGGGAGTAGTCTTTATGGCCATTGGACTGAAATTTCTCTATATTGAAGTATCAGGAAAGACCTTTGCAACAAGTAAATTCCACATGTGACTAGTCCCAATAATCACAAATTCTGCCTGTAATGAGTTGTGCGGTTCAATGCACAGTCGACCCCAAACGGGTGTTCTTGCTAAGCAAGTATTTCGGACAAAACACGTGCTCTGGGAATAAGTTCACTTATTTTAGCAGAACACCTCAGCAATGATAGAACAGCACCACGACATCCGATAATGATCCAATGAATTAAAAGAACTTAATACTCAACTGTCAGTGATAAGCACCAACGCCATCCTTTGTACTCAATCCAAACAGCTCCAAAATAGTTTTTAAATGTCTTGCCCATATATGGAAGTTGAATTTCTATTTCGGCCGTTTATAGTTGGTACAGATAGTAAGGAGATCGGATGGAAATGCTTCTTTGGACACTTCGAAAAAGTTCTTATTCTAAGAATATTAATACCACCTATTTAAACAGATTACTCTAAAGACTCTAAAGCACAAAAATATCGGCAGTGATGGCTTAATCGACTTGGGAAGAACGAATTTTTCACTACGGCGGAAAAATTTCTTAAAACGATCTAACTTATTGTTTATTTATATTTATTAAGTGTCCAGCTAATTCAAACCGAAAAAGTCGGCTGTGGCTGTGGTTTTAAGAAAAAGAGGAGTAAGAACGGAATCTTGCGGTATACCTGAATATAGCTGAAACCCGTTCGATGTGATCCCATCTATTGTAGTATAGAGCGACCTTTGAGAAAGCTCGTAATAAATCGATAGAAGTTATTACCGACACCAAAACCAAATAGCTTTGATATAATGTATAATCCGTTGGTTTGAACTTTATTTTCGTAATTATCTATTGTATTGAAATTATTTTATTTCTCCTTAAAAATTATTTTTTTTGTAATCTCATAATTTATAGCTTTTAAATATTTCGTTGTGTTTAGATCGTATTGTGGTGGTTTAGATTAAAAAACAATTTGATGCTAGATCTGAAATTAGCAACTCCGAGCGAAATTACGTTTCAAGTTTATATAAGATATGAATAATATACGAGTATATATGGAAATCTTTTTTAACTTTGATTCATGGGAATATCATATTTTCGGCTCCATATATCGCAACTGCGTGTATTAGGTCAACCCAAGTTTTTGGTACATAGAGAAAACAGTTCCGTGCTGACAACCGCATTTGTAGCCAATCCAATGGTTCGGTTTTAGTAATCGAACTTTTCGGTTGTGGCAACTGAAAACCAATTGAGACATGACTAATTTGACTTTGACAACAGTATTTCGGTTTCCTCAACAACAATTCGGTAGTCACAACCAAAAAATTTGGTTGCTGCAACTGAACCATTCGATTGGTAACAAATTCGGATGTCAGCACGAACCTGTTTTCTGGGTGTATAGTGAATGTCTCACATTACTAAGCTATAAAATTACTATAAAATGAAGCCTTACCACAAGGTACAAAGAATGGGGAGAAAAAAACTTTTCGGATATTTCTTTGTTATCCGAAATCAGGGAAATCAGGAAGTATTGAGAAACAAAAAGAAAATGCACTATTTAAAACCGATAAATTGACCAATTTTAATCGATTTTTATTTAAGTTTTTAATTACATATGCATTTGTTTCGATATTAACCAAAATGATAGCGATTAATCAAGGAATCTTTTAATCGATTAACCAAATTGAAAACACTCGTGAATACCTTTAAGGCATTTCAAATTTGGCATTTGCAGTAAAGTTGTTAATTAAAAGTTTTCAAATATAAAAATGTTTTTTAAAATAATAATTGAGGAAAAAGTAATTGAACAAAAATCAATGAAGTTCATTGAAAAAGTTGTATGTTTTACCGCTGATTGTGGGTACAATTTTTATTTCTATTCAAATAAAAATATTTTTTTTTTCTTTTTTAACAGAAAACTTTTACGTATAATTTTTTAATACTCATTTTTAATTAAAAGAAAAAAAAAATACAGAGAAAACTTGTTAGAAAATCACCCACACGTCGCTATGGTGTACACTTCAATGTAATGATATTGAGATACGTTCGTTAAACGCGAAGTACAAGTAACAACGTTAATGTAATTTCCATAAAAACATTTTGTTACTTATTTATCTTAATTAAAATAAATTTACATTTTTTTAATTTAACACAAACGCAGAAAATCAACACATACACACTCTCATACATACATTTATAAATACAATACAGTCATAAAACCATCAGGACATTATTTGCTTCTTGTTTCTAGTTGTCAACCATTAGTTGCGCTTCAACAAAGAAGGACATGTCAGCCACTTGGAGTATTTAATATGGAAGGAGTTTGGCAAAGGGGGGGGGTTCCATTGAATATAAATGCTGTGGACATGGAGGTCGTCACAGCAAACTAAAGGACATAACTGTATAGAATTGGAAAATAAATAGAAATTCAAAAAGAAACGAAAGGACGTTGATTTTAACAAACAACAAAAAAAAAGCTTTAGCTACGGCTTGTTTAGTTTGAGTAGATCTCATTAGCAATTCCAAGAAGGACAGGGGATTCTGTTTTTTTTCTCAATTTTTTTTCTTTTCTTTCTTTTAAAACAAATTTTATTTTCTAGTAAAAGGTATAATGCATAAAAGTCACGAAAATGCGCAAAAAAAAGTTATTACACAAAAAAGAAAGAAATTAAAAACAAAAAAATTTTAAGAATAAAATTAAAAGCCGATGAGCACAAATGAGGAATAAAGAAAAATCTGTAAGTTTGGTGGGGGAAATCATATACATAAAATTATAAAGAAACAAGTAAGAGCGGCTAAATTCGGCTATGCCGAATCTTATATACCCTTCACCATGGTTGGGAAAAAACTGAAGTTTATATATGGACATATATGAAATGGACAGATTTATATACGGACGCCTTTAAGAGGAAATTAACCATTTAGTTTGGAGATAAAACTTGGACTCGGGAAGATTTATGGTTCCAGAAAATATGTATTTTAAAAAAATGTATGTTTTGGGCATAACTTTTTTGTATCTGAACCGATATTTCCGAGTTTTTCAGCAAATATGTTATACTAAAGATTTTCGAACTTTTGCTATATAAGACGTATCCATAGGTCATAATACAGCTCTAGAATAGTGTTTGTTGTTTGTGTATAAAAGGTTAAGAGGTGAAAGAAAAGAATTTCAACAAATCGTTAAAAGAAATCACTACAACTGCATGTGTTTTATTTCTACAAAATAGTTTGATTTAGCTGGCAAATTTGCATTTAGGATTTTATTTCGCTTTTTTATTAGAAATATTTGTAATTTCTTTAGCTTAATTTTAAAAATTTGAAGGAAAATTGTTTATAATTTTTTTTATAAATTATTATAAGTTATGACCTAAAATAGTTGCCCTCAAAGGTAAATTATGTATAAAATTTTCTTAATATGTGAGAAATAAAATGGTTTAAAAATGTTTTTATAAATTCTTTTAAATCGGAGCAAAAAATAGAAATAAAACCGTTTGTATTTTGTTTGTATCAGAGGGTTTTTATACAAATTTTGATGTTTTTAGCCTATTTATGGATTATTTAATTATTGATATAAAATTTTATTTAAATTAATTATTAAATGTAAAAAAAAACAAAAAAAAAATCTTAACGAACCCGCGACCCTTCCACCTGTGGTGAAAGGTATAAAAACGTTTGTATTTTGTTTGTATCAGAGGGTTTTTATAAAAATGTTGATGTTTTTAGCCTATTTATGGATTATTTAATTATTAATATAAAATTTTATATAAATTAATTATTAAATGTTAAAAAAAAAACAAAAATAAGCAAAAAAAAAGTCTTAAGAAAATAATAAAAAAAATGTACAAAAAAAAAGTGAATTGACCTCACCGAGATTTGAAACTCGAACCCCACGGCCTTAGAGAAAAAAAAAGTATTTGTGACACAGCGTCTAGACAACTGAGCTATTGAAGCTCACACAAAATCATCGTCAATAGAGGTACATATATAAAAGTCTTCGTTAATTAGAGATTTGTTTGGTTTTTATTTAAATGACAAATCTTTGTATGTGTGTTGTTTGTGTATTGAATTTTAACACATGGATGTGTTGTTATGCTCAAAATTCTACATACATATTAAACAAAGGGATTTTACTGGAAAAATTAGAGGTAGTCCTGGTTTTTTGCTAATATCTCAGCCATTTATTAACCGATCTGTCTGATTTTTAATAGCAAACAGAAATGGATCACATGTAACAGAAATAAAAAAGAATCAAGTCCTCATCATGTCTGGGTTCTTCGGAAAACCCATTTCAACACACAGACGGACAGACGGACAGACGGACAGACGGACAGACGGACAGACGGACAGACGGACATCGTTAAATCAACTTCGCTCTTCATAAGGACCCAGAATATATATACTTTATAGGGTCTAAGATCAATATTGTAGAAATTACAAACGGAATGACAAACTTATATATACCCTTCCACCTATGGTGAAGGGTATAAAAAATTTATACATGGTTGTTTATGTATTAACAAGATACACTGATAATATTTTTTAAAGATTCAGGGGCAACATGCATTAATAACTTCTTAAAGCGTTTGTGAGAAAAAAAATCCCATCCAAATGTATGGTCATATATTGAATTATACACGGGCGTAAATGCAAGACCAGGAATATTCATAAATATTTCGATTTTCACATGGGCTAATACATTTTCTGAATTTGCACTTAATTTTCAATAGACTTTTATTAAAACTTTTAAGTTTTGATTCTCAAGACAGCGACATTCATGCAAATGCATGTTTTAAATCAATAGCCCAAAAACGTTTTTTTAAATGCACGTTTCCGCATATTTGGTTTAAAGTGCGTATTTGTTGGCATATTTAATGAATTTTTATGCATATTTCTGCAAATTTTGTTTGAACATGTTTAGTGAATATTTCGAATTTGTATCTGCATATTTTAAGTACATATCTGATTTTTTTTTTCCAGTGAATGAAAGTTGCTGCCCTGGTGATTGGTGATGAAGCACTCGGATGGGAATCTGAGTTCCTAATATTTATATTAAGTTATTTATGAAATATTTTTCCAAGTGTATTATAGAACCAATACAAAACCATAAATAAATACATGTAAATACACTGACACAAGTCAAAGTAATAGAATATTTTTTGTCGTTATATTGCAAAAAAAAAAATATATATATATTATGCACAAACAGGACTTTGAATCTGCTTAAAAAATAAATCATTGTATATATATGTAATTTAAGGTGTCCCTTAAATTGCGAATCATCGATTTTTAACGATAACATTCTTTTGGAGAACCTTACACCCTGCCGAATCGCCTCTATTTTAAAACATAAAAGTATCTTTATATATAATGCGGTATAATTGATTAATACTATGCTGATTACGAAAATATTAAAATTTGTTTAAATCGGTTCCAAGGTTTCAGAGAATTTGCTTTTTTGGTTTTTATTATAATCAAAAGAAAAAATAATTTACATACAAAAACATAGGGCACGATGTAATTTATAATCTAATATAATAAACAACACTCAAATATGTTGTGAAGTAAAAAATATTAGTATGCCAGATTCCCAATGCGTTCCCGGAAATGGAAACATTAACATTTGGAATGGCAACCCTGTCAATTTTGTGCTTCGAAAATCGAAGATGGTTGCCAAAGGGTAATTCTATAAATATTGTTATTTGTGTTGGGTGATTCAGAAGGAGGCTGAAGATAACCTGGTCACTCGGGTCGAAAGTGTGCACTCCCTCTAGCGCTGATCCTCACAACTCTTTCCATTTAATAAAAAATTAGTGTTTACTATTCGTTAGTATCATTAAAAAAAATTATGATCTTGAGCCTGATAAAATTAAAAATATATAATTAAAACAGATAGATCATATAATATACAAAATTTACAAAATACAATAACTATATTTGTAGTTGGTAAAAGAACATTTGCAGTTACTTTTTTTTTGGAAAAATGAACCAGATTTGTACTGTAAATCTTACAACATTTGTATGTTGTGTGTTACTTTTAAAATAACGAGATATTGCATTTGATTTAAATGCAAATGTTGTGAACACCTTCTCATATGCGAAAGTAGTTAAATTTAGTAGCGGCTACTTATTTTTCTACTGATTTTATTGTAGTACACGTCAGCAGACATGTGTTGCTAAGATTAGAATAAAATAACGCTAGGCTCAAATTAGCAGAATTTCCCGTAATAACAGCAAAATTTTCAGTTGCCATTACAGACTTTTTTTGGTGAGTGTAAAAAACCTTTTTAGTGCTATTTTAAGTGGATGTCCTCTTTTTAGACATGAGTCGGTATCTTCACTTCCGATCCCTTTTTTAATATATGTAACATTTTAAGGAAATTTAAGTTTGTAGGTGTAAGTTTTAACTAGAAATAACATTTCCTTCAATTACCACTTTTTGAAAATTAGTAATATTTTTTGCTAATTTTAGCAAATCCGTTTTCAAAAATTTGTAAAATGATTCTGAAATTAGCAACAAAAATTTGTAAATATTCTGTAAAAATTATGTAATTTGTAAAATGTAAATAGGAAAAAGATTTGCTAAATAATAAGTTTTTACTAAAAATAAGTACAAAAATAGTAGAGTGAGATTGAAAACCGTTTACAAATTTTTCTATGTACTAACTTTTTTTCTGACTGTAAAGGGGAGATGAAAGGTGGGGAAGCAAGAGTTTATGTATGGCAACACTGAAATTGCACGAGATGTTAAATATTAGAAACTGTTGAAGCTTTTTAGTTCACAGCCCATTTATTTTATTTTGCTCTGTGGGGTTAAGTGCCATGGGAACACCAAAGGAGGACATTGCGATATGTATGAGTATACATGGTATTTTTCTAAATTGATGTCGCAATTATTGGGAATCAAGCCCTTATGCGCAACAGTCCAGTGCGCTAACCATTACACCACATCCCATTGGATTCTACCTACATAATTTTCTGATCAAGGGTCCTTGAAATATTTTTCTTTGAAATTTTAGATTTTTTTTTAATTATATCTTGTGTAATATTTTCGAGATATCCTCAAAAATAAGCTTCAGAGAATTTTGCGTTTACATTCGACAATTCATAATTAAAGGGTCACCTTTGTATAGGTACGTAAAACAAGAACAACATGGTTGCTAACAACATGGAAAGATACAACCAACGAACGAACAAATAGCATAAATATTACGTTGTTTTTAATACCGGAATACATTCTCGCACCAACAGTTGTGGTCATTGAAGTAGTAGTGTATTAGTTGCGTTTTTTCTCTAACATTTCAATTATCGAAAAATGCAATTTAGTTTAAATATTTATTCATTTAAAAAATGCGAAACAAAATCTAAAATGGTTATTTTTGTTAAGTTAAAACATGTTTCTACTTATTTTTAAAATGCGAAAGCAAAATCTAAAATGTTGACATATTAATTTAATTATGAAAATTTTTATTTTAACTGAAAATATATTTACTTTATTAAATTTATATTCGATTTAAAATTCTTCGTTTTATAGTACTTTCTAGAAAAATTATTTATATAAAATTATTTAAATATAGAAAGAAGAGAGATTTTATAAAAAAAAGTACATTTTGCGTTATTACCTTCTTAGAAATGAAACACGCCAAACATTGTTACTATATAAATTATATTCAATGTATTGGCCATCGTAAGCTATGACCTTTTCCTATATTTTTTAGACCAAAAACTAATCAAGGCGATACCATTCCAGCAAAATAACAGCTGAGGAAGAAGTAGTAAAACTGAACCTGAAGTTATGAAAATTTCGGTGAATCAATAATAATTTTATCAGTGGCGTGTGATTGGAAGTAGTTTGTTTCGGTGCTATGAAAAATTGATGATCAGATGGACTTTTTCATTAGTTAACGGAAGTTCTTAAAAATAGGGACTACAAATTAAATATAGGGAGTGACTTTGTTTTAAAGTTAAAAATGAGATTTTGAACACGCCAAGAATTATTATTTCGACCAGCACAAAGTGGATATCACTGGTATGCAAAATATGTTTTCAATAAAGCATTAAATGACTGCAGGATTTAACTATTTATGGACCAACTAAATACTTGTTTTTTTATTATAATTATAAATTGTTATAAATAAATAAAAAAATTTATATGCTTCTCATTGGAATTGTTACAAAAAATTTTATTCTTATGACTTTATAATTGGAAGTTGTTTAAAATGACTTCATACAAATCGAAAAATTTGCACTATTAACTTCTTTGGAAGTTATTCGCAAGGAATAACATTCATTTTATTTTGCTGGGATGTTCTAAAGTGAGCGTTCGGCATCGATCGAAACAAATGGTAGTCGGACGGGGCAAGGTCTGGACTATAAGGCGAATGAGTTTTTAACCTGTTTTGCAACATGTGACCGATGATGAAAAATTACGACTTTATGTCTGGGCGCATATTCCGGGCGGTTTTTTTGTCAATTCTCTCTGTAAACGAACCAGTGGTATTAGGTACGGATACCCTGTGATCGTCTGGCCCGATTTAAGAAGCTCATAATATATAAAACTTGTCTGGTCTCATCAAATACAGAGCACTACCTTGGCGCCATGGCCTTGGCGTTGATTAAGCTAGTTAGCCGGTCTTCACATACGATTTCAAACGTTTTGAAATTGAGTGACTCCTTAAAATCGCCACTTCTGAGCAGTAGAAACCAAAACATTGTTGTGCCCTATATATCGTTCAATGACTATTTGAGAATAAATGACATATGTTGAAACTTCATTATACCATATAAATTATTAATGACATAAACCATGTGTAAAAGATACGCCATCTGTTGTGAATTAGGCATTTTTAAGTTATGCACACACACAGCCAATAAGCACAGTCTGATAACCCTCCACATGCAGGTCATCAAGTCTCAAGACGTTTCAATGAACTAGTTGGAGCTATTAGAGAATGAGTGCAATTGTTACCGCAAATGAGTCAAATTGTTACGTCGCTCGAAAGGTTGACACTAAACATGATTTTTGAAAGCCAATGTGACTGACGAGGCCCATTTCACACCCTCTGACGGCATTAACAAGCAGTATTGCTGGATTTGTGGAACGGAAAGTGACTGTTTGAGCCGGAGAAAACGAAATCGGTAGATGCTGGCTCATAATGTCTTCCCGCAATGTGTGGAAAAAATCTGGACAGTTACTGGTTTTACTGGTGCACCATGCCAGACTGCTAATCAAACAATGCAGTTTCTGCAACAAAAATTTCCTGGACGTGTGATGCCAAAAAGGCGACATTGATTGGCCACTCAGATATCCAGATCTGACCCCACGGTAAAGCAAAGTGCACAACACGCTTTGGCGATCTCAAGGCAAACAATCGTGCCGAAATCATCGCTATATCGCCCGAGATGCTCGCAAAAATTACGTAGTGTTGCAAAAAGCGCATGGCTTTTTTAATTACCAATGATTAATAAATGAAATTAAAAAAATTTAAAAATTCTTTCCGCTACTACTTTTTTAACCCTTGCTGTAGATATTCCGATACGGGACATACAATACAAGTAAATCGAAGAGTATGAGGGTGTTTACATTTAGCACAGAGTGATTTTTTTATTATGTACATATTTATATATGATTGTATATACATAATGTATTCAAATGAGAGTCATAAGTATAATGGCAACTAAATAAAAAATACAACAAAATAAAAATTTAGTATGTATTTATGAATTAGGGTGACAAAGAAATGTAACAGTTATCATTTTTTTTGACATTTTGACATTTTATTAGCGAACTATTTCTATTGATCTTCTTTTTCATTAGTTTTAGCTAATACAGATAACAAATGTCAGAAAAACATATTAATAATAATCAATTAATGAAAAATATTTTATGAATTTTTTTTTTTAGTTTTAGTTGTTTTACTTTGTTTGACTTTAAATGCAAATATTACTTTAAATTTAATAAACAAAATCACGTACCTGTTGAATAATTAAGAACATATTGAAACTGCCCACGACAAAAAAAAAAATTAAATAACGAAATGAACTAAAAGACAGTTTTAAAGTGAATTAGGCCTTTGGATCAATGTGAACTAGTTCATTCACAAACAACACAACTCCAATAAAATTTATAAAAAATATTTTTTTTTTAAATTTTACCCAAATCGAAAATGATTATTAGGCCACTTAGTTTTTCATTTTTTTAAGCGAAAGTTTAAAACGAAAATGGCGATAATTTGGAAAAAACTAAATTTAGAATGCTAAAAGTACGCATAGTTTCGAAAAATTATCCTTTAAAATCGAGTTTTTCCTAAATTGAGCTAAATTCAACATAAAATCTTGATATAACGAAAATTGTCTGAACAAAAATGTTCTAAAATTCACGTTTACTTTTCTAAAATTTTATTAGAAAAAATAATTAACAAGGCGTAAAATATTCATGGAAATAATTACTGGAATGTACTAAATAATTGATGATTTAATTATCATTGCATTGATATCAATTTAAGTGTAACTATTTCCATTACCATTTTTTTTAAATAATGACAATGATTTTAATTGTTTGATTTCACTGATAAATGGTAATGTTTTTTTTTAATTCCATTGAAATTAATAATTTCATTCATTTTGGTAAACAAAAATTCCTTAAAGACCATGATGTTTCATATTTATTATAAATTATAATCAAAAAAAAAAAATATAAATACATATAAATAAAATAACTAAATATAGATGGATCAGAAAACTCAGCACAATTGCTCTTCAAGGAAGCTAGCATAGAATATGCTTTTGGAACAATACAGTTTACATGCTGATTAAAGGACATTTTTGGGTCAAAAACAACACCTATATCAACACTTTGAACCGACAGATTTCAAAATATGGTCACCAATATAGAAAGAGGTATGGATAGGATTTAAAGATCTAAATAACGAAATATGGAGACATTTATTAAGATTCAAATGAATATTATTTAAATTACACCATACAAGAAAATTATCCAAATCAGCTGGCAAATCCAAACATCATGATTTGAATCAATTTTAAAAAATATTTTCAAATCATCAGCATATAAAAGTAATTTTGCTTTATAAAAACGAGATAGATATGATTTAATCCAACTAAAAAATTTAGAATGAAACCCCATATTATATAATTTAGCAAGAATACAGCCATGAGACACTTTGTCAAAGGCTTTTAAAAAATCTGTATATATTTGCCAACTTGACAAGCCTGTTCCAGAGCCAAATTTGTTGTAGAAGATCTACCAGAAAAGAAGCCATGTTGATTTGGACTTATCCAAGACTTGGTAATAAAAACAAGCTTTTTATAAAATATCTTTTTATATATCACTAAGAGATATATTAAATATTTAAGACAGTGGAAATGTTAAGGAAGATGCACATTTCTTTAGAATGTGAACACACAAACCATCTGCGTCCGATTTATAATTATCCTTAATTTGCAAAATTCCTTTAAAAACTTCATCTTCCAAGACAACCATATGACCAAGGGCTAACATAGACATCGAAGTAGAAAAGTGAAAATTATCATTTGAAGGTTCAAAGTTGGTTCGAAAAAATTCTGCAAGCATATTAACAGACTCTTCACAAGATTGAGAAATTCTGTTAGCAAATTTAACAGTAGCTGGTATATCAGATACTCGCTTTCTAGATTTGATAAAAGACCAGAACGACTTGGTATTACTTTTAATATCAGTCTCCTTTTCAAGAAGATGTTGCTTATAAAGAAACTTATTTAAAGAATTGAATTCACGTTGATAATGAATAAATTTAGTTTGACTATCAGTTGACCCTGATTCCCTAAACCGTTTGTGAAATTTATTACGAAGATTTTTTAGTTTCTCAAGGCAATTTGTAGGGCTTAGCCTTTTTAAATGGAATATTTTCCGATTAAAAATAGACTAAGCAAATCAAAATTACAAAAAATTAAATTAAAATTTAATGAATTTAAAGATTGGTAGAAATTAAAAAAGTTATATGATTAATAAATTAATCAATTAAAGAAACATAATTTTATATCGATACTCTACTAGAGCAAAATGTTCTCCGTTTTTCCCTGCCTCGAAATATAATCAGAATTGCTCTTCTAGAATGTTAATATACTGCGATCCCGGGGAATCCATTAAATAAAAAACAGCATATGTAAAGCAATTAAAACATCCCCTTTGGTTTTGTAAACAAATGCTTTTTTTGATCAATTGTAAACAGTTTTTGAGGCATTAATACGATTTCGATTTGGTAATGAAATTTTTTTGGCATTAAAATTACTGAACTAATGCTAATGAAATTTCAATGCTAAAAATATCCCAAGTATGGCGTGATTATATATTTTTGATTTATTTCAAAATTCTGGTACTATGGCCTTAAAGCTACTCGACTTAGAGTTATCCGATTTGGCACAAATTTCCATCATATTAGCTTGAGACCAACCCAGCAAAATAAGAGCTGAGGAAGAAGTAGTTTAAAACTACATCTACTGAACACGAAGTTGTGAAAATTTCGGTGAATCATTAATGATTTTAACATTGGCGTGTCATTGGGAGGAAGTAGTTTGGTTTGGTGCTATGAAAAATCGATGAGCAGATGGACTTTTTCAATAGTTTACGGAAATTGTTAAATATAGGGACTACAAAATAAATATAGGGAGTGGCTTTTTTTAAGTTAAAAATGTAATTTTGAACACGCCAAGAATTATTATTCCGACCAGGACAAAGTGAATGTCACTGGCATGCAAAATATGTTTTTAATAAGGCATTTAATGACTTAATGAATTAACCATTTATGGACTAACTAAATAATTGTTTTTTTTACTAGTAGGGGTTAATATCAACATTTTGGAAGTTGTTTAAAATGACTACTTACAAATCGAAAAATTTGCACTATTAACTTCTTTGGATGTTCTGAAAAAGAGATTCGTAAAGAATAACATCCATTTTATTTTGCTGGGAAGTAATACAATATTCCGACGGGATATCAATTAAAATCCAAAATTGAATTTTCATTGCCACCCTATTATGTATTTATGTACATATATTCTATATGCGAAGAGGGCATATGCTGAGTAAGCACAAAAGTGTAGCTGGAGCAGGGTATAAAGCTTTGTACAAGCAGGAGGTATGCCTGTTTTTTTATTTTTAGTTTCAGTCGTTCTTGTTCTTGTTGTTGCTGTTTGCCAGAAGCCCTCATCAGCATCAATGGACCAAAATAATATGAATGGATGGGGTGGTTCATTGTAAAATTAAGAATAAAAAAATAAACAAGGAAAATTGTATTCATGTTATTGTGGGATGCAGTTTGAAATGCGAAATACGTTCCTCATTTTTTCCCCATTTTTTTTTGTATTTAAGTGGTCTTTCATTTGATATCAAGCAGAGTGATGAGGGGTGGGTACGATAGGTAAGAATGGTAGAGTGGGTGGTATATAATAACGTTGTGCTTGATGTCTGCTAATGGGACACAACGGTACGATAGATGTTGATGATTGTTATTGCTATCAACAAGGAATAAATGGAAGGAAGTTGGAAAGCGTGAGGGTGGGTGGTTTGTATGGTGGATTATGTTGGTTTCATAGCAAGTTTAATATACATATATAAAAAACTCTCTGGTTACTAGCTGCCATTATGATTTTTTAAAAGCCATTTCAGTTTTTTTCTCATTTTTATTTTCAACAAATCGTGAATTTTTATTTTCAACAAATCGTGAATTTTTATAATAAGCACTTTTTTTATTGTTGCTGTTGTTAAATATTCTAGATTTGTGTGATTGTTGGCTTGGATATAGTAGTAGTATAGTCAATGATAGAGATTGAAGTTGTATTATTTTTTATTTGCCATTTCATTAAATATTTTTTTTATTGCATTAAATTTATTAAAACGCAATAAGGTAAAGTTGTATCCTTATAAAATGCTATTGTTCAAATTCATTTATATTTTTTCTACGCCACCCACCCTTATCCATTTAAATCTACACCTATCCTTCGATTTACAAGATAGTAAACCTAATTTAACAAAGTTATGCCGAATATGAAGATTTTGAGTTGAATATACCAAAACTGAGGTGTACAAGTTCTGGTATACGATTAAACACCTCCACTTTCAGAAATCGGCTGAGTGGCAAATCGCCATCTTAACAAATGACATTTACACTTACCCGTAAATGTTAATAATCAGGGATTGGGTAGTAGTAGAGAATCCGAAATCTGTCCGTCTGTGCTATGTGCGAACTGATGAGAAATTTTTACAATGGAGAAGTCACTTAACAAACAGAATAATTGAATATTTCGTCATCTTGGTAAGCATTAGAACTGTTCCAACTGGCATCTGTAATAATATAGTAGGATGTTTCCTATGACGTACCAGTGGCAGTAAAGCCACTTAACTGAACATTGTTCAAAACCGAAGCGTGGATCAGAGATGCAAGCCTCCGTTTAGTGGGCGCATGGCCGACCATATCGGAGCCGCTTAATAAAAATAAACAAACAGTAATTCAGATTTTTTTAAAATGTAATTTATAAAATTATTTTTTAAATCCAACATTCATATGTTAGTGCAACAGCCGCCGCGGCCGTTCAAAAAAAAATTCTTGCGGTCCAACATTTTGGGTCGGCTTGCATCTCTCGTGTAGACCTTTCAGTAAAACTCTGCCCACAATACTAATATTTCTCAAACGTGTTTAAAGAACAATTTAACAAAAGATATATTTCAATAATGTAGAAACGATATTGGGTTTCATTATTTTTTGGCCGCCAGTAATAACACCAATCAACTTTCTGCATTACTTTAAAACAAGACTGCTCCTGGAATCTGCCAGACTCCAGATAGGAGTCTATCAATTTGAACAAGCTGCGTGATTTAGTTTGTGTTTGACCGCCATTGATAGCAGATTTTATCTTTATTTTAGTGATTTTTTTATTTTATTTTAGTGATTTTATTTTTGGATTGAGTAGAATTTCTACCTCATCCGCGCTATTTTCCAGACTTAGCCCCGAGTGTCTATTTATTTTTGTTGTCAAACCTAAAGAAATGGTTCGGCAGAAAGAGATTTGACTCCAATGATGAAATCATCTCATAAACAAACCTATTTTGATGAGCTCGTGCAATCTTAGTTTTGGGAAGGTATAATAAAATTGGAGAAAAGTTGGACAGAGTATATGGAGCTTACAGGAGGCTATGTTAAAAAATACGACGATTATTCTATCCAAAAGCCTGTGTTTCATTTAAAAATTCAAGGACTTACTGACAAACCCTCGTATAAAGAAATGAGCCACATAGAATTTTCCTGGGTCAAGGGTTAAAAAACGTTGACCTTTGGTTTACAACGAAAGTACCACATCCTAAACACTCCGGATTTGTGATAAAAGGAAAAATACGAATACGCTGAAATTTGATAAGTAATAAAATATGAGAATTTCGCAGCCAAAGCATAAAGTACGCTAAATTGTTGAAATTTTTACAACAGTGAAATCCAAAAAGCATCAAGAAAAGGCTCTTTAAAGTATCTTATTAACGATACCACACTTGGATATGATTCCTATTCTTTAAATTCATTAAAAAGCTAAAAGACCAAAACATTCGAACTTTGAAGCCCTTTTTAACCCTTTAAAAGCCGACGCAGATCGATCTTAGATTTTTGTCTTCTATCACATAACCAAAATTCGTCAAAACTGGAGTATATCGGTTGGGGTACTCAGAATTTGAGGAATTATTGGATCTGAATTTGCATACCATTCTTGAATTTAAGAACATATGTTAGCATCATTTGAGATGAGTTTTTACCGTTGAGGAAAAGAGAAAATATAGGCTTAAAGAATTTTAAGAAAAAATGATTAAAGCAAAGCTGGATTTTTGTAAGGAGATGCATGCATGAGAAACGGTCAGAATTTGTAAGATCTTTACGAAAGCTAATTCATTCTCTCAAAAATCCCTTTTGAAAATGGCCAAAAGGACGTCAATGACAATCACTTGTCAGCTCACTTTCCTGGAAGGTAATTTAAAACGACAGTAACAGACCTCATTGACCGCCCTCTTGCTGATTCCACTCATAGTGAATAGTAAAGGGTGATTTATTTGTTATTTGGTTTTCAGGGTAAATTTGTTAAGTATAAAATAAAGATTCGTGATATGTGGCAATGTCATTTCACTATGAATAGACTAACAAACGAACAATGCTTAGAAAGCATTTAATCAAGAAAGTTGGATGAAGATAATTTTTGGCTCAATAGGTACGTCAACAAACAGAATTGCCGAATTTGGTGTAAAGAGCAACCAGAGGCAGTTCAAGAGTTGCCAATGTACCCTGAAAGGTGCATTGTACTTCTTCAAGAAAATCGCAACGTTACAGTCAATGGTACCGTGCGATGATTACTGATTTTTTTTTGCCAAAATAAAAGAATTAGACTTTGTTGACATGTGGTTGTAACAAAACAGTGCCTCATGCCTATTGACATTTTGCAGCAGTACATTGGCCGCCAAGATCATGCGGTTTGATCCCACCTGACTATTTTTTGTTGGGATGCGTGAAATTTCTCGTGTACAGGGACAAGCCAGCCACAATTTCAGCCCTGGAAGACAACATTACAGCTGCCATTGCTAAGATGCCGCCCAAAATGCTGGAAAAAGTATGCCAAAATTGGAGTTCTAGGATGGACCACCTAAGGAGCGCCCGTCTGTTTCATTTAATTTCCAAAACTCAAACGGTTAAAAAATTCCCCTTTATATAGCGTAGGTGGTAGTTACAGAGGAATTGAAGCTACCTTATCTGACTTTAGATCTCCAACCCCGATGTTATTAATCTGATAACGGCTGTCAAAACAGTCTTTTTGGCCAGCTTGCCCCCTAGATATGTTCCACCATTCTATCGCGAATTGAAAGTGGTTTGCATTCTCCAACCTTGAAAGGATGACTATTTTTTGGTGATAAGTTTTACACCAAACAGTTTTTCAATCATTCAACTGAAAATGCTTGAATTTATTCGATTGGAAACATTGCACCACAGCTCTCTAAATTGTCAACAACTGCGCATCAAATCGGTGGATCCTGAGTCGGCAATTCACGATCTTATTTTCAAAATCGACAAGCATTTTGACAAAAAGTATAGCACTCTGTGTATATTTATGGACATTGAGGGAGCCTTTGACAATGATACTTTTGACTCGATGTAGTTTTCTGCTGAAGCATACAGAGTGGACCCATTTATTGCGAAACTGATTCACTTGATGTTCTCTAAGAGGTTGATCAGTGCTTAATAAAAAGGGTGTATTATCTCCCCTCTGCTGTGGTGTATCGTGATCCACTCAGTTCTGGTGTATATTGAAACAGACTTATGTGGATGTGCCAATTAAAAACTGTCCTTTTTACATTTAAAAAAAATAAAATTTTTATTTCTTTCTTAATCTATTAACACTTTACACTTTAATTATTTATGTTACTTCCACTCTTCGTGGATCAATCCGAACTGCCTTTCCTTTCTAGCATAAATCATAATAACGACTTTTTCAATAATTCTGCAGACATAGCGTCAGCATAATTTAGTAAAAGGTAAAAATGGTCCGATTAAAGAATTCAAAAAAATAATATTTTCGCTGACATCGGTGTCAGCACAAAATTTTGGCGCGTGTAACTTTGATTTCGCAATATTAGTTCGTTTAGTCTTTTCGTGGGAATATAAAAAAAACATTAAGTTATGAAAACTTCATACCTTAACTTGCCTTTGTGTCTGGAGAGTCTCATAGAACAGTTCGTAGAAAAAGGAAAACTTTTGTAAACCTGATGGACTACAGCATTGAATATAGAGATCTCAGGCTTCCATAATTTTAAAGGGTATTTCTTTTCTGGCGGTGTCGGATTGCTTTTGGAAAGGCTTATAGTATAAAACCTGTAGGTGTACACTGCATGTATCTTGCGGTTATCAAATCCATCGAGACGTATGTATCTGTTGACTTGCAATATTATGTTGACTCACAATATTATGTTGAACATGCTACGCCTGGATATTCGTGTGCAGGGCGAACTTTAAAATCTCTATGCAGAATCAGGAAGAATGGACATGGGGATCGTAATACAGGGTATGATGCTACCATATGAAATTGCAACGAAATTTCCCCTTGTATAAACCAAACTCCTGGTGGATTATTCTAATACTGGTTGGAATTTGGACGATGAAAACTTACACACTCATGCAGACAGACAGACTGATTTTCAGACTAAGATTTTTGGTACGTCTTTTGGCATATTAAATCATCGGCAAAAGAACCCTTGTCTATAGTGACAGCCAGGCAGGATTATTCCGAGGTATATGCGCCAGCTCAACGTGGTCGCTATAGAACAGGTGCTGTCTTCTGTAGACTCCGAGTCAGATGGGTAATGCAATTGCTGACTCGTTGGAAAATATTGGCTCTGTTGCGACTCCGGTAAAGCCTGACTAGCAGCTAGGTATGTTACTCATATATAAAAGCTAGTTTCATTGAGATGTTGTCAAAATGTCGAACGAAATGTTGTCATTGAAAAAAATTCTCAAATATAGGGAAAATTTAAAGAGTCATAAACAAAGCTTTTGCTTATCTAGAATTCAAATTTCTATTTTTGCACTTAAATTATTACTTATTTTCAAATCATTAATGGTGGAAAATGTTCTATTACGTTTTTTGTTTTTTACTTTTTAAATGTCCTTTCATTTTAGCACCATTATATTAATTAAAAATTTTAAATCATAACTTTATTTCAATTTTCTGTCTTATTTTCTTTATGGTATGACAGAAAGAACATAATTATTTTCTTATCTTTTAGCTTTTTTGTTATTATTTTTTTTTTTGCATTTTGCCACTGGCATAAATTGAGCAGAAAAATACCTAATAATGGCTGATGGCTTAGACAAATGTACGTGTTGTTATATGCCAAGGATTCATTGAATTTTATAAACGGCCATAACTTAAATGCTTTTGAATTAAAAAAAATTGGGTGGTAATATATTTTGAAAGGTAATTTTCATTTCAAATTTGTAACAGTGTTTTTTATGCTCATCTTTACCTTTTTTATTTTCTTACTAAATGATAATGTTTGAAAAACTAATTATATGACTTTTACATGAATAAAATGTAAAGAACGCAAGTGTTCTTTCAGTAAGGGGAAGAAGAGAAATGTTCATCCATTTTTTTTCTTAATGGACCATTTGTCTAATAAGTAAAATATATGAAATATTGGAGCTATCTTCGTTATAGAAAAAAGGTTTATTAAACTTATTTAATTATTTCATTGTAAAAAAAACTGTGATATGTTGTCTTAAATAGTTTGTGAATCAAAATTAGCAAAATCAGTATAGGGGCTAAAAAGTTGTAAGGTGCCGCAAATTAGTTAATTTCATCCGCTATGAAGTCTTGTAAAAGTATTGATCATCATTAGCTATGATATTTTGCCATCTTCCAGACAGCATATGTATTCCGCGCCAAAAGAACTGCTCACTTTTTGAGGCCAAGAACGAATCAAGCTCATTTCGGATACCATGTTCAGAAGTGAAGCATATTCCAGTTACACTTCTGGTCCCACCGAATACAGAGCATTATCTTGGCGCCATGCATATTGGGATTTTGCATTGATTTGGCTGGTTGGTCGGGCTTCATAACGATTCCATGCAAAAAATAACTTCTTTTTATGCAATTTAAGCAGCATTTCTGACATCTAATATCGTCTTTCACGTGTCTCATTTTCAACTCGTGTAGTAACCAATTTCTTTGCTTTTGAATGAATCCTGCTGCTTTCAAACATTTTGAAATTGATGCTTCAGAGACTTCCAATGGTTTTGCAAGTTCTTCTTGAGTTTGACAAAAATCATCATTTAGTAATGCCTCTAATTTATTATCTCCGAACATTTGGCCTGACCTGGGCGCTTTTTACCTTCCACCACATTGAAATCTACACGCAGAGAAAAAACATGGTTGCAATATGATTACTGATACTATATTGTGCTTGCTGCAATCGGGTATGTTAGTCACAACCAAGTTATTGGTTTTCTAACCATAAACATGGTCGCTACCATAATTATTTAGTAAATATTTTACTATTGTATGATTGGCACCTTATATTTTATAACATGATTGGCTGTTACCATACTGTGGCAACAAAAATTCTGACTATGAAAAAATATGATAATTATGCAACGATAAAATGATGGCAACAATCAATAAATAATTATATATAAAATAAAACATTACTTTAACATTTACAGTCATAATATTGTCAGTTTGTTTTTACTACAAAATGTTTTAAAAAACAAAAATTTCTTAGAATCTATGATTTTTTCCTAAACAATTTTTCCTTAATACTAATTTCTTAAATTTAAAGAGATTTTTCATAGTTTCTAAGAACTTTTCCTTTAATAAATTGTATTAGATTATGGATCATATAATGATAATCCAGGAATCAGAATATGATAACATTTTGAGCATACTATGATAAAGTGCGATAATATTATGATAAATTCAATATAACATGGTTATTTAGGACCATAATATGGTAATTTCTCAATCATAATATAACTGTAGGGACCATATAATGGTAAAAATATGGTTATTTTATTATCATAATATGATATATATGATGCTCTTAGAATATGATTGCGTGTATGGAATATGTGCAGGATAAGTTTCGGTAATCAATTTATATGCCTCAACTTCACTTTTTTTCAAAGTGAAGAAGTAAAGAAAAACTTCACGCACAAAATTCGATATTGTCGAAGCAAAAAAATCTTTGTTGTTCATATTATTTTGTTCAATGACTAACTGAGAATAAATAACAGATGCCATATAAGTTGTTAAAGACACAAACTATGTGTTAACCATACGCCATCTGTTGAATCAAAATCAGTGCAAATTACCTTTACACTAAATAAAGAAACATGCCCTCATAAAAGGCTTAATGGAATCGAAATACCACAAGAAGAAAGTGCAGAATATCTAGGTTTTTATCTGGACAAACGGTTTACCTGGAAGAAACAAATACAAACCAACGTAAAGCGCTAGATACCCAACTCAATAAAATTAATTTTCTTGTAAAACCCAATTCTCGACTGTCTTTTGAAAACAAATTATTGGTTTATAAATGTATACTTAAACCAATTTAGTCATATGGCATCTAACTATGGGGTACCGTATCCAACTCAAACATTAACAACAAAGAACGATTTCAATCCAAAACAATTAGGAGAATGGCAAATGCCCCGTATTACGTAACAAACAACCAACTTTATCGTGAGCTAATATCGCGACCATGAAAGCTGAAATAGTGGTTCAACTATCGGTATACAAAACAAGAATTTAACACAACTAGAGTATTCCAAAAACCGGCCTTTTGAAAAACCCGGTTTCGGTTTTCTTAGAAAAATCGAATTTTAAAAGAACCGTTTTCGGTTTTGGTTTTTGTAGAAAAAACCGGTCAAACGTTTTTTTTTAATTTGAATAAAAAGCTTATATATATATATATATATATATATATATATATATATATATATATATATATATATATATATATATATATTAATTTCAGTTTATTTTTTTCATTGTATTTCATTTCAACATTTTATTTATTGGTTTTAATATTTTTTAATATAATATCTTAAAAATTAATATTATAAAACTATATTCATATCAAATGAATAGAGATCATTACGTTTGTAAATTGGTAAAATTAGGTACGTTAGTAATATTATATTATTTAATAATGATTATTTATTTTCTTCTTCCAATATTTCGTCTCCACATTGGAAGAATAAAATATATAATCATTTTTGTAAAAAGATCTTAGACTCAATTTGAGAGAATAATATAATATTGAAGATCGAATAAAAGGAAATAAATGTACGTTAGTAATTTGAATGTTTAAAACGTTTGGCATTAAATAAGTTTTTTTAATATTACATTTTAAATATGTGAATGATTTTGTACAGTCTCTTTTTTAGGAATTTGAATATTTTTTATTGTGTTATTTAGATCAGAAATTAAACTATTTGAATTTGGAATATCCAAAGTTAAGTCTTCATCGGAATCTATCAGACTAACATCTAAATCTTCATAACCAAACAAACGATTATAAAAGTGTTCGGAAAAAATAAAAGAGACCAAGTAACCCAGTTGGTGATGTAATTAAAAAAACCGGTTAACCGAACACAAAAGACCGGTTTTCTTCGAATTTACAAAATATTCGAAACCGATCGGTTAAAAAAAAGGAAACCGGTTGACCGGTTTTTGGTTTCGGTTTTTGAATACTCTTAACACAACCCCAACTCATTAGCAACCAATCTAATTAGTAGCACAGTCACATTATGAAAACATAAATATGTATGTATGATTTTCACGTTGGTGTTTAACTTAAACATTTTACTGCCTGGGATGATCACTGGTACATCGCCATAATATAGTTTATTCTTAATTACTTCAAACCTAATGTTTAATTTCCGACCCTTCCCGAAATTATTTCCAAAATACAATTTTTTTAGTATAGTTAGTATACATATATACAAAATAGCTTGTATTTAAAATTGCCTTTTTTTAACGCTTTCTAAAAAAGGTTCATTTGCACGTCGTCTATCCTTATCTTCTATTACGCAGTATTGTGTTTAAAAATCAGCAAAACAACAAAATAATAAAAATGTTAAAAAATATATGTAGTTTATTGTTTTTAAATGTTGTATTTTGTGTGGGTGTGACCTGGCTAAATAAAATCTAAACTAAATTCAGGTATCCAAATTTCTATGAAATTTTAAAAATTGTTTTAAAATTTTGTCAAAGAAATTTTATAATCTTTTGTCAATTTGCATTTAGCTAAGAATTTATTTAGCTACCTCGTACAGGTCTTAAGTGAAATTTGTATATTTTCTTTTGAAATAAGAATATTCGTGTTTCCAATTGTATTACTTTTTTTAATTACAAATCTGAAATTCAAATACTACATTAAGTCTTAACTGGAATCCCCGAAATTTCAGATTTATAAGTTTATTTTTATATCAAAACATATTTATGTGTTTAAAATTAAAAATATTTAATTAACAACACTTATATAGACTTTAAAAGAAGTTATAGTAGTTAAAAAGTAAGATTTTATAAAAATACTGCCAAGTCTTGGCAATTCTTGGCTTTTCTCTTTTAAATGTAAACAAAAATATATGTTATAAAAATATTTGAAATTTTTCTATTTGTAATTTGATAAAATATTTAAAAACATCAAAATCTAACAAATAAATGATGTGTTTGTTAGTAAATCCGAAATGAAAGGACACAATTTAAATTAAAAAAATTACAACTAAAATTTAAAAATTCGCAATCGATACTTAAAAAGATCAATTAAAATTAAAAAATACCAAACACAATTGAAAGAATTATTGAGATTCAACAAATATTTATTTTATTTAATTTGGTGTTTTTGAATTCCAATTGAAGCGGAGCCGCGAATAACGTTTTAAGCGACAATTTTTTCAAAACCTGTTTTTTTCCAGATTACCGTTAGATTAACGCTCTTTTATGACTTAAAAATTAAATTAGGCAAAATTCGTTATCAAAATGCAATCTAAAGAAATCAGTCAGTGGGATACACCTACAAGTTCTAAAAGGTTTTTCTTGATTTCTCAACAATTTCAATTATGTCGCTTACAACGTTATTCGCGGCTCAGCTTCAATTGATGCTTAATAAATTACATAAAAATTTCAAATGTTTTTGAAACAATTTAATCGTTTTTGAAATGGCGTTTGTGTAAAAATTTGCACGAGGCTATTCCAAGTTCCCTCGATATCTGTGCTTATATTTAAAAATTTGATGTAGTTTACGGTGGCGTTGTGAAAAATGGCCCCAAGAAATATGACCCATTATCTTTAAATATAATTAAAAAATTATGAAAAATTACCCCAACAAAATGTAAATTAGCCCCAAAATTAAGTTTGGGGCATATATTCATTCATTAGATTGAGACATTTGTTCATTATGTAAATTAACACCAATTTAAACAAATAAAAAATTACCCCAAATATGATGAAATAAAAAATTAACCAAAAATATGCAAAGCAAAGAAATGTTGCTTATGCACAGCATTATACGCATTTATACTGCATGGAATCAATAACGTCCGAGTGTACTCCTTCTAAACATTAAAGTTACTTGGCCCAACCTATATTGAAATATTTAAAAAAATTAGAATAAAAATCATTTTATATAAATCAAATATTTAGTGATGCGCAACCACTGCCTTTCAAAATAGTTCAAAAATTAAGTTAATTTCTGATCACCGTCCATGAGTGTGTCCTCCCAGCCAGTTCTTATTAAATTTGCTGTTAACAATGGAAGAGCCATCAATTTCAGATATGCGGTTTTTGCCTGCGGCGCCAACTTCTACAACCATTACTATACGAAAAACAAAATGAAAATTTTTAACAAAAATCGCGCTATTTTTGGTAAAAATTTTCTCCCGACGAATAGATTTTCCGGTCACGATAATGTGGTAAAGAATTTATAATATATTGCACCAAGCTGAGTCTTTGACGTTTCGTCAAAAGAATTTTGTAGCATAAAAAATTTTTCTCAAAATGATCTAAAAGCGGAGAGAAGCTTAACAACACAAAAACAATCAAAATATACACTCTAAAAATTTATTGTAAATTTGCTACTATAAAATGGGTACATTTTTATGTAGAATAACGCATAGTGAGTAAATATAAACACTTAATGCGTAAGACAAATTTCTACACACTTTAATACACAAAAGCACGCATTCAATATAATAATAGGCACTACACATATGTTTAAAATTGAACACTTTGTGCCTAAAATTAATATAGTAGGTAGCAAAAATCTTCAAATATTTTGTTACCCACTGTTTTTATAAGGCGAATGGCAAAATTCCGTCGGAGGAATTGTGTGCCTTTTTTTGTAACAAAAACAAAATACCTACAATGCCTTGCATTCGCCTTTTAAAAACAGGGAGTATTTATCAATATCATTTTGTTACATTATTTATAGGAACATACATGGTTTAAAAAAATTCCTTTACTTTTTTGAATTTTTTATTATCAATTTAAAAAAGTGAATTAGATGTAGAGTAGAGAATTTTGTATAATTTATTATATTTTATAAACAAATTGTTTAAAATAGTGCTGGATTTTATTTTATTACATAACTTATTATTAATCAAACACACAGTAAAAATAAATTTATTGTTTTTTTTTGCAAATACGTATTTTTTGCCGTTTACATAATTTTCAACATCGTGGTGGCAAAAAACACATATTTGTTCAGATTTTTACGTATTTACAGTAGATTTTTACGCATTTTATGTGTACATCTACATGTAAAACGTGTTTTTAGCCACAAATTTGGTAAAGTTACTGTTTATTTTTAAAACTTCTTTTTATTTTTACGCATTTTCAATGTAATTTCACTCATTTTGTATTTACCAACTTACGCATAATGTGTGTATTTTTTTAATTTACGCACACAGAGTAAATTTACCCAACTTATAGTAGGAGTACAATTTCCTACTATAAATTGGGTAAATTGCAACAGAAATTAATTAGAGTGTACTTAACATTAAACGTATACATTAGATCTTAGTCAATGTAATAAATAAGTTTTTAATAAAACTTGTTTATAAATTTAAAAGCTGTAAATTTTGTTTTAAATGCTTCAAAAATTTAGGTTTAGAAATTGCCAGATTAAAAAAAAATTTTTTTTTTGAAAATATAATACTTCGAGAAACGGTCCTAATTCCCTGCGGGTCCTGGTCCTTTTTTAAATGAACAGGGCGGAAAATAAAAAGATAAATTTAAATGGAATTGTTGAAAAAGTTATTTTAAGCTGATAACGGGAAGGAAGGTTTATCTGAAGACTAGGTCCAACTATAGTCCAATTTCCATTATATTTTGTGGTGTGATTTTTGGTCTTATAACATGGACTGATGCACAGAAAGTTGCGGCTGCGATCTCTAGCGACTGTAACATCAATATAGGAAAATCATACATATAAATTTAGAAAAATAATACCCCACCGAAATATAATGCATTAACAGGACTATGAACTAAAAATTTTCATACTTGACTGTATTTAGAAAACTGAGGTAGTCAGAGCCGAATAGATGAAAATGAGGATACTGCTAACTCTAAGACAGCCTTTTGTAATTTATCTTGTTGGGAACCAGGAACCTCAGATAATAATATTTGGAATTAATGCAATAATTGAGAAGGAGCTATATCCGGGTGACATTTCTAACCAGATCACGTCATCAGTATTATTAGAAGACATGTTTATCAAGGTGTTCCTTAGTTCTATTTGATCTCAAATATATGAATTTGAACAATTTTGTTTGTTTTTTAAAATTCAGGTAACTGAAAAGTTTTCAGATTCTGAGGACTGTTTCCAATACTATTTCCTTAAAATTTTCTCTTTTCAAAATACTTTCAAATTCTAAATAATCCTAAGGATTTTTTTCTAAAGAAAAATCTTCAGGTGCTAAGGATTTTGTTTTATGCAAAAATCCTTACATTATCTTAGAGAAAATTTTTCAGATTTTGAGGAATTTTTTCTATACAAAATCCACGGATTCTGAAGAGCTTTTCCTAGAAAGATGCCTAGATTCCAAAGAATTTTTCCTGTAGAAAAATCCTCAAATTCTAAGGACTTTTTGCTATAGAAAACTCTCAAATTCTGATTACATATAATTAGTGCCATTTATGTTTTAGTTGTAAAAAAATTGTAATTTCAACTGATATTTTACCTGTTTTACATATTATTTTTCTGTCTTCTTATTTTCAGGTGTTCTATCGTTAAGATAAAATGTACCAGAAAACAGATTCGTGCTATTAATCAAATTTATTACTCATCGAACTCTGCGATTCCAGCAGTCGAACACTATAACTATTTTCTTTGTTTATAAATGTTTTGCCGTCGGTAAAACACTTTCAAAAGATAGCTCAGAAAGACATAATGGGATTCGATCATTTTAACATACTTATAAATGGAGGTAGATTCACATATACATACAAATTATCTCAAGATATTTTCAGTTCTAAACTAAAACAAGCTTAATTTCTGAAAAACAAAATTAAATAATTAAGGAAACTATATAAATGGCTAAAAAGGGTTAATCGGGCTACTTAAAAGTAGGGTCATATTGTGTTTTATTGTGTTGTCATGATTAATTTATTAGTAATTAGTAAAATGTATTCAAAAAAATCTGGCCAATAATTTGATAACCACAACTTTTTTGCAATTTACCTTTTTTTCTTCACACCACAAAATTATACAATACACTCAAAACATTTTAAATATTCTCATACACTTCTTTCTCTTAAAAAAAGTTCTCCAGGATAACTTCTGCAATGCTATGCTTTCTCCTTTGAGTTGTTGACAAGGAGTTTATATACTTATTCTCCTTCTTTTTACGGGGTTGTATGTTGTAACTCAATTCGTTTGCTGAATCCACAGATACTGAGTTATTTTACACTTGAGTATATTCTCCTGTAGGATTGAGAATGAAATGTTTCTTCTTTCTATGTTTTCGTTTAGCTATTAACCTCTACGTGGCGCTTTTTATGTGTGTGCTAAAAGTCATAGCTTTTATACTATGATTTAGTAAAAAAAAAAAAGAATAATTGGGAAGAGTTATTTTTCGGCGGGATAAGATTTCTATGTTTTTTTTATTATAGCTTAAGGTTGAAATTTTTATAACAGTTAACAAGAAATTTTGGGTTTTTTCAAATAGCTTATTTAATTATAAATAAGTTATTTAAAAAGGGTGGAATTGGGTGGTGTGTTATATTTAAGGAATAATTAGTTAACACTTAAACCATTTCTTATAGTTTTGAATTCTATCACCAGAGTTTAATGGTAATACCGTCTACAACCTTCATAGTAGAAAACAAAATCTATTTGACATAGAATTTTGCAATGCATTTGTAATGCATTGCAAAATATGTTTTCCTAATATTTTAAATTTTAAATTTTGAAATATTCACGGCTAAAGTTGCGAAAAAGTGAAGTTGTGGTCTTAGCAGTTTTTTTTAATGAGGCTTTTTATTGCTTTCGCATAAATGTTTATTTCTTTTAGCTTCCATAGTTTTCATTTCCAAATAACTGGCCATTGAGTTGTCCGAAACTTTTAAAATATTCGTCTTTTGTGACGTAAAAACACTTAATTAACATACAAAATTAAAATGAATTACAAATCTTTTTTTTTTTATTAATTTGGTTTATGAAATGACATTTTGTGAAACATTATGAAGTCTTCATTACATTTATTTATGAAAATTTCATAAATTTCAAACGCGGGTAACATATTATACGCACCCTCGAAACTTTCACCATAATCAGCTCGATGTAATGCATTGTTTGAGCCATTTTGGTTGCCAGAACTTCTGCTTGAAAAATGTTGCAGTTGTAATTGTAAAGTTTTATTATATGCAATTTTTATTTAATTGCATTCAAAGAAATTTTATATACAAAGTTTGTTTCTAATTTTATTGAGTTATCTTCTTTACCCCAAAAATAATAAAATATCGTGTTAGGGCCTTTTTACAATTAGTCATTTAATATATAAGTTCATTATGGCGGCATTGATTTAAAATATTTAATTACAACAAAAATGAAAATTTTATTAACAGAATGTTATTGGGAAGTTTATGCCGCTCATCGAAACCCAGCTTTCATCAGGAAACCGCAGCCCCCCATCTTAGAACCCTATGTGAAATAAATTTAAAATTGTGTGATCGGAGTGAAGATCTGCCAGCTATCCATATTCTCCCATATGATATAATTTTCGTCCCCTGCCTATAAGACGTATACACTTGTTAATCGGTTGAAGATTCAAGATCATATTCAGTACCACAGTTGGCGTGTTTCGTGGCGCGCCGGTGATGGATAGTTCAGAAAGTCACTGCGCACTCTGCAGACGCCTGAAATAGACTCCACCAATCAAGTATTTCATAAAGTAAAATTGGCTTAGCAACAACCGTGTAAATCCAATGCGTGAGATCAGGTAACAGACCTTAAGTTTTGTCCAGCGTTTTTCTGCAAGCACAAAGCATTTTTGTGTTTTTTTTACCCTCTCTTCAATTGAGTTTCCATGACAACTTGCTATACAACAGAACCCCCGGTCAGACCGATAAATATATTTTTGTAATTACAACGGTATTAAAAATGCATAAAAGTGATTGTATGTGGAAACACAAAACCTTGGTTGGCGAAAAATTTGGTTGCAACTAAGAATCAGTTTACTATGTGCAGGTGTAATATAATAGAATATTATTTATTGGAAAAATATTTGAAAAATTTCTCAGCTTCCCAATACTTTTTTAGGCACTCCAAAAAACACAAAAATACTTTTTCCATATTTCAGTCAATTTAAAATTTAGTAAAAAAAATTTTTTTTTTTGTTAGATGTCTCTTCCAGACTCTTTCGTGTCTGATTTTCGCGTTTTTATTTTTTTGAA
This sequence comes from Eustalomyia histrio, assembly GCA_949748255.1. Classification (NCBI taxonomy): domain Eukaryota; kingdom Metazoa; phylum Arthropoda; class Insecta; order Diptera; family Anthomyiidae; genus Eustalomyia; species Eustalomyia histrio. Next base: position 98,489,295 of record OX456524.1, on the reverse strand, counting down.
AAACCTATTTTTAAAATGTTTGAAAAATTACATCATACCAGCTTTTAAATTTTTGGACATTTTTTTTTAAAAATACGATTTTCAAAAAATGTTTTTGTTGCAAAAAACTACAAAATTTTGACTTTAATGTTCAAGTAAAAACGTTGTCTGTTAAATCTAAGCCTATTTTTGTACATTGAAAAAGTTCTTTCAACATTATCTAATGTAATGGGGGCGAATTTAAAAGCTAGTACTTCTTTAACATCATATGCCAACACTAATTTGATTAAGAATCCAGTCAGCTGTTTGCTTATTATTTTTATTACTTGCAGACCATCTTTTTTTGTCACAATCTGTTCAAGTTTTTCTTAATATCTTTTTTGGTTTAGCATTCCGGTACCTTATCAATATTTTTGATTGTTTCTGTTAAAAACCCATATTGCTCAACAAATGGTCGTTTGGGAAGGGGAGCGCTAACAAATATCAGTTTATCGTATATAAAAATAAAAAAATATGTATAAAAGAAGTTAAAATATGCCCTAAAATATGCCCAAAATATGCTAAAATATTCTAAAATATGCTCTATCAAATCGATGCCTGAATTCTTGAATTGTTCTGAATCGGATAAATAGTGTTTATCCATTTCGCACAGAAAAAAACACGATATTGCATATTTGCGGTTTCCCTGGTGATCACATATAAGGTAAATTCGTCAAAGCGCTTGTAAATAAAAGGTTATTAAAATCTGCATAAGATGTAGCTTAGACTTTTGTTAAACTTTCTTTTACATTGAATGGATTACTCATATTTCTAAAAATAAAATTTGTTCAATAAAGAGGTCGTTGCAAGCGAAATTTTTACTTATATTGTTTACAACATGAATTTAAATTTAGCGTTACAGATAACGTCTTTCATAGCGAAATTTTAAGATATCTTAAATTCACAACAACATACTTTTGTTATTTTACAAAACACTAAAAATGACAGTAGAATTTTTCAAAGAATTTTGCAGTACATACAAATAAAATTTACAAAACATGAAATAAAATAATAAAATTGTTAAAATTACATTTGTGCCGCCAAAGAGTCGGTATTTTAGTAATAACAATGCTACAAACATGAAAATTTATACACACTACATAAAAAAAAAAATGTATCCCCCAGAGAATATGAAGGCACATGATAATGATGACAACGATGATGAATACAAAAAACGCAAACAAACATTTACCAGTCAGTATACCGATGGCTTAATGTAGAAAGATCCAAACTTATATTCTTATTTCGTAAGAGGTGAAGAAATGAACCTTATAAAATCTGAACAAATTTTAATTGTAAAATTTTCTTTTATTCAATTTATTATTTTATTGCATTCAAAGACATTTTTTATACAAAGTTTTTTTCTGATTTTATTTAGTTTTCTTCTTTACCCCAAAAATAATAAAATATCGTGTTGGGGCCTTTTTACATTAAGTCATTTGATATATAAGTTCATTATGGCGGCATTGATTTAAAATATTTAATTACAACAAAAATGAAAATTTTATTAACAGAATGTTATGTAAAATGAAAATGCAGAACATTTTAACCAAATCGAAAAATTAAAAGAATTTTTAAATACAATAGCTTAAAGTGGAAAAGGGGTAGATAAAACCACACAAAAAAATTTTAAAAGTACTTTTAAAATCATGAGTTAATAAAAATTATTTACAAAATTTCTTGTGGCTGATGGAAATAATGTTTTTAACTAACAAAGAAACAATACTCCCTCGTATAACAATCCCAATGTCCCAAAAGTAATGACTGGTCATTACCTTCTCACTAATTAAAAACACAATTATTTGCTGTCAAAACAGTCATCTGAGACCGCTTTATTTTACAAAGATTTCAGTGAGTTATAAAAAAACACTTGCAAAGAATTGGTTTAGGTGACGGCGGTTGCTAAAAGTCAGAAATTTCCTACGGTATAAGATTCAATGCCCTAAAAAATCATTAAATTTATTAAAATTATGATGAATTGTTAAAAAGAAATTGTAGTTAGAAGGTTTAGAGTTCGAGTTCGATTACAGGTATACATTTTTTGGGTTTTTAATTTTTTTTAATATTTATTATTAGTTCAAATAAACTTTAAGCCAGTGCCGTCATATTAGTGTAATCAGCAACGGTGATCCAGCTTTTATTATTGCTTTACGTTCTTATGTCTTGTTAGCTTAGTTAGTAGAGCTTTCGTGTGTCAATCTGACGTGATGGGTTTAAATCCCGCCATGAAAAAATACAAATTATATACATTATATTTTGGAAAATCTATTTTTAGACCACTTAATGTTTGGTTTTGCCAATGTTGAAAATTTTATTGAACAGCATGCGTTTTTGTCTAATGATGTTATTATTTTTTGATTGGGAAAGCAGTTTTTGCCAGCACATGTACCACCTATTAAAGTGCCTTGCCAGTACTTTCAGGTTTTTATTCTGTCTGGGTATACTAGTTACTGGTTTATTACTCTTATATTGTCCGAAACGGACTTCGTGAAAAAACGCTGACTAGCCGAGAAAAATATCTCACAAAATTATGTTTCTAACTTGGCGTTATAAAACATAATAAAGTTGTCTTGGGAAACTATGTTTCTAACTTTCCTGGATAACAGTATTTTTTATCGGCCCAATATTATGGGCTAAATAGGGGAAAACAATTTTTTTGTAGATCTTTCACAAAGCTGCTATCACATACAAGACATGAAAATGTTAATATACACTAGGTGTCATAAGTGTACGCTCGAAACTCATTACAAACTATTAGTCCAAAAAATGTCATTAATTTAATACACAAAAAAATAATAATAATAAATGTCAGATGTTAACTGTTGCTTATAGTGCTGCCGACGTCGACGATGCATATTTTTTTATACATGCATATTCTAGCAAATATAACTGTACCTTTTCTAAAAAATATGTAATTAGGCAGAATCAAACGTGTACGCTCATAACTTTAAAGCTTTCTATATGTAATTATTGTAATCTTGTTGGTCATCATTTAATCTTCATTTGAGTAGGATACGAATTTATAACTTCATGAAAATTTACATCGTCATTATCTTATTGTTTTTCCCAAGTTCTAAAGAATTGATAAAGATGAAAGAAAAATAATCATAAAACTTTGGAAAGATGGTCAAAATAATCGCCAAATAAGTAAAACTGGAAATTAGGAAATTTCGAAGTGTGGTGTCTCTTATAAAGAAAAATTCAAAATAATTTTGCACTTCAAATAACGGCAAAAGTTTAAAAAGTCCACAGCCAGAAGAATTTTAAGAATGTTCGGGTATCATGGTCGTGTTGCCTGAAATAAACCTTCCATATCGTTGGACAACCGAATGAAACGTATTGAATTGGCAAATAAATATGTAAATAAGCCTCAAGCATTTTAGAAAAAAATAATTTTGTTTCGACGAAATCAAATTTTGCATATTCGGAATCAAGGGAAGACAAATTGTGTGGAGGAAGTCTGGACCGCTCTTAACAAAGAAAACTTGCTGCCAACGGTCAAGCAACAGGACAACGACCCAAAGCACACTGCTGAACTTGTGAGACTTTGGCTACTATAAAATGTTCCAAGGATTCTGCCTTCACCCCCACAGTCACCAGATATAAACCCCATTGAGCACTTAAGGCCGCTACTGGAAAGAAAAGTCCGTCAACGCAACATTACAAGTAAGTCATTGCTAAAGGACGTATTAAAGGAGGAGTGGAAAAAGATTTCATCTTAAGAGGCTACGCACTTGGTAGGCTCATAGAGGTTCTCAAAAAATAAGCTGAAAGAGGTTCTCAAAAGTTATTTTTAATTTTTTTTTTTTATTATAATTACTTTATAGAAAATTTTTGTAATGAGCGCAGACTTTTGGAGTTAAAGCTTTTGAAATGTTATTTTATTTTTGACGTTTTTACAAAAAACTATTAATAACTAAAGGATGGTTACAATTTAAAGGGCCGATGTTGAATATGAACCACACCTAAACGTCAAGTATTTTTCTGCATTTCATTTCAATTTCAGTCTAACTCAATACGAACTATGGAAAGATACACAATCGAGCAACGCGTTTAAGTTATTCAGGCTTATTATGAAAATGGGCGTTCAAATCAAAATGCATATCGTGCACTTCGAGATTTTTTAATCGTCAAAAATGTGCGTACAATCGGAAAAATCGAGCAAAAATTTTAGCAAACCGTTGTTTTTTTGCGCGACAAATTCAATGACCGTGTTATCTCACGTGGTGGCGATGTCAATTGGCCGCCAAGATCATGTGATTTGACACCATTGGAATTCTTTCTTTGGAGTTATTTGAAAGAAAAGATGTACGTCGATAAGCCAGCAACAATTTAAGAGCTAAAGGATGAGATAATTCGGCACATTAACGGCATAGAACCTCAATTATGCCTCAACGTCGTCGAAAATTTGGACCATCGGATGGAGGAGTGCCGGACATATTTCTAATATTTCAAATTGGTGGCAGCTCAATTGAAAAGGCAATATTGGTATGGAATTTCTTTTCCTGAAGTACTTTAATTCTATATACAAATTAATAATTGAAGTTTGTAAATTTCAGTTATGTTTCCATATAAAGAAATTTGCTTTGGTCCCCAACTTAAACCTCCTACTCCAACACTTCATAAATATGATGGATCCCTTTTATAAAAAAGCAAGTTGATAACATGTTTCTTCATATTTATGAAACCTTTTAAGAAATATTAAGTGACTTATGAAATTCTTCATCATAAATGAATAGTATTAGTAGGATTTTAGATCATATATTCATATTCTTTTTTATAAATTGTGTTTATTGCAAAGAAACATGAAATTTTTATTAGTATATTATAGAGAATATAATATGAAAAATTCCACAAGAGCCAGCAGGATAGAATACTTTGTATTATCGGTTCACGCTACCCAACCTCCTCAGTATCTACGCTCTCTCCTATTGGTTATTGCTTATTGATGATTGTCTATTTTATATTGAGTGTTTGGAAACAAATTAACAAACTCAAAAACAACACACAATTAGACAAACATCATCGAAATTTAACAATTTATATTTATCCTCCATTTTTTACAGTTTTTTGTTATTTATGAAGATGTTTCATAAAGTTTGTGTTTTAATTTCAATCTGCTTATTTTTAAATTTTTTAAGTGAATTCCCTGCGGGAAAAGGACCTATCCTAGGACACGACACGTGACTGGTTCATTGTAATAGGGACCGGTCACCGGACTGGTTTTTATATGAAAAGGACTGATCACTTTACCATAAGCTTGTCCTAGGAGGGGGTCAATTACCCTTTGTGACATGTCACAGGACTGGTCTAAAAGAAAATGTCACACAACTACCCCAAAGAACATATCGCAGAACCAACGCACGTGGTAGCTACTTTAGCAACCGATATTTTTTCAGTGTTCACCTATCATGGGACAGGTCCCAACTCCCAATTGACCTCTTTTTTCCCGCAGGGTTAAAATTCAATCTTAAGTAGAATTATAAACTTCGGTTTTTTGCAACCGAAATAAATAATTTGTAGAAGTTTTGTATTAAATTTGGTTATGCAGTTTTTTTTTGAAGATATTTAGACATTTGTCATAAATTTTTATGTAATAGTTCATCATATTTATAAAAACTTGATAAATATGATGAGGAATTGAAGAATTTCATCATTATGATGAAATTTTTTCCCTGAGTGTATGTATGGGATTGGGTCGCAAAAAAGCACTGTCACATATCCAAATTCCAGGCATCGCTTAAAGCTCTCCCTGTTTATTTACTCATAAAGTATGGCCAGAGCAAATAAAAACCATTTGCTTGTACAATAAAATTTTAGAGTTAAATAGAGGCATCAGTTCATTTAAAAAGCTTTCGAAGGTGGTAAAAATAAAAATTTTATTAAATACGAACTTTTTAGATTTTAGTTTAACACATTTTTCCCATTACAATCAAATTACAACTTCTTTTTGTTTGTGCTTAATGTTTTATAGCACAAGCAAATGGTTTTCATTTGTTCGTCCATATTAAAAAAAAAACACTCAAGAGAGTTGTAGGGAGTTTAGCTTCTCCATTGAAGTTTATAGTTTCTGGTGATACTGCTTGTCAGTGTTTGTTTAAATGTTGTCATTGCAGTACTATTACACTCAGGGAAAAAAGCTTTATCATATTTATGAAACCATTGCATTGCGCCAAAATCTATGAAGAATTGTTACATTTAGGAAGTTTTTATACATACATACCATTTAAAATTTTAAATTTGAATCGGCTATAAAAAATTACTGATTATTTTTTAAAATTGCTGGTTTTATTAGGAAGGTTGAAAACTTTGTCATTTAAGAATGGAACACAATATCATTCATAAGTTTACCACGACAGGCTCGGCAGTACCTCATCCGATCAACCCAATTTTTCATTACAATTTCGATTGTTTGGGCTCGAATCTCTTCAATGGTAACTTTGATTTCATGTTTCAAAGATTCAATTGTATGTAGATAGTTTGCGTAACATTTATCCTTTATGGCTCCCCACAGAAAATAATCCAAAAAGCTCAAATCACAGCTCCGAGGCGGCCAATTGACATCACAATTTCGGCTGATTATTCGATTTTCAAAAACACTGCGTAAAATATTGATGGTTGCGTTGGCTGTGTGACATATGGCCCCGTCTTGTTGAAACGAAAATTCGTTGAGCATGATATTGTGTTACATTCTTAAATGACAATAAAACCAGAAATTTGAAAAAATAATCAATACTTTTTTTATAGCCGATTCAAATTTAAAATTTTAAATATCCCAACCTATATATACAGTATAATGACCCTTTTCATTAAATTTTATGAAGCACGTTCCATAACTTTTTCGTAATTTCAAAGACAAAATATAACAAATAGAAATTAATTAAAAAGTTTGTAATATTAGTAATTAAACTGAGGTGTAAAATTTTTTCTCGGGACCATGCCTAGTCCTTTTTGCTATAATTTGCTTATTTTTTGAGATATGGGCCTCACCAACGTTCATTTTAAGATGGAGATAACCTTTTAACTTTGGTGAACTATTAAAGCTAGCGATAGTCGAAATTTTCGTCGATTTTGTTCTATTTATCTTAGTTTACTAGTCATAGACTATTTTAAAAAATCGGCGAGGACGAAATAGCACCATCTTTAAAACTTTCCGATAGCCCCATTTACCGGCTAATATGAGATACATGCAAGTATTCTATTTTAACAATAAGTTGTGTAAAATTTAACAAAAGGGTTCTTAAAAATTAGTTACATAAAATTTAAAAAAAATTAACCCCTAATATTAATTAAAGCACTTAAGATTTTAAGTATTGTTTTAAATGAAGTTAACTGAAATCTGTGAAAGTTCAGTCGAACTTTGTTCTTAAATTTAGCGATAACTGTTTCACATTTAAGAATTACTTTTTTTTTCTAGTTTCTCGACAATTTTTGGTAATTTTTTTAATAATGCCTTAACCGTTTAACCAGCAGAGTCGAATAATTGGAAACCCCACCGAAGAGTCATGTATTAAAAAACTATGAAGTTTTCATTATATTTACAAAGGTTCCTATAATTATGATGAAACTTTTCATTTAAGTGTAACATACACAATTTCTTTTGGCTGTTAATGACAATGCCTTCTTGTTATTACTTTTTTTTTATATTATAACTCCTCGCATACATTGTAGATACAAATAAAAATATCCTTGCAGTTTGCATTTTATCCTTTATGCATATGATAGACAACAAATACAGACACATGCACACACATAGATGATGATGATGGTTTAAACAACATTCACTCATCATACTCACTCACATCAAATATTCTTTTGATAAGTAACGGCTAAAAAACGAGAAAAAATCTTAGCTTCCTTATGACTTTTTTCATTTTACTTGGGTTTGAATTGTCCTCCTTTTATTTAAATAAATAGATAAAAAAAATGCACCTTCATTTATGTGAAAAAGGAAAACAATTCTAAAAGAATATAGAAAAAAAAATGCAAATGTTCTTAAAAATTTTTTTCTAGCACAGTGGTTTGAATATAATAATTAAACAGCTTTTATTGAATGCACTAAAATAAAATAAAACTAAAATATGAATTGTTTATATCAAAGAAAATTTTTAAGTTTCGAATATAATGTAATGTAAAAACATAGACCCAGTGGAGCAAAAATGAAGCTGCCAAAGAAGCAATAAAAGCATCACTACTATGGCAAAGGCATCACTTCTTTTCTAATGGTTTCATCGATGAATTAAACATAAGCGTGTCATAGGATGGAAGTATTCAATTGTAGCTACTAGCATTACTCATACTTTACTCTAAGGAAGCAATGATAATACAATGATTTGATATTTTGATGCGTGAGTGGAAAATGTTCATATACTTTGTAGTATTTAAGCTTTGATAAAAATTTAATTCATAAGAATGCAGAAAAATAAGTTTAAAGAAGCGAAATTTATGCATTGATATACAAATACTTTTTATTAAAACAAATAAATAATTTAGCATTAGTGAAAAAGCATTTTTTAAACATTTTTCAAAAATTTTAATGAATTTTAAGACAAATTTTTAAATATTTTTGGATATTTTAAAAACTTGTTGTACAATTTAGAAATATTTTTAGACAATTTTAAAATATTTTTAAACAATTTTAAATAATTTTTGCATAATTTTAAAACGTTTTTGGGCAATTTGAAATAATTTTTACACAATTTTAAAATAATTATTATTATGATAAATTCATAATGATAATGCACAGATTGCGTCATCAAAAAAATATTTAAAATGAAAAAATGCAAATCTGTTTTTCTTGATTTTTCAAGACTTCTATTAAAATTGCAAAACTGCATAAATTCTAACCATAATAAAATTTTAAACTAAAATATAAAAAACGATTTAATAAAAAAATTAAAAAATTTCATCAGAACTATTTTTAAATTTGAATAAATGCTTTAGATTCAAAAAATATACGATATACTACAACATATGCTTTAGATGTAATGAAGAGTGATTTTTTGAGATATGCATCGGGTTTATATCCAGATCACTGCATTTGAAATATGAACACATGCCTTAGAATAACACCAAAAAATCATAAAAGAATGTCAACTAAAGTTTAGGAAGCATTAAAAGAAGTCGTAGTCACAGAATGACTACCATTTTTTTTTGCTGGGTTTATATTAATCCTATAATTACAAATTATATATTAACTCCCCAGTCGAACGCTATCAATGAAGGTTATCGGCTCGTTGTAGCGTAAACAGACCAGAGCCTCTGGTGGGAGTTGAACCCACGACCTCCACACTGATAAGATAGGACGACGCTACCAACTAGCTTACTGTAGCGCTCTTTTGAATAAATTATTTAAAAACATGCGCTCGAAAATTTATATTTTGCCACAAATCCTCTGTTAAGTTCGTTTGAGAAATAGTATGTGCCATACAGGGAAAAAGTTTTCATCATATTGATGATATATTATATTATTTTAAATCGTTTGTCATTAATTCTTCGTAATATTTATCAAGTTTTTATATATATGTTGGTTTTTCGTAAAAATTATAACAAAGATTTGATATAACTTGATCATTGTTTTGCCCTTGGCAACCCAACATCAATTTAGAAAAATGATACGTATGTTCGGTGTTCCCATAGCACTAAGACCCACCGAAACAAAAAATAACATTACAGGGCTATGAACTAAAAAAATCTTCAACAATTTGATCAACTCTCCATTAGATGGCGAGCATCAACTGCTCTAAGCCATTCATATTTCACCACCTTTAATCTTTTTCCTATCCCCTTTACATCCTCTCCTCTATCCCCTTTCCTATAATGTGTTGCTTACATTAATTAAGAATTTCCTGAGTGTTGTTTCCCTGACACAAAAAGAAAAATAAAAAAAAGCAAGTTTTGGCTGAGTGCCTAATTTCTTCTCCTCTTTCACATATCGGAGTTTGATAACAATTGGAGAGTATAACTTAAAAGTAGCGACGTTTTGCCTACAATTTTCGTATATATACATTTGTTAATACGAATTAGAGAGCCGGCCAATAATTCCGTGACGTTTTGAATGAAACAAAGGTTTTTGGATTAAAAATCATTTTATTTTTCAATATAGTCTCCTTTGTCCAACGTTTCTCCAATTTTCTTAACTCTTCCAAAACTTAAGATTTGTGAGATGATTTCAACGTTTGAGTCAAATCTCTTTCCGCCGAGTCATTCAGGTTTGGAAACAAGAAAAAGGCATTTGGGGCTAACTCCGGAGAATAGGGTGGAACGTGTAGCCTAATTCATGGATTATTCCATGGACACTGCATGTGTGTGCAACCTTCGCATGTGTGTGCAACCAAGTGATCATTAAAAATTTAAGCCACTGAGCCATATGAGATGTCTATGGATATCAAAATCTCTCGCACTGTCAATCTTCGATTGACCAACACGATATCGTGACGTCCAAAACATTCGGCATCTTCCGTGTTTGTGCGGTCGTAAGGAAATTCAGTAAACCACTTTTTTACCATTGAAATTGATGATGCAGAGTTCCCATAGTATTTATCAAGCTTAGCCTTAATTTGATTGATGGTTTTTCCTAAAAATGTAATGCTTAATATGCAGTCAACTGACTTGCCTTTACAGTTAAGTGGCAGGAAATTCAAAAAAGCATGGCCTTATTTACTCGCTCTCGTAAATTAGGACGAATCCCAAGTTAAATAGAAGTGCTTTTGACAGTCGTAGAATCAAAATTTTATAAAAATTTTTAAACGAACTTCTAAAAACTTTATAAAGGTTTTTTATATTTTATTTGTATTGTGATAAATTTTAATCTTTACCTTAAATGTATTGCAAACAGTTTATTTCCGAAAACCAAGAACTTTAAATATGTTGTGGATAGCCGATGAAAGGAGTTCGTAAATAATTATACATAGTCGTATACGTAACTCCATATCATATCTTATTTGACCCAAAAATTGCATACATAACCTTATTTCATGCAATCCTGTGAGATCTCATCGGATAGAATTTTATCCAAAAAAATGGGTTCAATTAATTTGACCAATTTATATATATGTAATATGGTATTGCGGATGTAATCCTTGCTTTAAGATAACGTACATAGGCCTTGGATTTAGATATTGTTTTCAAACATGGTACATTTTTCAAACATGTTGATGTTTTTCAAATTTGAGTTTTTTTTTTTTAATTTTGTACATATTTTTAATTGCCGGGTTAATGCACTTTCTTTGTTGGCGGCGCAAAGTTACCGAGATATAAAACAGCAAATCATATCTTTTTTTAAGAAGATCACGCAGCACTAATCCCACCAAATACAGGGCATAAGCTTCATACCATGAATATTCCGCTTTGCGAAGGATGTTGATGGCTGTACGGGATCCACTTTTCATCGCCAGTCACAATGCGATGTAAAAAACCCTTTCTTTTTGACATTTGAGAAACTGTTCACAAGCAAAAAATCGCCTTTCGTCACTTGACTTCAACTCGTAAAGCACCCAGTCTCCTTACTTTTGATTCAATCCCATGGCTTCTAGGCATTTGCAGGTTGTCAACATACCCACTCCCAATGATTCTCACATAGAGAAATGGTAACAAATTCTTCGTCCTTAAAGTTGTCGACCCGGCCGTTTCTTGGCTTCGAGCACAAAATTACCACTTTTAAAGCGACCTGATCACCTCCAATATGATTGTTCAGATAGAGCATGCTCGCCGTAAACTTCCTCTAAGATTCGATGACCCTCGGCCACACTTTTCTTTATATTAAAGTAATAAAGAAGAACTCTCGACATGTTTGCGTTTCAACCAAATGATGCTCATTCACAATAGGTTTTAGAGGTAAGAAAAATTTTTTCATACAAACTGACCACCTAAAATACCTATTTGTTAGCGCCAAACGAAATTAACCCTCAAACGCTTTTTAAGTTTTGACATATTTCTCGCATTCAAGTTGCATTTTAAGCTTTCGCTCTTTATGGCAAATGTTTTTGTGAAAAAGTTTTTTAAAGGTATTTTTGAACGTTTTCACGAAAGGAACATAAAAGACCCATACATTGAGGAGTTAGGGTGTTAAAATGTTCCACAAAAATGTTTCTCGTAATGTTCAATTTTTTTTTTGCCCCCTTTAGCGAAATCCGTTGTCTGTACCTTGTTATTTTAGAAAAAGTTTGTACAGTGTTTTATTAATGCAAGGTCCAATATAATGATACGAGGGCGGATTAATAAGTCCGTGACTTTTCGAACTTCCTTCGTAGTTATATGAAATGCAACACTGCTCCTTGAAATGCAACACTGCTCCTTTTAAGCAAGTTTAGTCATTTACTTTGCGTTTAACAGCTGTTCAAAACATACAAAATCGTGGATTTTTTTAAAAATGGAAAAAAGTGAATTTCGAGTGCTCATTAAACATTATTTTTTGCGAAAAAAACCGTCAATCAAACCAAGGAAAAGCTTGATAAATACTATGGGGACTCTGCACCATCGATTTCAATGGTAAAAAAGTGGTTTACTGACTTTCGTTGTGGTTGCACAAGTACAAATGACGCTGAACGTTCTGGACGTCCAATTGAGGTCAATACACACGATATGGTGTTGGCCAATCAAAGAATAAAAGTGCGTGAGATTGTTGATGCCATAGGCATTTCATATGGCACTGTGGTTTCGATTTTAAATGGATCAGTTGGATTTAAGAAAGCGTCTGCAAGATGGGCACCGCGTTTGCTCTCAATTGACCATAAACGAAATCGTGTGATAACTTTAAAGAATTCTTTTGAGTTGTTTAACCGATATTCGAATAAGTTTTTGCATCGTTTTGTAACTGTAGATGAAACACGGATCCAATCAGCAGTCTAAACAATGGGGTTTTCCGGGTGAACCAGCTCCTAAGAAGGTGATGGCAACAGTTTTTTGGAATGCACGCGGAATAATCCACATCAATTACCTTCAAAAGGGAAAAGCAATAAACGTCGAATATTATGCCAATTTGTTGGACCGATTTACCGAGGATTTAAAAAAAACGACCGCATATGGCCAAGAAAAAGTTCTTTTTCATCAAGATAATGAATTGGGCTACGAATTGGTACCTCATCCGCCATATTATCCGGATTAAGCCCCCAGTGACTATTTCATACTTCCAAACCTAAAGAAATGGCTCGGTGGAAAGAGATTTAGCTCCGACGATGAAAAATCCTTTTTTTTTGGAAGGGATACAAAAATTGGAGAAAAGTCGGATTAAGTGAATTGAGCTAAAAGAATATTATGTTGAAAAATAATTTCTTTTGCAAAAAAAACTTTGTTTCATTCAAAAAGTCGCGAAAGTCCGCCCTCGTATATAGCGCTATATTTAAAATTTTTCTAAAAACAAATATGAGATGTAAATATATATGTATGTTGAATATAACCACTTAATATATATAATTATATCAAGTTGTTTAAGTATGACTTTTATATAAAACCTTTGGCGTCGGGTAATTAGAGATTTTTAAACAAATTTTATCCCGGTTAATACAATTCTAACTTACAACAAACTACTATTTCCTGGTCCACGGAGTTCGATTTCACCTTGAAATAAAATGTTAAAAATATAACAATACCAAAGAATTGTTCCATCTGTGTACACATAAATTTTCGAGGTAGCTAAATAGCTGGATGATAAATTTCGAATACTAAGGAGGGCAAATGAGATATATGGAGACTTTGGACTATTCTCGGTCGAAATAATACATCCATAAAAGTGTCTTCCCTGATCAAAATTAAAACTTCGGATTTAAAAAGCAGCTAATATCTTGAAAACTAAGTGATATAGAGAAAAAAACTTACCAATATTTACTATTTATTATTACGAAAGCACTCTCTACAAGTCAAGTTTACTTCAAATTTGTTCAAAATTTTGCGGATTTATTAATTTTTAACGAAATGAAACAAAATTTCTTGTAAGACATAAATTTGAATTGATTTCTGATAACTAAACATATATTATTTTCAGTTTATAAAGCATAGTTGCATAATATGTACGTACTCGTATATTCCGAAGATGTCTACAACATTTATCGTGAATTAGAACCACTGTGTGTGTAGTGAGTGTGTATAAACACAACAACAATTTGTAATAATGATATTGAAGACAACACTAAAAAAATGTATAACATTAAGGGTTTGTACGAGCCTTTAACAAAAAGGATGTGTCATTGTTAACGAACAAGTGCATTATTAATATGGATATGTGTATGTGTGTATCTATGTATGTATGTATGTCGTATAAATGTGGGCGGGGGAAGGGGTAAGTGTATAGCATGCATGAATGCATGCATGCGTGTGTTCTATTTAAGTGTTAATGGGTAACATGGTGGTTTTAGACTGTAGTAGCCATGTACGGTAACAATGTAAATACTTTAGTATGTATGTAGGATGATGATTATGTATATGACGGTTTTTGTATGTGCAATAAGTAGACTTCTGTTGTTGCTATACGATACATGGAGAAGGAGGAGTTGTGCTTAAGTGGTTGCAGACGTTTATTGTTTACTTGTTATTATTTTACTGCGACTGCTGCTGATGCATGTATCTTTTACTTATTTAACTTACTAACTGCTGTTGTTCTTGGCTTTGTGTTTTGTCAGATCTTGAAAATATTAAAAATTTTATTGAGATAAATTATAAAGTTAAATTAAAATTAATTCTAAAATTTTAATTAAAAATGGCATTGTTGCTGGTTTATTGCAAGCTTTCAACCGTATATTTAAATTTATTTAAAAATTGTTAATTTTCTTTAAATAGAATATTTAATATCAATTTGTGGAATGAAATCTTTTAAAGATCTGCATCTGCAATCAGATTTTGTTTGAAGGATTATTTGTAATGATTTATAAATTTTTCTTTATTATATACATATCATATATTGTTGATGATATGTGTAGATGATAGGTTTGTTTGTACATCATTTAAATACACTTAACTTTTTGAACGTAACAATATTCAAAATGTATCTGCATATACAACAAAAAAAATAACGTGACTGAATTTTGCTCGAATTATTAATGAATTTGTTCATTAATACTATGAATTTTTTTTATAGGAATAACCTTAGAGAACAATTTCATTAAATCAATTTTATTGAAAGGAAACATTCTTCTAATGATAAATGGTGGCTAAATTTTAAGGGCCGATGTTAAATGTGAACCACACCTAAACGTCAAGTTTTTTTCTGCATTTCATTTGACATTTCTCAATTTCAGACTAACTCAATTTGAACCATGGAAAGATACACAATCGAGCAACGCGTTAAAATTATTCAGGCTTATTATGAAAATGGGCGTTCAAATCAAAATGCATTTCATGCACTTCGTGATTTTTTTTGGTCAGCATCAGCATAATCGACCAAATGTGTCCAAAATCGGGAGAATTGTGGGCAAATTTCAGCAAACCGGGTCTGTGAAAACACCTGTGCATGCTCACCCAGTTGGTTCTGCGGAAAACATAGCTGTTGTTCGCGATAGTGTGTCATGAGGTCGGCCAAGCATTAACCGTAAATGGTGTACGCTATCGCGTGATGATAACGAACTTATTGTGGCAAGGAATTGAGGATATGACCCTGGACGATATGTTGTTTTAACAGGACGATTCCACTTGCCACACAGCTAACGAAACAATGGCTCTTTTGCGTGACAAATTCAATGGCCGTGTTATCTTACGTGGTGGCGATGTCAATTGGCCGCCAAGATCATGTGGTTTGACACCGTTGGACTTTTTTCTTTGGGGGTTATTTGAAAGAAAAGGTGTACGTCGATAATCCAGCAATAATTCAAGAGCTAAAGGATGAGACAATTCGGAAAATTAACGGCATAAAACCTCAATTATGCCCCAGCGTCATCGAAAATTTGGACCATCAAATGGAGGTGTGCCGCCGAGGTCGCGGCGGCTATTTGGCCGATATTTTGTTCCATACATAATTGAACCATACCATATTATCATTATAAAAAGAAATGACAATGATTTCCTAAATAATTTGTGTTTTATTCAAAATCAACATCGGCCCTTAAAATTTAACCACCCTTTACTTACAATAAATGTATGAAATTTTCTTCTTTAATTATAAAGTAAATATTATGAAAGTTTCATACATATCATGAATATTTTATTTAAATTTTTTTAAATTGCACATAAAAGAATTTGTATATGCAAAATAACAATTTAGAAAGATTTAAAACAAAAAATTGTTAGAAAACGAATTTAGATTTTAACAAATATTTTTAATTTCTTAAAATAAAGAAGCTTTTATGTATTGTTGATCTGTTATTTTGGTAAATGAATGGTATTAATAGGATTTTAGATCATATAATCATATTCTTTTTTTTATAAATTGTTTTATTGCAAAGAAACATGAAAATTTTATTAATAAATTATAGAGGATAAAAATTGAAAAAATTGCACAGAGCCAGCAGTTTCCACGCTCTTGTTGGGTCATTGCTTTGTTAATTTCTTTCCAAACACTCAATATAAAATATACAATCAACGCAGCACGGTACACATTTAAAGGAAGGTTATTTAGACTAAGCAGGCACTCCAAAGATATAGTGAAAGGTGACAAATGTTCGGCAGACTCAACTCAACTGGAAGCACTCAACTGGAAGCAGGATTAATATGTGTTAGACTGATAGAAGGATACTCAAAGGTTATCGGCGGGACTTCGCTAAACCACAAAAAGGATATTCGAAAAATTGTACAGTTTGCTTACAGGACCGCAGAAGATATTCGCAGGACCTCGAAGGACATTTACAATACCACATAGAATAATCACGGGACTTCGAAGGATGTTAACAGGACCACAAAGGATATTCGCATGATCTGAAAGGATATTCGCAGGATCTTCAAGGCTACTTGTAGTAAGTACCTCGCAGGACATTCACAGGACCTCTAAGGAGGTTAACAGGACCTCAAAGTATACTCTAAGGACCTCAAAAGATATTCGCAGGGCATCAAAGCATATTACCAGGACTTACAGGATACTTGTGGTCATGAATTGTAATTTGTACGTGTGAAGACATAAACGAGCGGAGCGACTTCTATCGTTTTAATAATTTTCAGAATATTTTGCCGGAGCCGGACTGTGGTAATATATGCCCGCTGAGGTATGGACTTTGTTGTTGATGTATATCTATTAAAAAGGGCAAAGTGAATCCTATAATAACATGTGCAAATCCTTTATGCTAGAAATCTGAAACTTGCAACATCCACTACAAAAATTTTCGACAAATTTATTAAAATCCCTAAAAGAGAATACAGTTATCTTCTAAAAATTTCCTATATTTTAAACTAGCGGTTACGAAGTATCGGACTTTTAAGCTGGTCTATTCATATATTATACTATATATTTACATTGTTGTAATGTTGCTTTTAACTTCAAAATGTAACTATTACTCTGGAGAACATTTCAAATGCATTTAGTTATTTTTCAACGTGTGTTTGTTTTTTTTTGCAGCAGGTGCTTTAAATTGCTTTTCAAGTTGTTACAAAAATTACATTCAACTTTCTTAAAATTTAACTCTAACTACTTAATCAAACATCCTGTTTGTCTATTTTTTACGACAACTTTTATGTTACATTTACTTTAGCATAGAATCTATTTTGCATCTGGCATTTTGTTAAATTTGTATTCTTTGAATTGTTTTTCTATTTACAACCCTTGAAAAGAGGAACAGCTCTGTCTATAAACAAAAGAGCTCAGTTTCTAATGCCATTGTAGGATCATATGTAGCTTTAGGGGTCATTGTAGCTTATTCCAAGGTTCTGATAAAAGAAAAAAAAAAGGATTAAAACAAAAGCACTTTTCAATTTGTTAAAATTAATGCCACCAATAGGGTAGCCAGATGTCCCGTTTTGTGCTTTATTGACATTGAATATTTCATAAAATAAATGAAAATATTTTAATTTAACGAAAGTTGTTGTTATTTTACAATTAATTTCGTATTTTTAGTCATAGATTATTATCAGTGTAGATTCTCGCTTACAACCGTATATGTTGTCGATTCGGTTGCCTTAACCCAAACAATTCCAGTACGGCAAGCGAACCAATCGATTCGCAACAAATTTATTTTTTGGGCACATAAGTTAAACATTTTTATAAAAAAAAAAAAAATAATAAAAATTTGACAGTGGCCTCAGGTTAAATGTGGTTTTTCGAAAACTGTTATCAACCATAACCCAGGAAACAATGACAATACATGATGCGAATCCGTCTGCAAAAACCAAAAATGCGCATCACACAAATGACATCATACATAAAGCAAAACACATTGTTTGTCAACTTGATATTTTTCTTTGGTGGTTTGGTCTTTAATAAAAGCAACTAAACCGGCAGTACATTATGGTCAAAGATATACTACTATAAATACCAACAGAAAAAAACATATTTGCCAAAAATGGCAGTAAAAATCTTTATAAAACTTGAAAAAAGGAAAATAAATATATACGATGAAAAATAAAGGTGACCAGATTTTATATTTTACATAATAAAGACGTATAGTCTCAGCGTTGAATGAATTCGATTATAGCCGGTTAACTCATCTCAAAATAGTCAAAGTTTAGAAATTAAACAATTTATTTGAAAATATTTGAATATCTTTTTGATAAGTTCCCTTGCCTAATCAGTTAAATATCTTTCATGCGGGACAAATATGATCGTCATTATCAATACTCGTAACATATGAGACATTGTGGTGGGGTAGGTTGGACAAGCACTAAGGCAAGTCCATGGCGCTCAGATTAACTTTTACATCAGACATTGACAATGTTATAGTACTCCTCTCTGCAGCGTGGAGTGTATTAAAACAGAGATAGGATAATACAAAAAATTGTGTAAGTCTAAAGAAGAAAATAAAAAATCCACTCTGTTGTTTTTAGATAAAATCTAATCCTTTTTTTTGAGGATGGTCACTCTTTAAGAAAAAACTGCGGTGATACATGTCACACGCTTTTAAATCCAAAAATAAAAAAAGAACGTGCATGTGGGTAAAATGGTATTATTTTCCCATTATTGTTGTTGTATGGATGAGTTCTTTTTGATACAAAGTTGCATTGCAACAATGTTGCATCGAAAATGGCACATGTTTGAAATATTTTTTCTTGTTGTTTATTTTTTTAATGCAAGAAATTGATACTACGGCATTGTATTTCCGAGTAAAAAAGTTTTGTATATAATCATATATATATATATATATATATATATATATATAAAGGGTGTCCCAAGAAGAACGCAATTTTTAAATTTTAAATAAAACACAGATATTTAAAAATAAATCGTAAAACTTTATTATATCGTAAAGTAGACAGAATGAGGTTATGTATGGAACAATATATCGTGCAGATGGCCGCCGCGGCTTTGCTGGCATGAACGCGATCTTTTAATGAAATTTTCAATGACCGTTTTGCATGAATGCTGCGGTATTTCATTAATGCAGCGTCCAATTTCCTCTTTTAAGGCTTGAGTCGTCGTCGGCTTATTCGCGTAAACCATCGACTTCAAAAAACCTCAAAGAAAAAAATCTAATGGTGTTAAATCGCACGATCTAGGCGGCCAATTCTGATCTCCAAAACGCGAAATAACACGACCGGGAAATGACTGATGCAGCAATTGAATTGTTTCTCTGGCTGTATGACATGTGGCGCCATCTTGTTGGAACCACATGCCCTCCACATTCATTTCTTCAATTCTAGGCAATAAAAAACTGGTTATCATTTCACGATACCGAACACCATTGACTGTTTGCGCTTGACCTGCCTCATTTTCATAAAAAAAAGGTCCAATGATTCCTTCAGCCCAAAAACCACACCACACAGTGACACGTTGAGGATGCATTTGCTTCTCGTGAATCACTCGAGGATTTTCCTCACCCCAAATGCGACAATTCTGCCTATTGACGAAGCCATCAAGATGAAAATGGGCCTCGTCACTGAAGATGATTTTATCGGCAAAATCAGCATTTTCATGTGGTCTCTCCAATATCCAATTAACGAACTCCCTTCGCTGTCCATGGTCAGCTGGCTTCAGTTCCTGAGTCAATTGAACTTTGTATGCATGAAGATGCAAATCTTTCGTGGATGGAGTTTGAGCGACATCATCACGTACAGCTGCGACATTTTCGGTCGATCGACCTGGTCGATGGCGCGTTGTTGTCTTTACATCAATAACAGACCCAGTTTCGGCAAATTTATTCATCAATCTCTTTACAGTTGACTCTTTTGGAGCATTATTGTGACCCCAAATTGATCGCAATTTGCGAACTGTAGCCGCAAAACTTTCACCATTTTGGTAAAACAATTTCATTCGTGTAGCGCTCCATTTTTACTAACCTCGTACCTTCTTCTAACAAACAATAACAATTGTTCAAATGTCAAACAATGACACTTCGAATGTTGCCAGATTTAAAAATTGCGTTCTTCTTGGGACACCTTTTATATATATATGCATTACCATTTAAAGTTATATATAAATTTGTTTAAATTATCTTATATTGTGCGCTATATAACCACATCTAGTTATATATTGATATTTATATAATAAGATATGATTAATATTGTATATAGCACTATATATAGTTTTATATAGCTTATACAGAACCATATATATTTATATTTATATAGTACCATATACATCCGAGTAGAAAAGTTTATGTATACTCATATTTGGCTTTATCTTATTATTATTTATTTATTTATTATATTGTGCCATATATATATTATATTGTGCCATATATATGATAACATATGGTATATATTATATCAGACAGGGCCATATACTTATATATGAATTATAGATAACCATATATGGCTTATACAGAACCATATATACAATATGTTTATTTGCTGTCAAATATTTGAAATATAATAATCTATAGGCGATCATCAAATATGTTTTTTAATACGATATGAGATATAATTATAAATGATTCAATATATGGTCCAATATTAGAAGTATTTTATGATATGGTATACTATATCAATAGTTTATAATAATCCAGGTACATACAGGTTGGTTGAAAAGTTCCTGCGCTCACCAAGAGATGGCACTGCTAGCTGCAAACTTTTTTTTCTCAAGTTGATATAACTGTCCTGAGAACATATGCAAAGTTGCAAGTCATTCTGTCAATTCTTTCTTTGTTTACAAGCCATTTGAAGTTGACGTGTCATTGATTTTTTTTAATATGGAAACAATTGAATATCGTGCAGTCATTAGATTCTTTGTTTTGAAGGGTTTAAAAGCAAAGGAAATTTATGAACAATTGTAAGAAGTGTATAAGGAGTCCTCACTTTCAAAACGCACCGTTAAATTTTGAGCTGGTGAATTTAAACGTGGTCGTACCAGCCTTAAAGACGATCCACGCGAAGGACGACCAAAAACTGCAACCACAGCAGAAATCATTGAGCAGGTACACAATATGGTTAGTGAAGATCCAAGTTTGACTACGTATGAAAAAACTGTTTGGAAAGTTAGTGCCGCACACATTTACAATTCAACAAAAACTGGATCGAAAACAAATTTCACAGCGTAATTTGGAACGTTTTAAGCCGAATAAAACCGACATCTTGCGTCGTTTTATAACTATGGATGAGACTTGGATCTACCACCATGATTCTTAATTGAAACAAGAACGTTTACAGTGGACTGAAGCTGGTTGTTCAGCTCCAAAGCAGGTGAAGTCACAACGATCAGCAAAGAAGGTTATGACATCATTTTTTTGGGATGCAAAAGAAATTTTGTTGATTGATTATATTCAGAAAGGTAAAACAATCAACTATGAATATTATTGCAGCCTTTTGGATCAGCTGGATGAAAAAATTCGTGAGAAAAGACTTGGTTTAAAGAAGAAAAAAATCATTTTTCATCAAGACAATGCACCTGCTCACAAAAGTGTTTTGACGATGGCTAAATTCAAAGAATTAAAGTACGAATTGCTTGAACATCCACCGTATTCACCAGATTTGGCTCCCAGTGACTACAATCTCTTCAGAAATCTCAAAAAATTCCTTCGTGGAAAGCATTTTTCGTCGAATGAAGAGGCCATAGCAGCCGTAGACGGTTATTTTGCAAAGCTTCCGGAAAACCATTATAAGGATGGGATAAAATTATTGGAAGATCATTGGAACAAGTGTATTAAGCTTCTAGAAGATTATATTGAATAAAAAAATATATTTCGTAACAACAACAGTATTCTTTCATTTCGAGCGCAGGAACTTTTCAACCAACCGTATAAATATAAGATACTTATTTCCAGAAGTCCTATAAGTGGTGAAAATTTATATATATTTTTTTTTTTGCTTTAAATATTTTAATTATTTTTCCACATTTGTTCTTAGTCCATAGGATAAAATTATATATAATTATATAAAATCATTTAGAAGTTTTTCCCGAATTCCCGAATGTATAATTATAAGTAAGTTCCGAAAATACAATTATATATAACCAGCGGCGTGCCCAGGAGGGGGCCAAAAAATATTTTGAATTTTTTTTTTTAAAGCTGGCAATTTCTAAACCTAAATCTTTTGACCTTTTTGATGCAACTAAAACAAAATTTACAGCTTTTAAATTCATAAACAATTTTTATTTAAAACTTTTTTATTACATTGACTGAGATCTAATGTATACGTTTAATATTAAGTACATGATGATTGTTTTTGTGTTGTAAATCCTTTCTCCTTTAGATCATTTTGATAAAAATCTATTATGCTACAAAATTCTTTTGATGAAAAGTCGAAAAGGCGAAAATCTTGTTTTTCATACATTAAAAACAAATAAATTTCTTAACGAGTTTCAAAATCGGTATAAAGTTTTATAAGATCGTCGGATGCTGCAAAACCGCATATCGGAAATTGCTGGCTCTTCCATTGTTACCAGAACTGACTGGGAGGACAAACTCGTAGACCGAGAGCAGAAATTATTTATAATTAATTAACAATTTTGAAAGGCAGTGGTTGCATATTTCTTAAATATTTGATTTATATAAAATGATTTTTATGCTAATTCTTTAAAATATTTTATTAAGGTAACTAACGGTTCTTCATGCTTAGCCAGTAGCCAGAAAAAAAATGGGGCAATATGTTGAAGAGCAGCAATCAAAATGCAATACGGCACGTAATTGCCGCGCTGGCCACCTTCCAACGCATATACGCCATACAATAACAACTCATTCTTTTGGCAATACATATGTAACTATTACAATTAATTGCATTTTACACTTTCATGGCATTATTTCCACTTCAATTGACAAACGAATATGACTTTATTTCACTACTTCTCTGGAAATAAAGCCATATGGCATTATTTCCCAATGCGGTGTGAAATAAGGTCATATGACTTTATTGCCTATAGCTTTATTACACGGCACCGTTTATAAAGAGTACATTCGGATGCAATATAAATGCCTTATAATGCTGTGCATTATATTTTGGAGTAATTTTTCATTTCATCATATTTGGGGTAATTTTTTATTCAAATTGGTGTTATTTTACATAATGAATAAAAGCATCAATCTAATAAATGAAAAAATGCCCCAAACTTAATTTTGGGCCTAATTTTCATTTGTTTAGGGTAATTTTTCATTATATTTTTAGGGTTAATTTTCATTCTGAAATTTTTCCCAAAAATATGGGGCTTAATTAGATTTTTTGCACAACTCCACCGTGAACTACATCGAATTTTCAAAAATAAACCAGCACAGATATCATGGGAACGTAGAATAGCCACGTGCAAATTTTTACTCAAATTAAAAGACCATTTCAAAAACGATTAGACTGTTTCAAAAACTTTTGGAATGACTCCAAATGTAATCTATAAATCATCAATTGAAATTCAAAAACACCAAATTAAATAAAATAAATATTCGTTGAATTTTAATATTTTTTTTTTAATTGCGTTTGGTATTTTTGTAATTTCAATTGGTCTTTTTAAGTATCGATGCGAATTTTTGATTTTTTTTTGTAATTTTTTAAATTTAAATTGTATTCTTTCATTTCGGATTTTTTAATTTCAATTGTCATTTTTGGACAATCTTGTCTATTTTTTTTAAAGCTTTATTTTTCTATCTATAACTACTTGTTTTCATATATGGACTTCAACGGAACACGAAATATAGCAATGATATTGTATGCCCTGCTCTACATTCACTAACAAATATATAATTTATTTTTATAGATGTTGTTGTTTTTAATATTCTATCAAATTTCAAATAGAAAAATTTCAAATACTTTTATGACAAATGTTTTTGTTTACATTTAAAAGAAAAAAGCCAAGAATGGCCAAAACTTGGCAGCATTTTTATAAAATCTTACTTTTTAACTACTATAACTACTTTGAAAGCCTAATTAATTAATTAAATATTTTCAATTTTAAATACATATGTTTTGATATAAAAATAAACTCAAAAATCGGAAATTTAAGGGATTCCTGATTTCTGAATCTGAGATTTTAAATTAAAAAAAGTAATACAATTGGAAACACGATTTTTTTGTTTTAAAAGAAAATATACAAGTTAAATAATTTCACTTAGGACCTGTGCGTGGTATCTAAATTATTTCTAAGCTAAATATAAATTGACAAAAGTATTTGAACAATTTTTAAAATTTCATAGAAATTTGGATTCCTGAATTTAGTTTATATTTTATTTAGCCAGCTCACACCCACACAAAATACAACATGTAAAATCAATAAACTACATATATTTTAATTTAATTACTCCATTTTGAGAAAACGTTCGAATAAAGATAAAAGGCGCTCAATAAATCGGTTTTCGCCAATTGATCGGCTTTTAAAAACTTAAGTGTATTTTCAGTTGTTTTTACGCAAATAATATTACGAGTGTGGAAATAATTAATAATAGAGGAAGGATAACTATAGAGATTTAATTTAAAGAAGCTGCCAAATAAAATTTTGTACATATTACAAGGTTCGGTAACGGAGAGAAAATTGAGAAAATTTCCCTGATTTCAAAGCAAATTTTTCTCATTTCTGCACAAATTTCAGCAAAATCTTGTAAAACCCAATTGGACTTGCAAAAAAAAAAAAAAAAACAAATGGACTTGCAAAGAAAATCAACTGAAAGCAAAAAAATACAAGATATTTTGTATATATTTTTGTGCTAAAAAAAGTAAAAAAATTGTATTTTGGGCACGCCACTGTATATAACACAATTATACGAAAAATGTAGTCGATAAAGTCAATCATTATGTATAGCAGACAGAGCTAAAGTCCTGGCGAAACCACAACTAGTTGTTTATTGATCTTTATGAAATTCGATATGCTTTATATGATAAAATATGATATATAAAGGGTGGTTAAATTTTAAGGACCGATGTTGAATGTGATCCACACCTAAACGTCAAGTTTTTTCTGCATTTCATTTGACATTTCTCAATTTCAGACTAACTTAGTTTGAACCATGGGAAGATACACAATCGAGCAATGCGTTAAAGTTATTCAGGCTTATTTTGAAAATGGGCGTTCAAATCAAAATGCATTTCGTGCACTTCGTGATTTTTTTTGGTTAGCATAGTCGATCAAATGTGTCCACAATCGGGAGAATTGTGGGCAAATTTCAGCAAAGCGGGTCTGTGAAAACACCTGTGCATGCTCGCCCAGTTCGTTCTGCGGAAAACGTTGCTGTTGTTCGCGATAGTGTGTCATGAGCTCGGCCAAGCATTTAACGTGAATGGTGTTCGCTATCGCGAGATGATAACGAAGTTATTGTGGCCAGGAATTAAGGGTATGACCCTGGACGAAATGTGGTTTCAACAGGACGGTGCTACTTGTCACACAGCTAACGAAACAATGGCTCTTTTGCGCGTTGGAATTCTTTCTTTGGGGTTATTTGAAAGAAAAGTTGTACGTCGATAAGCCAGCAACAATTCAAGAGCTAAATAATGAGATAATTCGGCACATTAACGGCATAGAACCTCAATTATGCCTCAGCGTCATCGAAAATTTGGACCATCGGATGGAGGTGTGCCGCCGAGGTTGCAGCGGCCATTTGGCCGATATTTTGTTCCATAATTGAACCATACCATATTATCATAATAAAAAAATGACAATAATTTCCTAAATAATTTGTGTTTTATTCAAAATTAACATCGGCCCTTAAAATTTAACCACCATTTATAATATCACTAAATAAAATTACATATGGCTTTTAAGGAATCATATATACTTATATATTTCTTATACAAAAACATAAATATTTATATATGGTCCCTTATCAAAACTAATATGATACTCGTATACAGGTTGGTTGAAAAGTTCCTGCGCTTGAAATGAAAGAATACTGTTTTTGTTACGAAATATATTTTTTTATTCAATATAATCTCCTAGAAGCTCAATACACTTGTTCCAATGATCTTCCAATAATTTTATCCCATCCTTATAATGGTTTTCCGGAAGCTCTGCAAAATAACCGTCTACGGCTGCTATGGCCTCTTCATTCGACGAAAAATGCTTTCCACGAAGGAATTGTTTGAGATTTCTGAAGAGATAGTAGTCACTGGGAGCCAAATCTGGTGAATACGGTGGATGTTCAAGCAATTCGTACTTTAATTCTTTGAATTTAGCCATCGTCAAAACACTTGTGAGCAGGTGCATTGTCTTGATGAAAAATGATTTTTTTCTTCTTTAAACCAGGTCTTTTCTCACGAATTTTTTCATCCAGCTGATCCAAAAGGCTGCAATAATATTCAGAGGTGATTGTTTTACCTTTCTGAAGATAATCAATCATCGAAATTCCTTTTGCATCCCAAAAAAATGATGTCATAACCTTCTTTGCTGATCGTTGTGACTTCACCTGCTTTGGAGCTGAACAACCAGCTTCAGTCCACTGTAAACGTTCTTGTTTCAATTTAGGATCATGGTGGTATTTCCAAGTCTCATCCATAGTTATAAAACGACGCAAGAATTCGGTTTTATTAGGCTAAAAACGCTCCAAATTACGCTGAGATCCAGTTTTTGTTGTTTTTTTTGATCCAGTTTTTGTTGAATTGTTAATGTGTGCGGCGCTAACTTTCCAAACAGTTTTTTCATACGTAATTCTTCATGTAAAATATGGAGTACTCGTTCGTCTGAGATGCCTATGGCATTAGCAATTTCACGCTTAGTCAAACTTGGATCTTCACTAACCATATTATG
The DNA here is from genome assembly GCA_949748255.1 of Eustalomyia histrio. NCBI lineage: Eukaryota > Metazoa > Arthropoda > Insecta > Diptera > Anthomyiidae > Eustalomyia > Eustalomyia histrio. The sequence goes on along the minus strand of OX456524.1, from coordinate 98,462,120 downwards.
TACCTGCTCAGTTTTTGGTCGTCCTCGTTTAAATTCACCAGCCCAAAATTCAACGGTGCGTTTTGAAGGTGAGGAGTCCTTATACACTTTTAACAATTGTTCATAAATTTCCTTTGCTTTTAAACCCTTTAAAACAAAGAATCTAATGACTGCAAGATATTAAATTTTTTCCATATTAAAAAAAATCAATGACACGTCAACTTCAAATGGCTTGTAAACAAAGAAAGAATTGACAGAATGACTTGCAACTTTGCATGTGTTCTCAGGACAGTTATACCAACTTGAGAAAAAAAATGTTGGAGCTAGCAGTGCCATCTCTTGGTGAGCGCAGGAACTTTTCAACCAACCTGTATGTATGTAGTTCCATGTCAATGGCATCGAATTCCGGCCAGGGAGATACATTTTTTTGGTGTTTTTTATTTATTTTTATTAATATTTCGTACAAAGCTTTATAATTTTAACCTATTTCGAACATCAATGCTTAGACAGTTTTATACCATATATTGTTGGATCTTATGTGTAACAATTAAACCTGGAATTTTTTGGATATATTGTTGGATCTAATTTGATCTTTCGTTTTTCGGATCAATTAAGGTGCTACTTAGTCCCCAAATATGTTGCTGGATCTTATTCGATCTGCCATTTTTCAGATCAAATAAGATTACCCAGCAAAATAAGAGCTGAGGAAGAAGTAGTAAAACACTACATCTACTGAACCCGAAGTTGTAAAAATTTCGGTGAATCATTAAGAATTTTAACATTGTCGTGTCATTGGTATTTTGCTTCGGTGCTATGATACAAAATAAATATTGGTAGTGGCTTTGTTTTAAAGTTAAAAATGAGAACACGCCAAGAATTATTATTCCGACCAGGAGAAAGTGGATATCACTGGTATGAACATATGTTTTCAATAAGGCATTAAATGACTGCAGGAATTAACCATTTATTGACTAACTTAATAATTGTTTTTTACTAAAATTATTTATTGTTATAAATAAATAATAATAAATATTAAAATTAAAAATGTATATGCTTTTCAATGGAATTTTTCAAACAATTTTATTCTTATGACTTCATAAGTAGGGGTTAATATCAACATTTTGGAAGTTGATTAAAATGGCTTCTTACAAATCGAAAAATTTGGACTTTAAACTTCTTTAGATGTTCTGAAAAAGAGATTCGTAAAGAATAACATCCATTTTATTTTGCTGAACAGCTACAAATCACAGCAAATATTCAAGAATATCAAATTGGATATGATTGAATATTACGCCAGATCAATTTTTTTTAATCGGGTTGTTGAACTTTTCAATATTTTTTTCTTGTTATTGCCATTGCATCCTTTAGTTCTTTTGTTTAAAATACAATTTTTATAATGAAAATGTACTTAACAAATTTATTATAAATTTGCACGAGCATTGTTAATATTATAAATAATCCACAGACGCTGTAACTAACACTTGACTTTTATTATTTATACTTCAATGGCGTTAGTAATTATTTACAATACTCATCAATAAGTGTTTTAATATTGTCAGCATAATTATTGATGGATTTTAAGTATATTAATGAAAAAATATTCGGCTGTACCGAAACTTTAATGCCCTTCACAATAAACTGTAGAAAATTGTGTGAGTAAAATTGTAATATTTGGGAGTGTTCTAAAAAATTAGTCTCCATAAAATTATTGGTTTTTACACAAAATTATCTGTTTTTGCACAAAAATGAATATTTTTATTTCGACTCGGTTTTCAGAACACACCCCATTATAGTCATGCATTGTTTAAAAACAACAACTTTTTTAATAAAAGTATAAATTTTCCAGTAAAAAAAAGGCTATCGGATTTTATTAAACATAAATTAAAATTTCGTGTGCCTTAAATTTGAAATTCAACATCCTAATAATTGCGAATAATAATACCGCTCCTTTTATTTATAATGCCTGTTTTTTAAAGTTTATTGGAGTTTTTATAAAAACCTAATTTTTTTTGGAAAAAAGCTTTTCTGGCCGGAAACTGATTTTAATACGACAGTTATATTTTGAAAATTTAAAATGGCGAACAAAATAAGGCCAACATACATAGAAAAACCAATTTCATAATTCGACATTCAAAACTAGATAAATATCTGGTTGAAATTTTGGTTATAAATGTTATAAGGGACCTTAAATCATGCTTCCATTTTAAAAGGCAATCGGACCTATTTTGACGTAGCCCCCATATAAAACCCCACATAATTCTCACGGTAATGGACTTTTTGAACAAAAACATGCCGTTTACTGAACGTTTTTGATCTAAATTTATTAATATGTACACTTTTGTCGCAGATTTCTTATTTTTGAGGTATAAAAAAGTAATTTATTTGCACTAAATATAGAAGTTTAAATTTTGAACCATATTTTCGTTGTAGATTGTTAAGTGTTATTTCAAATTTAAATACAAGTATAGGGACTATTAGCGCACTTACTTGATACAGGGTGTCCGCCGGGAAGGTATACTACTTTGTTTTGCCGCCATTGTGGTAAACACTAGTCTTGACGGTTCATATTTGCCTGTCGTGAAGTAGACACGTGGCAAATTTATTATGGAAAAATATTCAATAAACCAACGTGTTTTAATCGTTAAAACATTTTATCAAAATCAATCAGAGAAGTTTTTGGGAGAAACAACGTGCCAACAAAACGCACTATTTATCCTGTAGTGAATGATTTCGAAGAAAGAGGGTCTGTAGGTGATAGGCCAAAGCATGGACCACAACGTATTGCAAGATCGGCTAAAAACATTACTACTGCTCAAGAAAGTGTTCAAAACAATCCATCAACCTCAATTCGACGCTGTGCTCAGGAGCTTGGTCTTCAAAGAACAACTTTGGCCACAATTTTGTACAAGGATTTGCGTTTGTTTCCATTTAAGATTCAGTTGACACAAGAGCTTCCTCCGCATAGGATGTTACAGCTCGCCCATGACCACCACGATTTTCATGAAAAAATCATAATGAGTGACGAGGCACATTTTCGTTTGAATGGATATGTGAATAAACAGAATAGCCGATTTTGGGCAATGGAAAACCCTCAAATTATTCATCAGTCACCTTTGCATCCATTAAAAGTGACAGTCTGGTGTGCAATTTGGTCAGGAGGAATCATTGGACCTAACTTCTTTGAAAATGAAAACGGCGCAACGGTAACTGTGAATGGGGAGCGATATCGTGATGTGATTGAAAACTTTTTAACGCCACAACTGCATGCTTTGGGCTTGATTAACATGTGGTATCAACAAGACGGTGCCACATCGCATACAGCCAGGATTACATGGAATTACTGCGAGACCTCTTTCCACAACAAGTTATTACAAGAAATGGTGATGTTGATTGGCCTGCACAGTCGCTTGATTTGACTGCTTCGGACTCCTTTTTGTGGGGATATTTGAAAAGCAAGGTTTATGCAAACAAACCGGAAACACTTGAGCAACTCAAACAAAATATTTGTGATGAAATTAATGAAATACCGCGTAAAATGTGTGAGAATGTAATGAAAAATGTGCTCAAAAGGGCTCGCATTTGTGGGGCTAACAGAGGCAGACATTTATCTGATATTGTATTCCATACATAATTACCGACATTAAATATTTAACAATATAAGATCCATTTCCTTTCATTTATTCAAAAATTATAAACAAACAAAGTAGTATACTTTCCCGGCGGACACCCTGTATATCAAATTGTAGGGAACAGTCCATCCCACATATGGTTAAGGTATATATACCCAGATAAAAGATTGGTTGCAATTCCAAAACCATAAACATTTATTTGTGAGGATTTAATTTTATTTGGAATAACCTAAAATTGATTAATAAACTAAAAATTAATTCAGAAACTAAAAATCAATCCTGTTATTCAATTATTGGTATTTCAAATCATCTTTAAAAATAAAATTCATTTAGTATTTGTGTGCGGTGGAAGCAACTATTTATTTAGTGAACATATTAGAAATTTGGAACAATCTATCAAATTTATTAAAAAATTGTCGATATTCAACAGTGGTAACTTCAAGTACTTATTCTGATCAAATATATCATTTAATTAGGGTTTCAGTAGAAGCAACTAAATTGTGGATTGTATTGATAATAGACGTCATTTATGATTGGTATTGATAAACAAATTTTATACTATATTTGTTTTTCTAACAAATTGTTTAAATTCAAAAATAGCCATCAAAATTTATAAGTGTTTGTGGTGTAGTGGGTAGAAAGGTGGGTTCAGTACTCCGAGTTCAAATCTCGGAGAAGGCAATCATTTAAAAAATTATTTTTTTTAATTAAAATAAAATATTAAAATGCTTAAATGGCAAATATATCAAAGAAAATTAAAATTAGTTGTGTTGCAGTACATATGTAAAAGTGTGAACTATGAATCTAAATGCCCAGGTTCGATACCGGAATATTATAAAAATAAAATTTTCCTTAAAATAAAATTTTGTGGAACGTAATAATATTTCTGTGCATCATAAATAAAGGGTGTCCCAAGAAGAACGCAATTTTTAAATTTTAAATAAAACACAGATATTTAAAAAAAAATCGTGAAACTTTATTATATCGTAAAGTAGACAGAATGAGGATATGTATGGAACAATATATCGTGCAGATGGCCGCCGCGGCTTTGCTGGCATGCACGCGATCTTTTAATGAAATTTTCAATGACCGTTTTGCATGAATGCTGCGGTATTTCATTAATGCAGCGTCCAATTTCCTCTTTTAAGGCTTGATTCGTCGTCGGCTTATTCGCGTAAACCATCGACTTCAAAAAACCCCAAAGAAAAAAATCTAATGGTGTTAAATCGCACGATCTAGGCGGCCAATTCTGATCCCCAAAACGCGAAATAACACGACCGGGAAATGACTGATGCAGCAATTGAATTGTTTCTCTGGCTGTATGACATGTGGCGCCGTCTTGTTGGAACCACATGCCCTCCACATTCATTTCTTCAATTCTAGGCAAGAAAAAACTGGTTATCATTTCACGATACCGAACACCATTGACTGTTTGCGCTTGACCTGCCTCATTTTCATAAAAAAAAGGTCCAATGATTCCTCCAGCCCAAAAACCACACCACACAGTGACACGTTGAGGATGCATTTGCTTCTCGTGAATCACTCGAGGATTTTCCTCACCCCAAATGCGACAATTCTGCCTATTGACGAAGCCATCAAGATGAAAATGGGCCTCGTCACTGAAGATGATTTTATCGGCAAAATCAGCATTTTCATGTTGTCTCTCCAATACCCAATTAACGAACTCCCTTCGCTGTCCATGGTCAGCTGGCTTCAGTTCCTGAGTCAATTGAACTTTGTATGCATGAAGATGCAAATCTTTCGTCAAAATTCGCTGCAAAGTGGATTTGGAGACACCAATTTGCTGAGCTCGGTGTCGAATTGAGGTGGATGGAGTTTGAGCGACATTTTCGGTCGATCGACCTGGTCGATGGCGCGTTGTTGTCTTTACATCACTAACAGACCCAGTTTCGGCAAATTTATCCATTAATCTCTTTACAGTTGACTCTTTTGGAGCATTATTGAGACCCCAAATTGATCGCAATTTGCGAACTGTAGCCGAAAAACTTTCACCATTTTGGTAAAACAATTTCACAATGAGAATGCGTTGTTCATTCGTGTAGCGCTCCATTTTTACTAACCTCGTACCTTCTACTAGCAAACAATAACAATTGTTCAAATGTCAAACAATGACACTTCGAATGTTGCCAGATTTAAAAATTGCGTTCTTCTTGGGACACCCTTTATTAAATTGTACAACTGAATAGTGGCTTTCACAACTAAAAATATGATTTAATATGAAGGCAGTTGTCGTAACTGCCAGAATTCAATTGGCAACAAATTCGGTGGCCACAACCGATACTGTTTTCTGGGTGTATTAGGTTGTCATTACGTTTGTAACATGTATTATTAAAGGTCTAAGACCCCATATTCTTGATAGTCCAAAGCATGGACCAAAATTCGATTGGCAACAAATTCGGTGGCCACAACCGATACTGTTTTCTGGGTGTATTAGGTTGTCATTACGTTTGTAACATGTATTATTAAAGGTCTAAGACCCCATATTCTTGATCCTTATGCGATTTTAAATCGATTTAGCGGTCTCCGTCTGTATGGCTATCTGTTTGTTTGTCTTTTTGTATGTCAGTCTGTTTGTTGAAGTGGTGATGGGGGATGGGGCGAAGACACAAGCGGAGCTGCTCATTTTTACCTAGATTAATGAACATCGTCCCGAGCAGTTTGGTATTGAAAATATCAAAATCTGTCAGCAGTTAAAAGTTATGATTAAAAATGTGAAGGTACCTCTAAATTTTCTAATACAATTTCATAGTAGTACAGGCGGAGGGGGGTGATGAGGGTGATAATCCTCTCCAAAATGATTTAAAAAATTAGAAAAGAAATAGAATAAAAATAGAAATACAAGTATTCTATCCTGCTGGCTCTGTGGAATTTCTCAATTTTATTCTCTATAGTTTACTAATAAAAATTTTCATGTTTCTTTGCAATGAAATAATTTATAAAAGGAATATGATTATGTGATCTTAAATCCTACTAATACTACTATTCATTTAATAAAAAGAAACTTAAGAAGTTTTATTTAAAAACAGAATTCAAAAGTTCCCAAAATTTTTTTTGCACACACAAAACTCGTTTCCGCCTGCAGGTGGTTAATAACAGTCAAAATAACATATATTTTCTTTCGGTTTATCGAAGTTGGTCTTCTCCTAATTGGATTTTTACTCGGTTATACCAAGCAGATAATACGTTTTTTTGGCCTCCCATGAAGGTAAATTCCAAAAATATTTAAAGCAATGAGATGGAGACATAATTTGCGTTTTACTTTCCTGGCTCTTTTTCCCATCATCCGTAACTCTTTGTTTCTCTCGCCGTTTTAAGAATACATCCAAATTTTTATCTGTTTCTAATCTTTATCAAACGCTTTAAAAATTTCCGTTTTCTCATTCAAAAAAGTAATCTTACATTTGTCTTCCATGGCGCTAGTATATGTGTTTAATCCACTTCTGTGATTTAATTTGAATCAAATGAGCAGTTGAGTATTGAAATATTACTAAAAACTCTTAAGAAAACTGGTAGAACTTTATTTTAATATAAAATCATAGGAAAATTTATAGATTTAAAAATTTAAAGCAAAAGTTTCACATAGGAGTATTTTCTAACTTTGAAACTAGTAGAGATAGCGGCAAACGCTTTAGTGGATAAATGCATGACCAAATAGTCTTCTTAATGCTTAAAGAATAAATAAAATAGTGAAAATGATGTGAAAATCAGCTGTTTGGTATTTTTTTTTATTGATTTTGAACCAAAGAAGCAAAGAGTTGAAATTAATAAAAATAAATATTTTAGGTGTTTAAAAAAAATATTCTTAGTGTAAAAACTAAAAATTATCCCACCCCAAAAAGTATTAAAACACTTCTCTATGTTAAATATGTAAGGTAAATATGTTTGTAGTCAACAAACATGTTCAACACCTATTGGTTTAAATTTTTTTTTCATTACAGATTTTTCATTTTTTTTTAATTCAAAAAAGTTTTTCACTTGTTTTGTTTATTATTTATTTTTTTTTTAATATTTTTAACAGAAATACTGTATACCCTACATTATACCTCATAGTAAGTTGTTTCGGTTTCACGTGAATATACTGCTGTACGATATATAAAAAAACTATTATTTTCCGGTGAAAAAGTGACCCATTAGGTCTTTCTTATAAAATAAAAAAGAAATTGTGCAGTTTTGCCATTTAAAATATAATTTGAACCATTTTTTCACGGTTACAATAATTTACTGTGTTTGAGAATTTAACGAGTTTGTCCTAAACGATAATGAGAAGAATTGCTACGTTCAAAAGATAGTAAATATGTATCTGTAGCGACGAAATAAAACGATACATGACAACTTCTCTTGTTTTTAATTTATTCTTTTCTAAAGTGTCTAAATCGTCTGAGAATCCTGTTCGTTTGGTGTGGTTACTTATTATAAAATTATATCTTTAAAATGGTTAACGTTTGGCTGTTACATACATAATGTTAATCTATATAGATATAATTATGATGTGAATGTTTGAAAACTCAAAATAAATGAGTTTCTAAGTACATATAACTAACCGAGTAATTTGATGTTGCTTAAGATTAAACAACCAATGTTCCTTTACAAATTAAAACTCTATAACTTTTTTTTGCATTTATTTTTTAAATTCTGCCATTGAAATTGCAACAGACTTCAAACAGTGGAGAAAAATGAAAATAGTAAAAAAAAAGTTAAATAAAAACAAGAAGAGGTATAAAACAACCAAGGTTTTGTGGTTGTTTTTGTTCTATAGAAGTGCATCTTATACAATCAACCAACCAGTCAAACCATTCATACAACCGGCAACCATCCATCCATTTATTCAACCGTACTCGGTATTCGAGTACATCCATACATCCATTTATTCATCCTGGTATTCATTTATTCGTTTAGTATTTGTTATGAAATAGTACAAAAAAAACTCCATGTTTTATATTTACGTGAAGAGGGGATTCATGCTTCAAAAAATTTCCACTTGCCATACACAAGTTTTTTCCTACTGTTTTTCCTTTTTCTGGAAAATACACAATTTTTGTTGTTGCTGTATTATTTGGGAAATGATATTTTGCATTCTACTTATTAAATTTTTTTAACTTTTTTGGTTGCAAACAACTTTTTTCCTTGATGCGTTTTAAGATATGGTAGGACAACATATCTTTGTTAAAAAAAATTGGTGTTTTGAATGGAGTTTCAGTTTAATTACAAAAAATATTTTTTGTTTTTGTTATTTTCAACACCAGCAGCAATATAAGAGTTCATTATCAATCACATCATCATCATCAGAAGCAGCCGCATCAGCAGCAACATGCAACGTGTATAATAACTTGCAAAGTACTCGTATTTCCTATTTTATTGTGGTTCTTTTTCCACTCATTGTTGTAATTAAAAACAACCCAAACTTCTAAAAAATAAAAAATGCAAAACGGAAGAACTCCAGCTGAGTTTATAGAAACAATGAGATATTTTTTTGTTGGCTTAACAATAAAAATATGAGTAATTATATACTTTTTATATTTAAAGTGCAAGATTTTTTATAATTTAATATTTAGTTTTTTTACTTAATAATTCATATTTAAAATAATCACTATTAAAATATTTTTAATGTGTTTTAAATGTGTCAACATCTCTTTCAGACGGGGTTTATAAAATGGAACAAAAATGTACCAAATATTTGTCCAGGAGAAAAAAAAAAAATATATTTTGTTTAGGGTCCGAATGAAGGGAGGTATTTCTTATAGATTTATACAGGGTCCGCCAAATAACTTTTTTTTTGAAAATGCTATAAAAAAAAACTACTGAATATTTTCTCAAATTTCTTTTTTTATTTGAAAGTACAATCCTTCCGGTTAATAATGGAAAATAATTTCATTCAAATGGCTGCCTCGGCTGGCCATGCAGTAGCCTACACGATCGGTCCAATTTTTAAGCACATTATAGATTGTGTGCAGCTGTATTTCACCAATGGCTTCACGAATATTGTCTCTGGCTTGTCGGCGTAACACTTATCTTTGACGGCACCCCGCAAATAATAGTCCAACGGTGTCAAATCGCAGCTCCGAGGTGGCCAAACGACATCAGCTCTGCGACTGATAATGCGATCTTCAAAAACAGGGCGCAAAACATCGAGTGTAGCTTCGGCTGTGTGGCACGTAGCGCCGTCCTGTTGAAACCAAATGTTGCCAATATCATTCAACATGACCCGATAACGATTGCCATTGACTGTAACGGCCACTCCTTGTTCATTTTCGAAGAAAAATTTCCCAATTATGCCTCTGGACCAAAATCCGCACCAAACAGTGACTCGTTTTGGGTGCATCGGCTTTTCAATGTATGCGTGCGGGTTTTCTGTTCCCCAAATGCGACAATTTTGTTTGAGCTTCATCTGAAAAGATGACATTGAAAAGATGACATTCTGCAATATTACCATGATTTTCAAAGTAATGTCGCAATATTTCCCAGCGTTGTTCAAGCGTATACACAACCATATTCGAATTTTTATATATTTAGTTCTTTTCACGCTTTTTCAGCACTTCCTTTCCAGCAAAATTTTTTAGAATAGGTTATCTTTGAATCTTTTCTATGACAGGTTCATTTAGCACCGGTTTCATGGAACAGATTCTATAACTGATTCCCGGAAGTCAAAATGTAAGGTTTCACTGTCCCAGAACAAGTTCTATAACTGGTTATAGAACCGGTTCTAAGGCAACCTATTCTAGTTTGCATGAAACAAACTTATTGCCAATGGGTCAAACTACATAGAAAATGAACCCATTTTAAGACATAAATTAGAACTTATGCTTATGCCATGTAAGTTATTCTGAAAGCTGTTTTTTGGATTCTTTCTTTTTACTGGGTATATAATAATTTTAAAATCTTCGTGATACGAATATTATCTTCAAAGATAAATCTCAAAATCTTACAAAAAATATTTCATAATATATATATTTTGTACACGATCAGGGAATAAAATATTTATTTTATCTACTGTACTTTATTTTGTAGAGAAGTGTAATTGAGGCCATAGCCACCATAGCCGCTGTCAATATTTCCACATTTATCACCGCTGTATCTGTGTTCCCAAAAAACATTTTACCTTCAATTGTGTTAAAAAACAGTTTAAATATCATTTTACACTGTTTATGACAGTTGCTTATTATTAAATATAATCCAAATTTATCATATAACTTTAAAAGCATAAAAATTTTTAAAAATATCCTGAAACGCCTTAGAAAATGTGCAACAAATTGTCGTGAGTGAGTTGTGTGAAAGAACTACACGCGACAATGACAAATCATAAAATAAACTTAAGCAAAACCCCCAAATATTATAAACATCGTCGTTACCATCATCATAAGTTTTTTATATGCCCTCATTTCTACTGACCATGATTTATCAGCTCATAATTATGCACAGTAGGGCTATAACTAAATTTTGTCTCTAGCTTCAGGTGAAGCAAAGACCTTATGCCAGATGTTTTTCTAAAGAATTAAGTATACTATGTGCTCTTCATTTACATTGAAATCTTCTGGGTATCGACTTTTTTAATTCATCTGTTATCACTTATTTCAGAGAGTCCTTGATAATATTTGTTTGTTTTCCCATTTGATGGTACAGTTGCTGTCACAAATGTTCAATAATATTGTGGTCGGTTGACTGCCATCCCTTACTGTAGGACTCGTTTTCCGAATTAAAAAACAGTGTTTGTAAATTTTGAATTTAAATAAAATTACAATTTTTATAAGATTTTTTATAGAAAGAAATAAAGATGGTGGCCAAAACACAAAACTGCAGCTTCTTGCCGCTCGACCGCCTATATTCAAGTGTTTTTTACGAAAAAAAAGTGTATCAATTGAGTGAGATTGTTTACTCCAATAATGCTCATCTCTTTTACTCATCTTAACTAACTATAATAGTACAATGGGATATAAAAAAAATGGAGTGCTTGTAGTTTAATAAAAACGTTTTCAGTTCAGTTAAAAATTAAGTTTATTTTTCAAAGAAATATTTATTTTAAATATTTTATACATTTGTTGAAAATGATTTACTAACATTTACGGATTTTTTTTCAGTTTCATTTATTTTTTTTTAATTTGTTTGAACTTTAATAAAAATTTACCCACAAAACGTAAAACTGTGGTTGATTAGTTTCCGTTACAGATTTGCAAATTAAAGTTTCATTGATGTTTAAAAAAAAAAAAAAATATTCAAAAAATTTCAATTTTGGTTTCTATTGAAAATGTTTGGTTATATACAAAGTTATTTCAATTGGAATTACAAGAACTTCTTCGTAAGCAAACGCACATCCATAAAGTCACTCACACAACATGTGTTAACCAAAAAATCGCTTGAGTCAATACAAATTTAAAATCTATATATCTGAATTCTACGACCAAAAATTATGGTTACGTGTCCCTCTTAGTTTCATTTTGACGTACTTACTGTGTAAGTTACCCGTAATACCTTACCTTTTCTATTATTTTAATATAAGTAATAATGAATCATTGTTAGTATTACTAATTAGTTAATATTTATTAATGTATATTTTATGAACTTATATTTTTTCAAATTAAGGCCTTTATTAAAAAAGTTGTGCGAATTTAATCACAATTTAATAAAACAACTTATCATGTAAATAACTTGTTTTTGTTAAAATACATATTTTTTAATTAATTTTTGGTATACATATCACGAATATGACAAAAATTTTAAAATACTTTGGGGCACAAATCGAGTTTTGACTGTAGTCCTAAAATATTTTTTACATACTATTTTTTAAAATTGTGAAGAGACTATTATATATTTTTAAATTTTATCAGGTTCGAGATCATAATTAAATGTTACTAAGGAATAGTAAACACTAATTTTTTAAATGGAAAAAATTGTGAGCATCAGCGCTAGAGGGACCTTTCTGATCCCTCTAGAAAAAAATCTATAAAAATCAAATTTTTTTTTAAATTACATCGAACTATTACTTAAATTTCAATGCGAACAATAAAAAACTCAAAACTGAACAAAAACTTCTTAGTTTTTGACCTTTGATGACCCATAGTATACAAATACAAATTGTATCAGCATCCTTTAAAAATTGAATTAACTAATTCCAGTTCGATGTCTCTGGCAACTTAAAGAAATGGTTTATGTGCTGCCAAAATTTTGACCCTTGTGTCCCATAGGATTCTAGAAAATGTGTACCAAAAGTTATGAAAAAATATATATTATTTTTTTTTTGCTGTGATTCTATTCGGCTCTTGATCCAGGTGGTTAGTTTTGTGCGACAACTACAACTATTATCTGTCGATAAATGTGGCAAGTTATATTATAATTGGTCACAAGGTGTTAAAAAAATAATGTGTTACTCAATTTCTTACGGAAATTAAATAATATTTAGTCATTAGTAACCAATTATTCATATGCATGGGAGTAACGCATTATTATTTAGTTTTTCGTAAGCTTGCTCGTAAGCATAACAGCTTACTCAATCCCATATCAAAAAAGTTAGAATTATAATATAAAAGGTACTACGTGAAAACTTTTGAGTTTAAATTATGTTATATGGTATGGTGTGTTTTTGCTAGTCACCTGAACATTCTGAAATGTTCTCGAATATGTTAGCAGCACTTTCTGTTAGATTTTGTTTCACTTTTAATACAATGGATCATATTTCAGTCCCATTTAGTTTGTTGGGCCTTCCAGATTTGGGACGACTTTCTAAATTTTAGAACTTTTTATCCAAATCAATTATGCATTTTACAATAATCTGGCTTCTTTCTATCCTTAAACGCATTTTAATTTATTTGTCGTGCTCAAGTAGAATTTTGAGCTTTGGTATATTCGGACGCTGGTTAAATTTTTTGAAAAATATTTTTGTGAAACCTTTTAACCCGCTTAAATGTATTTTCTCCTTTTTACGAAAGGGACTGAAAAGACCCATACATTGAGGAGTTAAATGGAGAAACATTTTCCACAAAAATGTTTACATAAATCTGCTAAACATATTTTATACCTAAAATGCAAGGGTCATATGTTTTTTTTATGCTGATTCACCATAAGAATGTACCAAAGATGGAAACCCCCCATAAAATAAAATTCAGACGTAAACTTTCAAAATGTCGATAAACGTGTATTTTTTGGTCCCTTCTGCCAGAATGTGATGTTGGAACCTTGAGACTTTTTTGTGTTGTACAGCGTAATATTTATACGTAAGTTCACGAACATCCAGGGAGGAGAGTTTACCCATTTCCAAAAAAAAAATTGTTTGCGTAGAAATCTACCGATTTAAACTGATCTTGACGTCATCAAGTAAATTAATATATATTATTATTAGTTAATATTATTTAGAATGTGATAGTAAAATAGATCACTGAAATTAACGGCAATTTTTTACCGTTAAAATCCGTTTAAATTCGGTGCAGAAGTTGTACATTTTCTTTTGACGTTAAAAATACGAAGACGTCTTTGTTTAAGTTGCTTGATTTTTGTCATTGAAAATTATGATAAGAGAAAATATTAAATTAAAAAAGATAAAATGTCAAAAAAACTGTTATTGTAAAAGAATCAAATGTAACTACACTCACAATATTATTTTGTTAAAAAGCATCTAAAATACATATGAAACTAATCAAAAATACAATCAAAATTCAGCCCATTTTGTTTTTATTTTAAATCATTGTGTAATAATCGGCAGTCAAAAGTCGTTTAAAATAATCATCAATTTTTAACTGACATAACGTTAGTAAAAAACGATTCTTGTAGATTGTTTTTCAAATTAAAAGTTTTTTATTTACCTACAAATTACAAAACACAACACACACAGAGGTATAAATTTTTATATTCTATGTCTGTACTTATATTTGAATAACTTATTGTAATTTTTATTCAAATAATTTTGTATTTAAACAAACTATTTTAATAAAAAAAAAACAAATAGGAATTATTTGAATTTCAATTTTTAAATACAGAAAACATAAAATTTTACATTTAACAGAAAATATCAACTCCTACTGAAAGTCTGTATTTTTGTGTACTTAGTTTGTTTTTGGAATGATTGCACTATGGGTAATAAATGACAATTTTTTGGCCAAAACTAATAACTGCCAGTCTGGAAAGTTTTTCAAACTGCAAAAAAAAGACGTTTTGAAGTAAGAGGGCCCTTATTTAATGATTTGGGAAGATCTAAAAAAATATCAACCCTACACTAAAAAAAAAATGAGTTAGTAAAAAAGATAGTTAACTAACTGCAGTGTTTCCATCATTCTTTCTGCCAAATCCTCCCGTTTTTGGCTTGTTTACGTGAAGAGACATTTTTCCCAAAACAAATTCTGAATTTTTCTTTTTTTCCAATACGACCTTTCTCTTCTTTTCTAACATGCCACTTCTTTATTTCGCACTTGTAGCCTGCGTGAAATATGAACTCAAAAACACGAATCCAACAATGCAAAGGACTAAATCCGTATTTTAGGTTACCTTTTTTCGCATAAAATGTTTCACTCTCAAAGTTTGTGATTTTCATAAAGTCCTTTGGAATTGCTCCACATATAGTTTGACTTGATTTGGTTTTCCAATATAAAGGATAGTGCCTTTTCAGTCGTAAGTCTGACTGGATTCTTCGTCGCACTCTGATATTTTCCTCAATTTAGAGGGCCTTGTTGGGCTAGCTAGAGTTTTTTGAGAACCAATGCTAAGTCTAGCTGCTTTTGCTTTCGAACAGATTTTGTTACTGCGCGAACACACAGCTCCCTTTCATGTTGTACTGATTTTGAGAGTTCATCAGCATCTCTTCTTTTCGAACGTTCGCTTTTCTTTCCAAATTTTTTTTTTGGCATTTAACCATTCTGAATTTTTCGTCTCAAACACAACACGTTTTCTTTGTGAATTTTGCCATTTCTGAGACAAATAACGACAAAAAATTGTGATTTTTCGTTTAAGAACAATCACTTCTTCACTCACCGTATCGCCATCACCTATTTTCCTAAGTATATACTTCAAAACAGCAGTTTATTTCTCTCCTTTTTTTCTTTCCTAGAGCCAAACCTCAGCAAGTTCGCTATGAGCCAAGTAGGGGTTGCCTACAAAAAATGGCATATATAAAAAAACGCAAAAAATCGCAGCATGAAATTAATGAAATAAACTCAAAATTAAATACTTAACAAAACTTTATTAATTTCAGCATTAAAAAATATTAAGCTTTTTTTAAAGCTTATCCAAAGTTGGATAAGAATTTTTATTTTTTTGAAAATTGAGGTTAGGCCGAAAGAATGAATTTTTTTAGCAATAAATTATTTTATTTCTAAAATGATTATTTATTTATTTTCCACTTGCCATTACTATTGTTTTGCATATCTAACTTTATTTTTGAATCGTTTTTTTATTAGGAAATATTGCCTTGTAAAGTCATCAAAAAATCACATGAAGCACGTTCCACTTAAATTGTTGTTTTTAAACAATGACTTTGAGAGTCAGCTGTATAGCAGTTTTTGATTTTTTACAAAAACAAAATTTACTTCTAAATGCTTTGAAGTATTCTTAATTAAACTGCGACAACAAAAGCTTGATTTTCAAATGTGCGAAATTTGAATTTTGGCCAAAAAAATGTATCAAATTATCCATAGTGGATTGGTACAAACAGTAAAAAAAAAATATATTTGTATGAATTTCAATGATTCTTCATTTAAAAAAATACTCTACGTAGTACTTTTTACTTTTGTGTAGAAACAAGGAGCCTTGAAACTAGGATGAGCAAACTACAAAATTTTTAGCCACCCATGATGCCAAATGATGCGACTACAAAAACTTCTTAGCCGAGGCCACAACATTCTTAGCCGATTTTCAGAAAAACTTAGCCAATAGCAAGGGTTGCAGCGCAAGTACAGTGATTGGATGTAAATATATACATGTTTGAATTGGTACAACCCTTGCTAGTGGCTAAGTTTTTCTGAAAATCGGCTAAGAATATTGTGGTCTCGGCTAAGAATTTTTTGTAGTAGCATCATTTGGCATCATGTCATCATGGCTTTATGGCATCATGGGTGGCTAAAAGGTTAGTAGTTTGTTTATTCTGTTTTCAAGTATCCTTGGTAGAAACATAATAAATCAACGTATACAGTAACTTTTGGTCCTCACAGTGTGCATCCAAAAATTTGTTGAAAAGTTATAGCCCTAATATATATTTTTTTCATTTTAATTTTTTTGCCAGTTTCTTGTTGGACGTTTCTTTTTTTATAGTATGTGTTTGATTTTTATTTTAATCCATCCTGGACTACACGAACGATATGTTTGCAGTCAGTTTTTTTTAGGGAGTAAAATTGATGTTTGCGTTATTTTTCTTCTTTATTTCAAACAGGCGCCAATGTGGATTAATTTGCATTTTTTCCCCTGTTTTGTTTTTGGCGTTTTAAGAAAGTTCTTTTTTTTTGGTTTATTAATTTTGTACATATTTTGTAGCGTGTTTGCTTTTGCTGTTTTCTGACAAAAGTAAGTGGTAGAAGATAAGAAAATATTTAATGTGACGATATTAAAACATTAACAAGTGGTGTGAATAATTTTAAAAATATGTGTTTATATCGATAACGAAAGGGGGAATTTTAATGGTTGAAATTTTAAATTTTCATATTAATGATTTTATTATTGAGCAGTTTTTTTCACTGTTGTTTGGATATTAAAAGTTAATAACGATGTTTCCTCTTATAATAATAATATATTGCGATTTAAATAATAATGGTGCATTAAGGTTAATAAAAGTGTTAATTATTGATCACTATATTTGTACTTCGGGTAATCTACTGTATCGTTGATCATAACTTGACCGTTCTTTACTAATAATTTGTGCCGGGCATGTCGATTGACCTTTTCATCTGAAGTTTTTTGCTGAACCTACAATAATTGCAATTCAAGAGGAGAAAAATGCTCAACACAATTTTCAACAGCGGCAACAAAATCCACTCTTCAGAAAGCAGCACTCCAATATTGTGATTTGAGCTCTACTGTGAATTTGATAATGACTAGCAGGGCTAATATTTTTGGCTTTTGCCACTAAATGTCATATTTGACATTTTTTCTAATTTGTATACCATGTTAGTGGATGTGCTTACCCTTATACCTAAATATCGCATGTAATATTTTAGATTTTTCTTATGAAATGTAAAATATAGTCGAAAACCAACTTTCTACATAATTTTTAGAAAAATTAAAAAAAAAAACTGTTTAAATAGTTTCGCAATATTAACTTTTAAAACAATGAACATTTCAAGTCTTGAAATTTATACTTACACAACTCGATAGCACTTTGGGATTTTAACTGTGAGTTTTTATTTAAAAATATTTCAAAGAAAGTCTTAAATTATCTTTAATTTTTAAAATCAGCATGTTTTTTTGTATTTTTATTACCAATTTGACTGTTTTTTTGGAGCCATTTTTATATATTGATATCGTACATATATACGGATACGTTATATTATAGGTGAAATGGACGATATAAGTGACTTGCAAAATATTGTAATAATTTGTGTCAATTTTAGGTATGAGTTCGTTAAGATTTGTGTAAAAAAAAAACAAAATTTCCTGTTTAAAGCGAGCTTTCAACCTCCGTATATTTACAAAAACAAAGCAAATTAACTATTTTTTGGCAAGGGTGATACATGAATTTTGATTCGACAAAAGTTCTCTTCAGAACCCAAAGTTTTAGACAAGCAAGAGCCTCTAAAATAAAGCAGAGCGTAGACAAAAAACCTATTAAAAACGAATATTTTGCTGCATTTCTCTCTTCTTAGGAATCACACATGTGGATACAATGATGATACTAAAATTAAAAAATACCAAAAATGTTATATTTTGAAATTAGAAATTATTTTGATAAAAACATTTAAATTATTTAAATTTCTATTTTTAGAAACAGAATACAAAAAATTTTACATTTAACAGAAAATATTAACTCCTACTGAAAGTCTGTATTTTTGTATATTTTGTTTTTGGAAGGACTGATTCAAATAGTTTAAAAACAATCTATACGTATTACTTTTTTATTAAACTACACACGGCAATGGGAAATATATAGTGTTTAGATTTTTCTAAAATTGAAATTGTTATATATATATTTTTAAAAATTATAGCGTCGTGGCTTGTATTCAATAATTTAAAAATAAAACTGAAAGGAAATCTAAAAAAATTAACTTTGGAATGAACTTGCAGAAATCTGAGACTATCAAACAAAAATTGAAGCATTTTCCTTTAAATCGTCTCATAAGCGACGGTCCGGAACAACAGCGTGCTTTATTTTTCCATACTCGCCGAGCGTTTCAGTTGTTATTTTTTTCAAAGCGTTTTTCCTTATTCTCTTCTTTTTTGTTTCTAATTCTTTTAACAGAGTTCCCGTATTTTAAAAGTTTTTTTTTTGTAAACAAAAAACATATGAAGAGTTAAATTAACATACGATATTCTATGGCTCTTATGTTCTCTTTGTATACTCGGGAATGAACAACGTACTATAAACCATCTTAGTATGTATGTTTCTAAGCTTTTATTAAAATAATTTTTTCTTTTTATTGTTTTTATAAAATTAAAATTAAAAACTAAAAAAAAATATTGGATCGTTAGTAAGGGAAGGAGACACTGGAGAATAAAAAATCTCCACGGCACTCTTTACACTAAAATAAATATGACAGTTTGTGTAGTCACCGTCGCATGATGTTATTTTGGTAGCATTTTCTCTCGCAGCAACAATCTTTGCATGTCGCGTTCTTATTCTGGGCCTCAGCTACCGGTTACAAAATTTATTTTGAAATGATAGGTTTTCATAAGGTTATAGAGTATTCAAAAACCGAAACCGAAACCGAAAACCGGTCAACCGGTTTCTTTATTTTTGAAAACCGATCGGTTTCGAATATTTTGTAAATTCGAAGAAAACCGAAAACCGGTCTTTTTTGTTCGGTTAACCGGTTTTTTTAATTACATCACCAACTGGTCTCTTTTATTTTTTCCAAACACTTTTATGTATAATCGTTTGTTTGGTTATGAATATTTAGATGTAAGTCTGATAGATTCCGATGAAGACTTAACTTTAGATATTCCAAATTCAAATAGTTTAATTTCTGATCTAAATAACACAATAAACAGTATTCAAAATCCTAAAAAAGAGACTGTACAAAATCATTCATCATTATATGATGATTTCATATATCTTAATAAATGCGACAAAAGAACTGAAAAGTTGAAAAATTTATATAATTGTCTTTTGACTATTTGTCCAACATCTAGTATTAGTGAAAGAGTATTTTCCACTTCTAGCTTTATCAAAAGCAAACAAAGAAATCGCCTTAAAAAGAAAAGTTTAAATTGCATATTATTTCTAAAATATTATTTAGAAATAGATTTTCTTTTTACATATTTAAAATGTAATATTAAAAAAACGTATTTAATGCCAAAAAAGGAATTTAATATATAAAGTAATAAAAATAAAAAAATACATTCTTTGAAATATATAATATATATGTATATATATATATATATATATTTCAAAGAATGTATTTTTTTATTTTTATTACTTTATATATTAAATTTCTTTTTTATTTATTCAAATTAAAAAAAAACCGAAAAAAACCGGTTGACCGGTTTTTTCTGCAAAAACCGAAACCGAAACCGGTTTTTTCAAAATTCGATTTTTCGAAGAAAACCGAAACCGGTTTCTTCAAAAGGCCGGTTTTTTGAATACTCTATAAGGTTAGCTTTAAATTTCAAAATCTAGTTTGTGTATAATAGTCTACAGTAGAGTTATGACTTTATGCATTTTTTTTTGCAAATATCAAAAACTAAAGAGTGGTTAAATTTTAAGGCCCGATGTTGAATGTAAACCACACCTAAACGTCAAGTTTTTTTCTGCATTTAATTTGGCATTTCTCAGTTTCACACTAACTCAATTTGAACTATGAACAGATACACAATCGGGCAACGCATTAAAGTTATTCAGGCTTATTATAAAAATGGGCGTTCAAATCAAAATGCATTTCGTGCACTTCGTGATTTTTGTTTGTCAGCATAATCGACCAAATGTGTCTACAATCGGGAGAATTGTGGGCAAATTTCAGCAAACCGGATCTGTCAAAACACCTGTCCATGCTCGCTATCGCGAGATGATAACGAAATTATTGTGGCCAGGAATTGAAGATATGACCCTGGACGATATGTGGTTTCAGCAGGACGGTGCCACTTCCCACACACATAACGAAACAATGGCTCTTTTGCGCGACAAATTCAATGGCCGTTTTATCTTATGTGGTGGCGATGTCAATTGGCCGATAAAATCATGTGATTTGACACCGTTGGAATTCTTTCTTTGGGGTTATTTGAAAGAAAAGGTGTGCGTCGATAAGCCAGCAACAATTCAAGATCTAAAGGATGAGATAATTCGGCACATTAACGTCATAGAACCTCAATTATGCCTCAGCGTCATCGAAAATTTGGACCATCGGATGGAGGTGTGCCGCCGAGGTCGCGGCGGCCATTT
The DNA here is from genome assembly GCA_949748255.1 of Eustalomyia histrio. NCBI lineage: Eukaryota > Metazoa > Arthropoda > Insecta > Diptera > Anthomyiidae > Eustalomyia > Eustalomyia histrio. Next base: position 98,440,994 of record OX456524.1, on the reverse strand, counting down.
GGCCGATACTTTGTCGCATACATAATTGAACCATACCATATTATCATAATAAAAAGAAATGACAATAATTTCCTAAATAATTCGTGTTTTATTTACAATCAACATCGGCCATTAAAATTTAACCACCCATTACATGGCATAGCCGTACAGGCCTTAAACAATTATTAAGACACACGATGTTACTTTTTCGCGATCACACTTTTAATGCACCAAACCATATAAAATTTTGGATAAATTTTTTTATTTTCAATTTTCAACAAAGCATAGTTCCTGCAATTCAAACATACACATTGTAATATACTATTTAAAAAAAAAATAAAAACATATTAAAAAGAGTATTGGAAGGTTTTAAAAATTCGATTCGGTGCGGAAGGTTTTTGTTCCGGATTGACTTCAAAAAAGGATTTTTTTATCAGTACAATAGAGTGTATAATGTGTTTTTTGGAGGTGCGGAGGATATTAATAGGTTAACTTGTCACCTTGTTGAATCTTTTGAAATGAAAAAATCTCCCATGGATCACCAGGAACTTATTAATATCGAAAAACAGGTATGTCAAGCGAAAAGATGGAATCAATATAATGAGAAGATTATTATTTGGAAGTAGTTTTATGCAATAGATACAAAATAGGCTGATAGCGTAACTGATGTATCGAGCATTAAAAAGTTCTTGTTTAGGAGCTATACTTAAAGTGAAGTTCTAATTGGCATACATCGAAATATATCGGGGTCTATGGAGCAGACGATAAAGATTTAAATGAAATCACACTTTATAATGAATGGTACCGCCATGGCTAGACCGGTGAGCCAGGACCCCATGGAATCTTTCCCTTTCTCTTACAGCAGATCTTCCAGTTACCAGATACCCATTGAGATCTTTAATGATTACCTGAACCTTTTGTATACACCGAAATTTTGGCAAGGGTCTAGAGTGATTTTTATACCAAAGACTGGAAGGGTGACGTATATTAACCCAAAAGCTTACGTAAATGTAATATGATTCGACTTGTTTGAGTTCACCTTAATGTTCCATCTTGTAAGCCAGTTCTGTAGATTGTCAAGTTGATTTTGTACTAAAAACGACGCTTCTGTAGGTAAATTACTAGCTGCTAAGATTGCTGTATCTTCTACATATGTGGCCACTAAAACATTATTAGAATATGGTAGATCGGATGTATAAATTGTATATAGAACAGGTCCTAGAACACTGCCTTGCGGTACGCCAGAGTTTATCTGTAAAAAATCTGAGTAATCATTGTTATGTTTAACATAAAAGAATTGATCACTTAAATATGATTTTAAAAGCAAAAAATATAGTGTTGTTAAAAACTTATTTAGCTAACAATCGAATTTGTAAATAGAAAAAACTTGTTTTTTTAATTTTTATTTTCAATCATTTCAAACGAAAAATTGTTAAAAATCTAATGTGAATTTTACCAAGTATTTTAATGTTTCACACAGAAAAAATATAACACAGAAAAAATATTACAGAATTTTAATATTTGTTATTTACAAAGTTTTTATTAATTTTTTTTTTTGTATTTACAAAAATATTCTATGAAAGGTGTTTAATGTCGATAGTGAAACTGTACTGATTCACTATTGACTTTGTCACCAGTACTATTGACTAATTATGCCCCAGCCAACGCTTTGTTCTGCAGACATTTAACATGTGCGTGCCATTGCGAATCTACACAACTATTGACTAGGTATTGATATTGGAACCAGAGATTCACTAGTACATTTTAGTAACTCTAGTCTACGCTTTTGGAACTTTTTACTTGATTTCCACACTAAGAACAAAATAAGCTTAAACAGGTGCATTTATTTTGTTAAATTAGATATTTTATTAATTTCATTAAACTAAAAGAAAAAAATTCGTGCAAATTTTAGTTTGGAGTAGAAAAGTCTTCAAAAGACTGCACAAAATTATCCACAGGCTCCACAAAATCTCTAGAGTTGCAACTTTCACTAAAAGTTGTTGCCTCTTTCTTGTTATTTTTATACAAAATTGCTTGTTTTTTTTCAAAATTTTGTTTTTAATTTCTTTTGCTTATTAAATAGTTTGTTCTAATTTGTATATTTAACTTTTAAATTCATTTTTCTTTATATTTTTATTAAAAACTTTAATTTTACATGCAGCTATGCACATGTATTTTCAACAAAATAAAACAATAAAAAATCAAGAACAAGCACAGCTTTGCAGTTGTTAAAAATTAATGTAAAAAGTATAGACGCTTTGTGGACATGTCACCAAAAAGTCACCCAAAATAGTCGACAAAAGTGGTGACTTGTAGACACTTGACCCCAGGCTTCCTACAGGGATATAACAAACAGAATTTTATAAATTTTTTTTGTGTTAATTTTCAATTTCTCATAAATTTTGGAATGTCTTCATTCGATCTTATCATAGAACTTAAGCTCTATGAACTAAAAAAAGCTTCAACAATTTTACCAATTCTTCAACATATGGTGGACATCAACTGTTCTAAGATTTATCATCTCTCGCAATTACAGTGTTGCTCTATTCGAAGCCCTATATCTTTCACCACTCTTTTAAACTCTCCTCTATCCCCTTTCCAATGAAACGACACATTACTTAGTTGGAAGAATTTCCTGTGTATTGTTTCTCTTAGATTGCGTTTACATAACGCACGAATTCCAGTTTACAATAGATTTCGAAGTATAGTTTATGTATAAAAGTATACAATATCTTATGATCAAAATCCAGTTTAAACTAGTTTTAGAACGTAATGTAAACCCAACCTGACTTGAGCATATATTTTTGATGTTTTTTTTTTTGGAAAATTTTGATCTCTTCGAAACGTTTTACGTTTGCGTTTCTCTATTTTAGTCACTTTTTCAACATTGATAAGCAAACACATCATTTAATTGCTTTTACATATGGGATCCCACACAGCAGCTTTGGCCTCATATCGCAATGTCCCGTTAGCTATTAACTGGGACCATAATTGCTTAATTTAATAGGCTTGCTCGATAAAATGAGTTTTTCGAGTTATTTTAAAAATTCCCATATACACTTTTTACTATACCATTGTTACCACAAGGAAACTATCTATAGCTAAATGTGGTCGACTTATAAACTGTTCTAGTAAGACTTAATATTCCATTTTGTTTTTTTAATGTTTTCTTAACTTGAAAAGCTGGTAGTTTATCTTTTAAGGTAATATAATCGATCGATAGATCGAGTTAAAACTGTAAAACGCATATTACAAATTTGTTTGGTCGCTGCTATTTACTCGTATGATGACAGTTCTATAATTACATCAAGGAAAGAGGAAAAAATAAAAAATAAAAATAAAACAATTGGAAACCAAACCAAAAGGAAGTTAATTGCTGTTCAGTTTGTTTTTTTTAAACAAAAATGATAAATAAAAATTAACTAGAGGCTACCCCAAGGCGTTGTATTAATAAAATACAAAATATGAATTGGTTAGTCAGTATGTTAAAACTGACCAAAGACGTGAAAACCAATTGGCAACCATACTTTTTGTTGCTGCAGTATGATGATGGCTAACTTTGGCTAAAACACAACGAATTACTAAACTGTAAATGAGTAGATATATTAAAATTAAGGGTAGTAAGTTTTTGTTTTTAATTTATGTAATTAATCAAGAGTCTTTCATACTTGGCTGCAAATATTTGGCATTATTATGATGATATATTTGCCAATATTTTCAGTAACTTGCTGCAGTACATAGTACATACAAATTACATTGTTGTATTGTTACTATATAATTATTATACTAGGACAGGCTATATTTTTGTTTTATGTACATTAGGGTGACAGCGAGGGGAAAAACAATCAGTCAGCGATAACAAGAGGCGCACCCCAAGCAAAATTTTTAATTTTCAAACAAATCAAAAAAAAAAATATATATTATAATATAAAAGTCCAACTCTTATTGGCTTAATTATTTTAAAATTAAAAATTTTGTATTTCTAAAACTTTGTTTCATAACAAAACAAAGCATAAGTGACTTAAGCCAATTATACTTGGGCCTTAAGGGACATTCTCAGTGGTGGATTAATCCATGCTGATACAAAAAAATCGAAATTTTGTGTCATACAGAGTAGAGTATCCTTGTTCGGTTTGTCTCAAAGTATCAGGATAGACATTGTGGATCCTTTAAAAATATTAAAATTATGTCACCCTAATGTACATGGCTGATGTACATATTTTTTTTTGCCAACCAACAAAAACAAAAAATTCCTGGACATCAGAGCGTAACTAATTGCCTGCAGTCAACCAAAAATTAAAGAATTTTGGAATGTTTTTCAGCTTAAATGTATGCCAAACAATAAAATAAAATAAATGATGAACAATGGCCACCATGAATTTTTAATAAAATAAAATGGTCTTTTTATTTCGCTGACAATAATTAAGTCATGAATTTTTGATATACAAAAATTCAAGGTGTCAGCGCAAATTATCCTTTTAATTGAGATCAATTGGCATTAACGAAGCACATGGAATAAAATTTTGTCAGTTTCCAACTGAAATTTCGTTCCTGAAACTTGAATCGGTTGGTAGAATTAAATATTGGCCGTGGTGTAAACAAGATTTTGTTTCGATGGGTTGGGGGATTCCAATATAAATTTTTTTATAGTTCAATATATATAAATATAGCGAAATTTTACCAAAGTATTTATTTTCAGGCATCTAAGTTGTGGATTCAGTTAAATAAGTATAAAAGGTGTGCTTAGAGATGAAGAGACATTTTTCCTAAAAAAATTTAAGAATGAATTAAAAAAAGTACAAAGAACCTTTCCAATTTTTGTCTTAAATTTATTTAGAGCAGTTTGTAAAAGTGAACTGTAAAACTTTCAAATTTAAAAAATTGTATAGGGATTTAAAAAAAAAAAAATATTAGGTTTCGTGATTATTATCAGATATGAAATCTTAAACATTTTTTTCAAATAAATTTCCATTTTTTAATTCTGAAACATGTTTACTAGAAACATTTGTTATAAAAAATTGCAATTGATTTTTGCTTATGGTTTGATATTTCGTACAGTAAATTTTTTAATACCCTTCGAAGGTAATTGCTTTTGGGGTTGGTAATGGCTTCTCTCGATTTACTTAAAGCTTTTTCAGAGATTCCTCTATACGTGTTGCAATAGATAGAATCTCATCCGATGAGCTGAATTTAGGGGTACCGCAAAATTATATTATTTCTCTTTTTCTCGTCTTTATTAAGGACCTTCTTAGTCAAACTTTTAACTCTTGTTGAACTTTTGCAGATGAAAGCCATACTTGTCTTTCATTAACCTTCGATTCTAGGCAAAGTCTTTTAGGGGTCGGGGGCAGGAGGCAGATTATGAATGCTACACTTAGTCGATAGCTTTCGATAGTTTCAGAGTGGAGTCTTACAAATAGGTTTGATTCTAATGCACGTAAGATCCAATGTATTATGACTCATAGGGATGTGAAGTCTCCAAAGCCATCTGTTCAAATGGATGGTATCGATATTAAGGAATCGGAAACTCTTGATGTCCTGGGCATGAAAATTTAGTGTGATATTAGTTGGAATATGTACGTTTTTAAAGTTTCAAAATAAGCATTCAAGTGCCTTGTTTTTTTACTTTACCTCATCCGATGTTCTTAATACATATATCTAATATATCCGACCGAAAAAGGATTACAGCTCCCCGATATGGATAGGAGCATCAATGACAGCAGAGTATCCAGTTCTATTGATTCATTGGAGCATTGTCGGAAGGTGGGCTGTATGACACTGTTCTGTCGATATTACCATGGGATGTGTTCTGCTCGGGTAGGTCCGATAATATGGTCCCTACAGTTATACTATGATTCGAAACTATAAAACAGTTCCTTAAATTTAAGAATATTATTTTGAAATAAAAGACTTTTTCAAGAAAACTTCTTTGATTCTATGGACATTTAAAAAAAATTTAAGTTCTAGGGACTTTTTTTAATAAAAAAAAAAAAAAAAAGATTCTAAGGACTTTTTCTAATAGGAAAATTCGTAGATTCTAAGATTTTTTTGGATAGTTCTTAGAGTCTCAGAATTTTTTTTGGTAAAAGTCCTTAGAATCTAGGAATATTTCTACTAGAAAAAGTTCTTAGAATATATGTATTACTTATGATGAAAAGATCTAATAATTTTTTAGGATCTAAGTTTTTTTTTTAAGAATATTTGAAATTTTATCTAAGGATCTGAGAACTTTACTTTAAGGAAAGGTCCAAAAAATTCTAAATATATTTCTATAAGAAAAAGTTCATATTCTTATATATCTTATTAATATTCTGAGTACTTTTTCCACAAGAAAATCATTATTTTATAAGTACTAAATTAATAAACATATTTATAAAAAAAAATTATCAAAATTTTTTGACAATGAAATTGGTTAGTGTAAATTATAATGTTATATGTATAATGAATTTTCGAAAATTAATTTTTACATGGGTGACTGAACTGATATTTTTTTTTTTTGAAAATGAGAATATTATGCCTATAAATGTCAGTCATGTTTTATTTGATTTATAATTATTCATTGATTGTCGTCAGCATTTTATAGTTCCTTAAGTATAATAGTGAAGTTTATATTTTATGGTTAATCATTTTAATATTTAATATGTATGAAAATGCATTCCATTCAGCTTGTGTATAATAACTTTTTCTGTATATTCTCCATGATAACTAAATAAAAATAAGAAAAAATGTTCCATAATTATCTAATTTTTTCATAGTCACCACAGTATGGTTACATCCAATCATGTTATAAAATAGAAAGTGACAATCATGAGTTTATTATATATTTGGTATAATAATGATGGAAGCTATCATATTGATGGTAAACACCTGTTTATAAACCAATAACTTGATGATGACAACCCTACCGGAATGCAGCAAGCATAATATAGTAGTAGTGATCATGTGGCAATCATGTTTTTCCCTCTGCATGTAGAGAAATTCAAGTCTAATATTCATAAACACTATTCCCTCTGTGTATAGGGCAACTTCAGAATAAAAAAATGGTCAATTTGAAAAAAAAACTAAAGATTTAAAAAAAAAAATGATGAATGCTTTTTATTCATTTATTTAAAACACTGTGCTTTTAAAAAAATTAATTAATTACGTGACTACAATGTATTTAGGATAAACATCATATTTACTACTGAAACGAGACTTAAGGATGGATTAGCCAGACGTAAACGTAAACGTATCGGTGTATAGCAAATTCAATGAGTTAAATAAGAATAGAAGATATTATGTTGTATTTTTCATGTCACTCTTATGCATTCAACATATACAATACATACACAAAACGTAAATACACAACAAAAATCTAATCAAAACAGATTTTCCTTGTGTATTTACGTTTTGTGTATGTATTGTATATCTTCAATGCACAAGAATGACACAAATATATACAACACAACATCTTCTATTCTTATTTAACTCATTGAATTTGATATACACAGATACGTTTACGTTTACGTCTGGCTAATCTAGCTTTTAAGGTTTATACCTCTTTTATCATAGTGGGCCATTCCATGTCAAACCGCACAGAAAACTGTCATTTTCGGATTTGTCATCTTCGATTTCAATGAAATTCGCCTAAAATATTGTAAATAGCCCAGCAAAACTTTGGTAACGGGTGCCATATTCTCATGCGTTACCTTGTAATGATAGCTTGTTACCTTTTACATTATGTGTAAGCATAAAGTAATAAATTAATCATTATTGATTACGTAATATATGATTTATAAATGTAAAGGAATAATTGATTTTTTTTAAATCTATTTTTAGATACATTACTTTGTGTTTTTTTTTGTAAGCAAAAGGGTAATGTATGTTTCTTTTGATAACACTAGCGAAAAAACGAAGAGCAACAATTTATTTAAGTTTAAAGCAATCAAATACTATATGCGTCGATAGCTCAGTGGGTAGAGTTCTTGGCTGGCAACCAGATTTCCCTGGTTCGATTCCCATCTTGACCACATTATTTTTAATTACAAATAATTTAAATAAAATATTTGTAATAATTTTTGTTTAATAAAAATGCCTCTTTTTTAAAATTCTATTTTTAGACACATTACTTTTTCCATTCTCGTAATCATATAAGTTACCCCTTACATTATAACCTCTAAAGTAATGGGTATATACATTACTGTGAGGCTCATCGCCAGTAAAATTCATCAATGAAGTAAGGTGTAAAGTAATCCATCGGCCCCTATGGCTATACATTACTTTACCCATTATTTGGTAATGTGTGGTTTTGCTGTGAAGTAGTGTTTATCAAATTTTCGTCGGAGAGTTCATATGCAAAAGCTTACACACAAAAACAAAATTTATACAAAACATTGTACACTAGGGTGCGCATATAACGAAATGAGTCAAAATTTTTTAGGAGATTTAGACCGTAACTCCCCCCAGAAATGTTCCTATTAGTGTAAAAATACATCTTGGAAAAAATTAGGCTGATCGAATATCGGGAAGGCGTGGCTCAAACGCCCTAAAGTTGCTAAAATATGTGAAATTTGTAGAAAATTTGCTAAAATGTTTATTTTGAGCTACAAAATGAAATATTTTAAGGTGGATCAAAATGTAGAATTTTCCGGTGTATCAGAATCTGCCAGTTAAATTTTCATAACACTTGAAATTTTCGATTTATGGTATTTTTTATTTAAAAAAAATTAATTTTTGAAGGTAATAAGGCAAGAATCGTTTAGATTCTGGTGTATGTAAGCATTAAAAATATGCACATATTTACAAACATAATACAAAATAATTTATACTGCAGTACAACTTCCCATTACGAACACTTAAAAAATTATCTTTCTTCAAGGGTCGCTATCAGTTATTCAAGAGTCACTATTAATTATTAAAATGTTTCACTTTATATCACTTTACACAAAAATGAATACGATTATTTTTGACAAAAGGACTTCCTTGAATTTTAAAATTTTCATATAAAAACTAAAATTAGTTCTTACCAAATTAAATATTATTTTAAGATTATTTATTACTTTTTTATTATGTTGAACATTAAAATTCTGAAGTTGATTTCTTATTTTCAAATGTACACTCAGAATATTATGTAGTTAACTATTTGTAGTTTAATAAAAAAGTTTTCCGTTTCATTTAAAAATAAAGGAACATACATTTATTTTTCAAAGAAATATCTATATTAACTTTTTTATACATTTATTCGAAATAATTTACTATCATTTACCATTTTTTCAGTTTCATTTATTTTTTTCATTTATTTGAAATTTAATAAAAGTTTACCCACAAAACGGAAACTTGTGGTTTATTTGTGTCCGTAACAGTTATTACAAATTTAAATTTTGTTTGCTGTCTGTTTCAAAAAAAAAATATTCAAAAAATTTCAATTTGTTTTTTTATTTAAATTGGTTGTATATATACAAAATTTTTCAATACAAATTACAAGAACTTCATAAACACACATACATATACAAATACATTCACACAAAAAGTGTTTATAGCTTCATATGCATACATACATTTTGTATTATACGAGTATATTAAAAAAAAAAACAAAAAATACAAAAACGGAAATAATTTCAAATAAATGAAAAGAACAGTTCTTTTTTAAGGATTGGTAAGTAAAATTTTGACATTTATTTTAACTGATTATATCATTTGTTTCTTACGGATGTGTCAGTTGATTAATCAACATTTAAAAATAAATAACAAATGGCATTTAATTTAAATGAAAATTAAGTAGACCGGTTTTTAAATGAAATATCATTTCTTTTAAAGGATATTTTCAGTTATTTTAACTTACAAACTTTTTTAAGTGTATGTCTACATAAAATGTTCACTATTTAAAATAAGTATTTAACATTTATATTTATGTACATTAATTTTAAAGACCTGATTTGGTTGTATCAGGATATTGTTTTCTATAATCTGCCAAAATTTGCATTATCAATTGCTTCTCTTCTTCGTCTCGTGACAACACTTGATTATAGTCTTCCATGAGCTTTACTCCCCGTTTTGCTGAATCATTAACAACTTTCAATTTACTTTTTCCATTCCTTAGGATCTTTCTTTATAAATTCCGTTGAAATAGAAAATCTTTTGAAAACATATAGTGCTTTTTGCGAAATTAAATCTTCAATGTTTTTTATCGGCATACTGGCTAATTTGGTGGGAAAGAATTGTCAGTTTTTTGTTGTCAACATCATTAGATTGATTTAAAGCCACTACCATTAGTTTTTTTTTAACCATAAGAAATTTTATCATCTAAAAAAGCCAGAACTGCAGATTCTGGTGTAGTAATTCTCGACTAATATTTTCATCTATTGAATTGTAAGCATATAATGGGTTGAATAAAGTTAAATCTTGATTACGAGCTCTTGCAGCAACAATAGCTTCTATCCAAAAATACAAATGTCACTTATACCATTTTTCTCGCAGTCACTCAATATGAAATCATCCCGAAATATAAAAATTTTCAAGAAATATATTGCCTTGAACATCCATCGGGCATGGTAAAAGTCTCCCGGCATCCGAAAAGCAAACTTTGGAACCGTTCCTCCAAGAAAAACTACTGCTAATTGGATAAGTTCCTTGTAATTGTCCCGTGGTTGCTTTTATTTAAGTCTTTTTCTGCGAACTCCATTACATTACTTCAATACATTTTTCACGTGCTGATTCTCAACACTAGGCTTAAAGCTCTGTTTATTAATTTTAATCCAACCGTATCTAAAATCATTACACAGTGGGACTCTGGGACCAGTAGACTTTTGTATTGTTTCATCAAAAACGCTCCTTATAAGTATTTCAGATATGTGATGTCGACATGTAAAATATATGAGACCTTTTTCTAATGTTTGCTCTAAAAGTACACATGCGTCTTGTATTCGTCCTAAGTTGGATGCTGCGGTATCACAGCCTAGCCCTTTCACCTTTTTATCGACGTTCCATTCTTTAAGCAAATCATAACCAGCTATGGCTTGTTGCTTTTCTGCACCCGAACTAATAGCTGAAATAATAAGTAACTGTTCAGTTCCATTAAAAGAAATGACTGCAGGCAAACGAACGATGTGTTCTTTACCCATCAGTGACGGTAAAATTTTACCATCTCAATAAACAGTTATTGCTTTAATTTCTTTTTGGAGTGTTTACCAAAGTTTTGCTGGTAACTTGATAACCCACAGTAATTCTGTTACATACCTTCCGAAGCGGATGCACATTTCTAACTCATGCGACGTTCTTTTTCTCGTCGAAGTGTTTTTTTTCCTCTCTTTTTGCTAAGACGAAATCACTACCTATAATTGCATCAGGTCTTCCTTTTATCTTAGATTAAATAAAAATATCTTATTTTCCACGATATTAATCATATCTACAGCATTGGCATTAGCAACGTCAAACAAATCATTAAATTTGTCTAAGAAAACTTTCTCTTGTTCTTCCTGCATTAATATCGGCGTTTGGAATTTTTTGCAATTTCCTAAATTCAAAGTATAAACTCTCAACTTTTGTGACACATTTGTCAAAAGCTCTAATTGGAATTCTTGCTTTATGCCATAAAACCTCTATTACTTTCACGAAAAGGGAAGCACTTGCTCTTAGTTCTAGCTTTACTTTGCGCATATTGTAAAGTAATACACGCAAAACTTGGTCATTGGATGGTAATTTAGCACCGATAATTTGACTTTCGTCATGATCGAGCAGATATAACTTTTCTCGTCCTCTTTCTTACTTTAATATTCGCTTTAATATTCACTTTATTCTTTCTTTCACATAATATACATTAATGATTTACTGTCTAAATAAAACTTTTACTGCTATTTTTGTTTACGTCCCAGCAAAACCACACATTACCAAATAATGGGTAAAGTAATGTATAGACATAGATCGATTACTTTACACCTTACTTCATTGATGAATTTTACAGGCGATGAGCCTCAAAGTAATGTATATACCCATTATTTTATAGGTGATAATGTAAGGGGTTACTTATATGGTTACGAGAATGGAAAAAGTAATGTGTCTAAAAATATATTTTTAAAAAAGAGGGATTTTTATTAAAAAAAATTATTAAAAATATTTGTAATTAAAAATAATGTGGTCAAGATGGGAATCGATTTGATTGCTTTTACCTTAAATGAATTGTTGCGCTTCGTTTTTTCTATAGTGTTGTCAAAACAAACATACATTACCCTTTTGCTTACAAAAAACACAAAGTAATGTATCTAAAAATAGATTTTCAAAAATATGTCAATTATTACTTTACATATATAAATTATATATTACGTAATCAATAATAATTAACTTATAACTTTATGCTTGCAAATAATGAAAAAGGTAACGCATGAGAATATCGCACCCATTACCAAAGTTTTGGGACAAATAATAAGCTTCTTTAAATGGTAATAATGATTTATTTCATAATTTCTCATGTAATTATTTCATTTTGATTGGAACCTTACTGTGAAAATCTGAATATAACAAAAAATGGTTTGACTTGTTAAATTTCGTAATGTAATTTTGTATGCTTTTAAAAGCCGTCAAAAAGGTATCTTTTTATAAATAATAGCATCACGTAAATAGTTGACGCGCTATGATAATTCAAATAACAAATTCGGATTCAGCGTTAAATTTTACATAATTACCCATCTTAAAATATTTCATTTTGTAGCATAGGCGTAGCGCAAAATTAATATTTGTGCAAATTTTATTAAAATTTCGAATATTTACGCAACTTTAGGGCGTTTGAGCCACGCCTTCCCGATATTCGATCAGCCTTTTTTTTTTTAAATATAGTTTTTCGCTAAGAGGAACATTTCTAGGGGGAGTAACGGTTGAATTTCGCAAGTTGAAAAATAAGGCGCTCCCTATTGTACACACTCATAGCATGTAAAAGATTTTTCGTATGAAACCGCCAAGATAAATTTGCCAACGACCACGCTTTCCTTCATAACTCAGGAACCATATGAGTCTCCACCTTAAAATTTTGCCACAAATGTAGAGAGGCCTTAAGTTTTAACATATATTTTTTTTCAGAATTTTTAAAAAATTAGATTTTGAGATATGGGTATTTGAAGATTAAACTTAAAAAAATTACCTTTTACCTTTTAATAGAAAAAAACATTTGGGACGCCATTTTGACCTTTAAAATGGTTTCAATAGAAAAATTTTAGATTGTACGAAAGGATTTGGGGTCGAAAGGTTAATGATTTAATAAACACTACCTATTTACAATATTTGTGGCGAATTTCATTAAAATCGGAGATGACAAATCCGAATGCTGTGCGGTTTGATATGGAATAAATATAGTATAATGTTAAATAAATTAATTAAATGTTCACCAATGAATAAATGTCTTTCCAAATTCATTTACACGTAAAACCGGTCCACTCATCTATCTACCATTTCCAAGAATTGGCAATATGAAATGTCATTTTTAAAAGAACATTTGTAAAAATTTGTCAATTCTTTAGTAGCTAGTACCTATGGGTGGACAACGTGTGAATTGTTCTTAATTCAAAAAATTAATTAGCATCATGGTAAATGTATAAACTGTTTTCGTTACTTGTAGGCCAGTATTCATGGATAATGGTAAAACCGCACCCACCGTTAGGCCCGTTGTATTTTGAGTCATTCTTAACATAATTTGCAGCATTTTTTGTTCTTCAACAGAGTATTGATACCATGTAGCATCAAGATAACAAGAGTCGGTAAAGCCATCATTCTAGAAATATAAAAAAACAGAAATTCAAAAATTTTCAAAACCGTTCAAACTCAAACAGTAAAAATAACAAACCGATATTTCCACCAAGGTACCAAGGCCACAATAGATGTATAACATGACAAAACAATAAGTTAAGTACAGAAACCCAACTGGCCATTTACCCAGTAATAAACAGAACATAGTGCAGCCAATACTAGTTGATATAGTAATGATCTGAACCAGTATAGTCCAGAAGTAAGCATCCTTGATCATTGCTATGTATCTGTAGAATATATATAAATATATTAGGCTTTCCCTGAGATGACAAATCTTTGGAAAACGTCAACCCTTTAAAAGTTTATAATATTTTGAAAATTGTCACAATATTCATTTATAATATGTGAGGTTTAACATTATAATTTAAATAAAGCTATGAAATAAAAAACACTAATTTTCAATAAATGTAAGAAAAGATGAACAAATTGTCAGAATCAGTGCTAGAGGGTGTGCCACACTTTCGATCTGCGCAATCTCATCGACAGTTTCTTATTCGAAATTATCAAAATTGTCTTGCGGTTAAGAAGTTGTGATTAAAAATGTGATTTACCACAAAATTTTTTATACAAATTGGTGTATATTAGTAAAGGGTGTCCCAAGAAGAACGCAATTTTTAAATTTTAAATAAAACACAGATATTTAAAAAAAAATCTTGAAACTTTATTATATCGTAAAGTAGACAGAATGAGGTTATGTATGGAACAATACATCGTGCAGATGGCCGCCGCGGCTTTGCTGGCATGCATGCGATTTTTTAATGAAATTTTCAATGACCGTTTTGCATGAATGCTGCGGTATTTCATTAATGCAGCGTCCAATTTCCTCTTTTAAGGTTTGAGTCGTCGTCGGCTTATTCGCGTAAACCATCGACTTCAAAAAACCACAAAGAAAAAAATCTAATGGTGTTAAATCGCACGATCTAGGCGGCCAATTCTGATCTCCAAAACGCGAAATAACACGACCGGGAAATGACTGATGCAGCAATTGAATTGTTTCTCTGCCTGTATGACATGTGGCGCCGTCTTGTTGGAACCACATGCCCTCCACATTCATTTCTTCAATTCTAGGCAAGAAAAAACTGGTTATCATTTCACGATACCGAACACCATTGACTGTTTGCGCTTGACCTGCCTCATTTTCATAAAAAAAAGGTCCAATGATTCCTCCAGCCAAAAACCACACCACACAGTGACACGTTGAGGATGCATTTGCTTCTCGTGAATCACTCAAGGATTTTCCTCACCCCAAATGCGACAATTCTGCCTATTGACGAAGCCATCAAGATGAAAATGTGCCTCGTCACTGCAAAATCAGCATTTTCATGTTGTCTCTCCAATACCCAATTAACGAACTCCCTTCGCTGTCCATGGTCAGCTGGCTTCAGTTCTTGAGTCAATTGAACTTTGTATGCATGAAGATGCAAATCTTTCGTCAAAATTCGCTGCAAAGTGGATTTGGAGACACCAATTTGCTGAGCTCGGTGTCGAATTGAGGTGGATGGAGTTTGAGCGACATCATCACGTACAGCTGCGACATTTTCGGTCGATCGACCTGGTCGATGGCGCGTTGTTGTCTTTACATCACTAACAGACCCAGTTTCGGCAAATTTATCCATTAATCTCTTTACAGTTGACTCTTTTGGAGCATTATTGTGACCCCAAATTGATCGCAATTTGCGAACTGTAGCCGCAAAACTTTCACCATTTTGGTAAAACAATTTCACAATGAGAATGCGTTGTTCATTCGTGTAGCGCTCCATTTTTACTAACCTCGTACCTTCTACTAGCAAACAATAACAATTGTTCAAATGTCAAACAATGACACTTCGAATGTTGCCAGATTTAAAAATTGCGTTCTTCTTTGGACACCCTTTACAATTTAATAGTCCCAGTTTACACACATCAATTTAAATTGCAGCAATTTCGAGTTTATAGGAGATGGAGGAAAAAACTTTTCGAACTTTTGTATATGTAGAAGATACTTAAATTGCAATAAGAGACTTTCACAGTGTGGATACGAATTCAAGTTCAAAATGAAGAATTTAAGAAAATTGCTTCAAGAAAAATTTACTAACTAATAAATAAAATATTTTCTCATATTGTTTCACCAGTCACTCAGAAGTGAAAAATTTTAATATTTTTGTTTTTTTTATTTTTTTTAATTTAATTTTATAAAAAGTTTAAATCAAGATTTCTCATTAACAAAAGGTCTTATTTTGAAATCATAAATTTTTGACCAAAAATTTTAATTTTTTAAAAAATTTTTAATTTTTTTTGTACTAAAATTTTTATTCACATCAAAAATATTTTTTCACCTCAAAATTTTTCTTCACCACCGAAATTTTCCACAACCAAAAATCTATTTTACCTCAAAAATTTTTTTGATTTACATTATTATAAAAAACTGTAGACATCAGGGATGATAAATTTTGTACTTAAATACTTTTTTGGTAATATTAGAACTTTAAAAGTACTCTTTTGACTCATTTGGTACTGTTCATAAATGTTCCTCTGTTTATAAATTTTTTTCTTAGAGATAACTTTTCCCATATAATTTCTTTTAAATGCTGTGTGCTAAGAAAATATCGGGTTATAATTAATAATACTGTACATTTTATGCCACAAGTTAGAACCTCAAATGTACCCAAAAAAATAATACCATAACTAATTTTTAATTTCTATATCATGGTAGATATTGGAGGTATTTAGGAATTTGTGAATTTAAAAGTAACTTTATTGAAATAGCTTTTATTTAGAAATGATACTGTGCTGAAAAAAGTATTTTTAATTTGTATAGTTTTGGTTTTTAGGGGATTTCTTCTGCATTTATTTTTTTTTTCGAATCACTCTCTAAGGACGGGTAATTTATATAAAACATTAACCGCAGATATTTATGTTGACCACAGATATTTACATATAAATTTGACATTCATAACAATGGTTAGGTATTAAGCTTTGGTTACTCTGAGGTAAGTTAGCAGGTCTAAGTATGTAAAGTGAATATTTGTCGAGTTATCAAACATGTTCAGTACCATTTATTTTAAAACATTGTGTCTGACAGTTCTCCCAAATATAAACAAAAATCAAAAAAGAAAAAAAAAACAAATGTGTTGCAATATAAAATTTACCGAGAATAACATATACACTCACAAAATTATTTCGTTAAAACAACTTAAAATACATATTAAATTGATCGAAAAAACAATCGAAAAGAGGACTACTGATTTTCTATTATATTCAAACCATTTTGTTGTTTATTTTTAATCGACAAAAGTAAAAACAATAGAAAGTCGTTTGAAATAACCATCAAATTTTTACTTACAAAACGTTAGAAAAAACTACTTTTGTGGTTTGATTTTCAAATTGAAAGTTTTTTTATTTGTATGTAATTACAAAACAAAACACAGCACATGCAGATGTATATATTTTTATTGGCTTTGTGTGTATGTATATTTAAATAATTTCTTGTAATTTTTATTTAAATAATTTTGTATATATACAAGCTATGTATTTTGGTAAAAAAAACAAAAAGGAATTATATGAATGTCTATTTTTTGAAGCAGAAAACATAAAATTTTACATTTAACTGAAATTATCAACTACTGCTGAATATCTATAAATTTTTATAGTTTGTTTTTTGAATGACTGATTCAAATAGTAAAAAAATATATTTCAATGAATTTCAATTTATTTTTCATTTAAAACCAAACTTTACGTATTACTTTTTAAATAAACTACAGTCGGTAACGGAAAATATATTGTGAGTGTATCGATTAAACTTAAAATATTATGTTGACATGTGTAATGTGTAATATGTGATCATTCATTGCTTTCTTAGAACATGGGTGGAGGGTATTCAAGGATTCGACACATCCGAATTTAGCATTTTTTAATTGGTTTCCTGCATGTTTGGTTTGGTATGTAAGTTTACATTTTAATTTAGAGTTTGTAAGGTTCGAGATCATAATATTAATGTTAATACACTCACCAAAAAAGTCTGTAATGGCAACTGAAAATTTGGCTGTTATTACGGGAAATTTTGCTAATTTGAGCCCAGCGATATTTTTGCTAATCTTAGCAACACATGTCAGCTGACGTGTAGTACAATAAAATTAGTAGAAAAATTAGTAGCCGCTACTAAATTTTAGTATAGTATTTGTAAAATGGAATTTAAAATCTGTTTGCTAAAATCAGCAAAAAAAAATTACTAAATATTATTAATATTAGTACAAAATTTTAAATTTATTTTTGTTAATCGAGCATCAAATGTTTTTTTTATTTTATTTATTTTTTTCAAAAAATATTTTACACAAAATCAAATTCTTAAAAATCTTAAAAATTGGTAAAACATAAACGAATTAATAATTGTGTTTTTATTTGATAATTTCTGTTTTGAAAAATATTTTCGTCAATTTTCGTTTTTTACTTTTAAAGTCAAATTTTAATTGTTTTTAGGGCTGATTTTTTGAATAAAAAAACTTTTTAGTGCTATTTTAATTTTCGATTCCCTTTTTTAATCTATGTAACATTTTAAGGCAATTTAAGTTTGTAGGTTTAAGTTTTAATTAGAAATAACATTTAATACAATATCTACTTTTTTTATATTAGTATTTTTTTTTTTGCTAATTTTAGAAAATCGGTTTTCGAAAATTTGTAAAATGATTTCTGAAATTAGCATCGAAAATTTGTAAATATTCTGTAAAAATTCTGTAATTTGTAAAATGTAAATAGCAAAAAGATTTGTTAAATACTATTTTTTTTACTAAAAATCAGTATAAAAATAGTAAAGTGGGATTGAAAACCGTTTAACAATATTTTTACTAACATTTTTTTCTGAGTTTATGAAATAAAATAGAATTTCCAAAATAGTTGTCACAAAACTATTAATTTTTTTTTGAATCGGTCAAAGGGTTTTCGATTTATTGCTACTTTGTTTTAGTGGAAAATAGAATTTTTACCAAAAATACAAAAATCTATTAAATATTTGTATTCATTACAAGCCACGTTATTATTTCAATGTAATTCGGGGTGGTCTTAGATGTCAGGGTTAAGACTTTTCTACTTCCATCTTATAGGATGTCTACGCCTGAGGAGAAACGTACATGCTAGACTGATTATTAAACACAGCTAAATTTCCTCTCAACTCAATAAATCAACATGTAGTATTTCTCAAATAGCTTTTTCCTTAAAGTTGCTAATTAAATAAGAAATATTTGGAATTACACTATAAGTTGTGAAGAATATTGATAAAGGTACATAGAAGAAACAGATTCGTGATTACAGCAAAATTTTCAGTCAATCGAATGATACGATTGTGGTATTCGAATTTTACGTTTGTGACAGTCGGATATCAGTTCAGACAAGAGTTAATTTAAATGTGACCAGAAAATTTCGGCTGCTTCAAAATTAAAAACACGGTACTTATAACTGAGAAGTTTAGTAGCATCAACCGTGACATTCGATTAACCACAAATTCGGTTGCCAGCATGAAGCTATTTTCTGGGTGTAGTACTAGTAGCTGACCAAAAAATACATTTCATTCTGTTAGTGCATAATAACTTTTTCTGATTATTCTCCGTGGTTACAAAGATTATAATTTTTTTTATTAATTTTGGAAAAATGTTGTTGATTTTGAACTGAACGAAGACAGATCCCCAAAAGACTGCGCTTTGAAAATATCGTAATAAATAGAAGTTCTAAAAAAATAGCAAGCCAGTATACACTAATCCCAATTTAACACAGAAATGTGTAGTACTGGGCGTATGAGTAATTCGTTTTGATTTAATACTAAAACATATCACTCATACGTCTGGTACTACAAACTTGTGTGTTTAATTATCGAACAATTCAAATATATTTTGAAATCAATAGGTCATAACTTTACAATTTATTCATGGAATTAATTAATATAAACCTTTACTGGAATATGGGCTCAATATTAAAAAAATATTTTGTTCGGACGCTTATCTACTGTAATTGTAAAACACATGCATTTTTTAGGGTGTCCCGCACAAAAAATTGCAAGTAATAGCACTCAAAATATTCTTATTAAAGAGCTGATTGCAAAAATATAACAAACAATTTTCGGAGGGTTGTTGAAAAAAGGCTTAAAAGTTTCGTTATGTAACGGGAACAATTTTTATAAATATTCTTTGAAATAGTTTTCGCCCACCGCACAGAAGAAAATTTTGGTAATTTCCGGATCAAAAATCTGTCGCTTTTGAATGGATGAGTATTCTTGTAAGATTTTTTTTGATGAATAGGTGGGACTTTAGGCTTTAATTCGTATTTTCAATCAAAAAAATTTGATTTTTTTTTTTAGTTTTTGTATAACGGCAACTTTCGGACCGTAGACTTTAAAGCCTCAATATTTACATGTGCCTAAAGTTGCATTTTTCTAGAAACATTTTCAGCTGCAGTAGATTTAAAATAAAACTTCATTGGTAGCAAATGTAAGACTTAAAAAAATGCTTCGAAGTTTAAGGTTCAGAATTTTTATTTTGGTGATTATTTGAATAAGTTTTTGGTACAAAATAGTTTGATAATTATTATTTACAATGTGTTTGCCGTAAATGCCAAATATATGTTAATAAAAATACAAAATTTGATTTCTTTTAAAAAGAAAAGGGATTTAAATTTATTTGATAAATATTTACCTTTTAATAAAATTATCACGTAATGCTGTGATGACAGTCGAAACGAATTAGAAAGCTTATACAGAAAAATAGTATAGCAAAGGCAGCAAACAATGCTTAAAAGGACCGTTAATGGTTTTACTCGTTAGAATCTAGATAAATACTGCCACCTATGTTATAAAAGAGGGGAGTAAAAAGAAGACTCTACCGAATAATTAACCCTACAAGGGGTAGGGGGTATTAGGGAAAATAATTATTGAGCAAAAAGTAAGGTTTACGTTTAAACACAATGAAATAAATTATTTATTTTATATGTTTTTGGTATTTAATAAATTATTATATAGTATAACCATATGCAAGTATTTGTATATGTAATATTAAAAAAAATAAAATAAAAACTTATAATTCATGGTAAACAATAAAACCTTAAAAAAAATTGCTTTAAGAAATATATAAAGTTACGATTAATGTATTACGATTATTTGATCAAAATTACTTATAAAATGTGGAAACATCAAAAGTTTTAAAATGTCTTAAGAAAAATCTTCTATATGTTTTAAGGGTGGTTTTCTGATGCTCGACACATATGGATCGGAGGTATAGAGGAGTCTATTGAGAACGTCTTCATTAGTGGCAGATCATGAACACTTTCGAGAATGCTACAAGCGGTATCGTTTGTAATCTTTCCCACAAAAATTGCATGTTATTCTTTTCGAATATTATAGTACAAAAAAAAAAACAGTTATTTAGTTGGTCCATAAATGGTTAATTCCTGCAGTCATTTAATGCCTTACTGAAAACATATTTTGAATACCAGTAATATTCACTTTGTCCTGGGCGGAATAATAGTTCTTGGCGTGTTTAAAATCATATTTTTAACTTTAAAACTAAGTCGCTATATTTAACAGTTGCGAAAGTTGCCCAAAAGGCAATACTGCGAAATGATTTATTATACTTTTCCCATGTTTTATAATTTTTGTGAACTGACGATTGCAATTGTATTTTTTAAGATGTGATTTTGACCGTGCATAATCCCCAAATTTTTTTTGGGTCTTTAGGTAAACCAGACGACAAAGCTTGAAGAATTACGTAAAATATTTCTATAACCCATGTAAAAATCGAAATATATATGAACATACATGATCATACATGGGCTTGTATATGATCATACATGGGCATACATGGGTCATACATGGTCATATACGTCCATACATGATCTCATATATGACCATATATCTTCGGATCCGAAATTTGAGGGTATATGGTGATATATGTGCATATATTATCATACATGCTCATATATTATTCATGTATGCTCGTATATGATCATATACGTCCATACACCCTCAAATTTCGGATCCGAAGATATATGATCATATATGAGATCATGTATGGTCATATATTGAACAATGTATGGACGTATATGACCATGTATGCCCATGTATGATCATATACAGGCCCATTTATGATCATGTATGCTCATATATATTTCGATTTTTAGATGGGAAGTTAATTTAAAAAAAAAATTAGAAAAAACCTTAAAATTATTAATTTAAAAATTCCGTTGTTTTTTGTGAAAAACCAAATCGTTTATATCGATTATAAAGAGTTTTTGTTTGACAAATCACGTAAATTATTTTCTTGTTTATAAACAATCGTAAAACTGCCAAGATAAAAAGCTAATTAAATTTACAATTTTTTTTTTATTTATGAGTTGCTCAACATTTTTGCATGCCATTTCTTTATAGGCACGAAAAGGCAACTAGTTTTGATATATATTCTAGATAATAAGTTTATGTAAACTTTAATTCGATGTCAAAACTAGATCGGCGTCAAACGGTGCCAACAGTTAAAAATCCTAGTCAAAGTTGCGTAGGTTAGCCAAAAAACATTATAAATTTCAAATGAATAAAGTTTAAATCTGATAACAATTTTAACAAAACTCATTAAATCTGGACAAAATACCCTTTCCAACAAGGTATGACAATCTTAAAAAAATAATTATAAATATTAAAAATAAGCCCTTGAATATGGATTAATTTTATTTCCCCAAATCTTTAAAGTCAAAAGTAGTGTGTTCTGTCGCCATTTTCGAATACTTCTGGTGACATAATAATCATAATATCAATTATGAGATGCATTCACCTTATATTATCCACAGTGCACCGTGGCACTTTTAAGTTTCTAGAAAGGTCAGAAAACTATAATTATGACAGTAAAGTTTTTATTTTATGGTTGATCTTTAATACTTACACAATACGTATGAAAATGTATTTTTAGTCTGTTTCCAGATCATAGAATTTTTTTTTTCAAATTAAAAATTTTCTTATATGTTATTTAGTAATCTTGGGGAATATACAGAAAAAGTTATTTAGACACTAGCCGAATGGAATGCATTTTCTGGTCAACTATGACCTTCATCAACATTATTCGTGCCCTTTAAAATGCTAATTGTAAATAACTCTATTTAACTCACAAATTAAAGATAAAAGCTATTTATGTTGATTTTTTATTGAGTTTAGATAAAATTCGCATACTTTTTTTAGTGTTTTTTACATTGTCATTCTCGAACCAGACTAAAAATACATTTTCATACATTATAATTATAACTTTATTTTTATATTATTTTTGTTTTATTATAACACATGAAACATTTTGAACAGAATTTTTTTTAATCTGTTATTTACGGTGTTGGCAAATAAAATGATTCGTTTTAGATTAATTCAGTAAAGGCATTTTAATGGCAACGTTATTTTAAGTATTATTTTTTTTATCAGTATTGTAGTTAATTCCGTATCAGCATTTGTAGGTTATGGTCAGTTGGAGGGGTTTTGAATTGATAACAGTAATGCCTGTCAACCCTGGTTATTCAAGAAATAAGTAAACCATGGCCTTAAAAGTATTGCCGTTTGACAAAACTAGTCTAAAAAAATAATAAATATTTTTTTAACATATAAAAGGTCCAACTTTAACCTTGTGGGTGGATTGAAAACATATCCACAAAAGATCCTACAGACTCCATTACATCCAGATAACTGCACCGTTTGGTGCAAAATTAAACCGGAGCTCGCGTTACAGTCAATGGAGAACGTAACCAACCCATGATCAATGGTTTTTTGTTTGAGAATATGAATGACATTGATCCGGGCGAGATATGGTTACATGGCGACCGCAACCATTGACTAATTAAAAATTTAATTTTTTGTGTTATTTTTTTTCAATGTAAAGTTCTGATGGGATTAAAAAAACACTCTTAGTCTTATTTCCACTTACTTCATATAATTTTGATGCCAGTGAAATATATCTTTCAATAATTCCATGGATTTCATTTTATTATTGGGTTGATCTTTAACAACCACATTAAGATCTTCTAAATTACATTTTAGTATATTCTGTAACAGGGGTGTGTGACTGGTAAATGTAAAGAAAAACATGTCACCGGCAAAATTTCCAAATGAACCAAAAGTCAAACATGTAATTTGTACAGAATTTAAAATAATATAACCCATGGTTGTGTTATATTATAATCTTATTAATTTAACAAGAGCTTGAAAACGTTCCAAACAAGTTTTGGACATATTAGAAATTTAATTAATTTATTAAACCAAATAGAGCACAAACTCGTGCAATTGAACAAATACTAATGATTTACAAGCAGTAAAATGTAAACACTTCTATGCCATATAGCATTATTAAAGGGGGGTACTTACTTAAAAAAGGTCAAAATATAATTCAATTTTCAAAAGATTATATAAAAGAAAATATGATATATGTACTCATATAATTATACATATGTGTGTCAAACAGGACCATATATATTTTTATATGGCTTATAAAGAATCATATATACTTATATATGTATGATGTGTCATATAGAAAACCATATGTTTAAAATATATGTAATAATAAAATGTGCCTTCCCAAAACTATTATTTAATATAAGGTTTGTTTTTTTTTTCGACTTGCTAAGTAGTTATAGATATAGCTACACAAAAATTAAGAATGTATAAAAATGCTTCAAGTCTTACAAATTATTGGTGATTATTATTATTATTATTATTATTATTATTATTATTATTATTATTATTATTATTATTATTATTATTATTATTATTATTATTATTATTATTATTATTATTATTATTATTATTATTATTATTATTATTATTATTATTATTATTATTATTATTATTATTATTATTATTATTATTATTATTATTATTATTATTATTATTATTATTATTATTATTCTCTTTAAAATGTAAACAAAAAAATTTGTCATAAAAATATTTGGAATTTTTGTATTTTCAATTTTATAAAATATTAAAGCAATAAAAGCTAACAAATTTATTATGTGGTTGTAAGTAAAGGTAGAGCAGGGCAGAAAATATAATTGGTCTATTTCGCTTTCCCGCCATATATGACAACAGCTTTCATACAAAGGCGGCCCCAAGTGTTCAAACTGTATTTGTTTACAAAAAAAAAAAGAAAAGTCAAGTAAGTAGGAATAGT
The DNA here is from genome assembly GCA_949748255.1 of Eustalomyia histrio. Taxonomy (NCBI): domain Eukaryota; kingdom Metazoa; phylum Arthropoda; class Insecta; order Diptera; family Anthomyiidae; genus Eustalomyia; species Eustalomyia histrio. Next base: position 98,416,098 of record OX456524.1, on the reverse strand, counting down.
CGTTTTCTTAACAAGTAGTTTTAGATATAGATACAAAATTCGAACAAAAAAGAAATCTATAGTTAAAGATATAATTATATATAATTCAATATATTGTTAGTGCTTTATTATTTATATATTTTTTAGATCCATAAATACCCAAATTTCAAGTTTGGCTCCTCGAAGATATCATTTATAAATTTTTAAGCATGAATTAAAATGCAACATTTTTTTTAAAGCATTTTTAAAACTTTAATTTTAAATTTTTGAAAATTTGGTTCAATAAAATTAAAAAAATTTAAGTCTATTGTTCTGTTTATACGTTGTCATAAATATGCATTAACAATTTTTTTAGTAAGGATTTTGAGGTTAAGAAGAAGAATAAACGTTTTGCTTTGTAAATACTATTAATTTTTAATCAGACTAGCTAGTTTCTGCCTCTTTTTTGGACAGGCGTCAATTAGTTGAATTGCAATCTAGGCCTTGCTTAGGTGAGATGGTTAAGCAGTTTCTTCAGCATAGTTACGTTTTTAATGTAGGAAGAAGGGTTCGATTCCTAAAGCCGATGGGTTGTTGAAAAAATTAATCTGACATGTATAACACAAAATAATTTAATGGAAAATCACTGATGACGCCTATCATACATCAAGTACATCATAAGAAATAAAAGCACCATAAATTATATACATATATTCCTCATTTAACTTAGTAAGGGCAGCTATTTAATTTTAGGCGGATTTCGAGGAAAAAGCTTTATTTGGCACAATTACAAGGATTATATTCCGCAAATTTGGTCAATTATTTAAAAAATATTAAGAAAAGATCAATTTTTATACCCTCCACCATATATGATAAGGGTTTATATCAGTTTGTCATTCCGTTTGTAACATGTCGAAATAAAGGTCTAAGACCCCAATTTTAAGTCGATTTAGCGATGTTCGTCTGTCTGTTGAAATTGCGATCACGCCGCGAAGACGCAATCGAGAGTGCCTATTTTTACCCAGATTATTGGACATTCTTCCGAATAGTTTGGTATTGAAAATGAGCAAAATCGGTGAAAATGTAAAGATACCTCTAAATTTTCCATACAAATTGGTGTATTTTAGTACAGTTTCATAGCAGAGACTGATACATAATATGTTTTCTCATATTTTTTCACCAGTCGCTTAGAAATGAATAATATTTTGTATTCACCTCAAAAAATTTTTTAACACAAATTTTTTCAGCTCCATAATTTTACTTCGAAAGTTTTTTACATTATTTGTTTCAAAAACAGTAGAACATTTTTTTTTTAGATATTGGTTTTTTATTTGTTTTTTTTTACTTTTAAATGAAAAATTCAACCACTTGCACTTATAATATTTGAATGAGATATAATTCAAAATGTGATTAAAAATATTTCTTTTTTACAGTTTCCAGTATTTTTCTCTTCTCATGTAAGCTTCTAAAATTGGATTATGTACCTTTATTCTAGGGAGGCATTCATATTGTTACGATTTTATATTTTAAAATTGTTGTTTGGCTTACTTTTGAATAAATAGTTTTTTATTGCAAATAATAAACAACAGTTGGAATTTTTTTAGCAACTGGTTTATCCATTTAGTGGTTTCAAAACCACCGGTCTGGCATCGAAAGTGTCATTACTATAATCTAGTGAAAGGTTTGCTATTTAAGAATATAGATCGTTTATCAATCGAAGAACGCATAAAAAGAGTTAAAACTTACTACAAAAAAGGTGGTTCAAACGTGGCCACTTTTCGAACATTACTGGGTTACTGTGTTCTTCATAATCGACCTACTGTGCAAGAAATTGGCAAGATTATATAGAAATTTTAAAAGAGTGGAAGTGTTACAGATGCGGTCAGGCATCACTGCAATGTGTGAATTGTCGAAAATATCGCTTCTGTTCTGTTCTGAAAGTGTGTCGGATAATCCGAATTTGTCGATTTCACGGCGTTCTCTCCATTTGGGCCGTTACACTTTTTTTGTAGGGCTACGTTAAAGGCCGTGTCTACGCGTATAATCCCCTAACGTTGGAGCATTTGAAAACCAACATTTGTCAAGCTATCGCCGAGATACCACCCAAAATGTGCGAAAAAGTGGTCGAAAACTACCTCAAAAGGATAAACTGCTGCAACCAATATAGAGGCGATCATTTTAATGACATTATGTTTCGTGCGTAATGGCAAGGTCCAAGCATTATAATTACAAAAAAGCTTAATCGAAATCATAGCTTTATGATTTATTTAATTTAACCTTACTCTTAAAACCGTATTTGTTGCCAATCGAATTCTAGCGGTTACGACAACTGTATTCATATTAAATTATATTTTTTGGTTTGAAATCCAATATTAAGTTGTCTCATTTTATATTTATATTGCACAATTATTATTATTATTACGTTCCACAAAATTTTATTTTATTTAAAATGTTATTTTTATAATATTCCGGTATCGAACCTGGGCATTTAGATTCATAGTTCACACTCTTACTTACTGCACCACAACTAATTTTAATTTTCTTTGATATAACAGATCAATTGAAAAGTCCCCGGCCTACCATACTAAGACATATTTTTTGGAAAAATTCGTTTTTTTTATTCAGCATAGTTCCCTTCAAGGGTGATACACTGATTATAGCGACCCTTAAACTTTTCGATACCATTTTGTAGTACGAAATAGTTCTCAGTTTCGGCGATCACCTCTTCATTCGACAAAAATTTCTTTCCATCGAGCATTCCTTTGGGATCTGGGAACAGGAAATAGTCGCTGGGGGCCAGATCTGGAGAATACGGTGGATGCGGAAGCAATTCGAAGCCCAATTCATGGATTTTCGCCTTCATTTTCACTGACTTGTTTTTGGTCAAAAGTGAGCTCGCGCGGCACCCACTTTGCACCGAGTTTTCTCATACCCAAATATTTGTGAATGATATGATGTACACGTTCAGTTGATATCTTTAGAGTACCTGCTGTTTTATTCAATTTCAATTTACGGTCATTCGAAATCATTTTGTGGATTTTTTTGATCTTTTCGTCCGTAACAACCTCATTTTGGGCGTGCACTGCTTTCACCGTCTTCGGTGCTCATTTCATTACGTCTAAACTTAGCATATATTTGCCTTTTCCGGGATTTAAACTCGGAAATTCGGAGTTCTGACCCCACCTCTCTACCCACTACACCACAAAAACTTATAGATTTTGATGGCTAATTTTGAATCAAAACAATTTGTTCGAAAAACAAATATTGGTATATAGTTTGTTTATCAATACCAATCATTAGTGGTGTCTATTATCAATACAATCCACAATTCGGTTGCTTCTACTGAAACCCTAATTAAATGAATATTGGCAAACAGAATATTGGCAATTCAGTATCCTAGAAATACCTTTACTATGTGTGGAAGAGGAGTTGCCAAACTAATTAATTTACACTTTAAGGCTGCCTTATATGAAATTTCTATTTCCGTAGGTAAATGAAAATTCATAAATCAAATTTCCGTAATAATATGTATATAGCATAGGTCTTAGATATCAACTAAGAAATACATTTTTTTTATTTTTTTAAACGTACGTACCCCTTTTAATGGACAATTAGTGCACAATTTAGTAAATCAATCCTTTAAATATCAAATAGACTATTAAAATTGCAATTAACTAATAACTAGTGATTTGTATTTATACACAGAAAAAAATATATACAACAATTTAATGTCACCCCAATCCTCAATAGAGGAGATGCAATCAAAGGATACGATATCAGACAAGACAGCTTTTCATCTGCATTCAAAATGAAAAACTAACGCAGACGACAAAGTGTAAAGAAACATTCAACAGCGATGTTGTCGAGGCGCGTTCAAATGACTAATACATTGTGTAGTGTCCGATGTCTTTTGCGTGTCCTGAAGTTAAAATCTTCTTGGTATTACCTGAATATACCCTTATTCAAAATCCCGAAAATTCTTTAGAAGAGGAGAAAAATGTGTTATTTTTTCATAAAAAAAACCGTTTCCCCTTTTCATTCACTAACTAACAACTAATAACCTTATAATGCATATTCAAATCTCGACACGACCATGCTTTATGTGAAATGATGATATATTTTTTTATTTAATTTTTTTTCTGTGTAACAAGTGAATGTTTGTATGTTATTTTTATTATAATTGACTATTATTGAAACACTTTACCATGTTTATTATTTTATAATTAATAATACATAAATATTATTATGCAGCTTTAATGTGTTTGTCTAAATATTGACAATATAATAATACATCGAGGGACAACTGTCAAAGATATATATGTAAAAATTAGGGGCGAGAGTGAATAAAAATAATAACTGACAAGGAAGGTCGGCGTAGAGCTTTCCAGCAAAGTCTTCTGCCACACAGTAATGAATTTTGTAAGAACAAATAAACCCAAAACCCATTACTTCAACAAGGGCATGTCCACAGAGGTAAATCATTAACTAGTAACATGTTACTTTTAACTTACAGGTAAAGACTTCTTATAAAATATTTTGATTTTCTTATCTAAATTAATGCAAGGGTAAGGTTACAAAATAATGCAAGGGTTTTATTTGCCAGGTAATAACACGCGTTTCTTACCGGCTTAATTCTATATTCAGATTTTATATTCAGATTTTAAGACACTTTAACACTTTTGAAATATAAGTTTGATACTTTTGGAAATACAAGTTAAACACACATGCGAAAGTTGTTTACAATGCGAAATATTGGGAATAGTCAAATAACGAATAAAATTAACATTGATCAGTTTGATTAGTAAGAAATAGTAAACTTTGAAATATCTAAATAATCGCAGCGATTATTTTTATTTTGGCAAGTGGCTAGCTAAATATTACAAGTTTTACATCAAAAACGAATCAAAGAGAAAATCTAATAAAAACTAGCATATTCAGACCTTATATTCAATACCCTCTATGAATAAATTTCTTGAAAATCACTTTTTAATGGAAAACTGTTCACTGATGACAGCTACATCTGCCTAAAGTTTCATGGAAAAGAAAAACTCAATTTTAGTAATTTATTTTTTTTAATATTTGTTATTTCTCTATCAGCCATAATATTTATTCTTGAATGCATTACCCTCTATCAAATACGTCAAAAATATATTATTATTACTACATATATGTACCGAAGTTATTTCCTAAAACAGTCAAAATTATTGATACCGTGTTCAATGAACCATTCGATGCAATGTATTTAAATTACATTTTTATATATACCTACAATGATACCAAATTTATTCGCTTTAAGAGAATTGGACCTGGTCAAGCCAACAATGATCGATCAGCTGTGCCATTGAGATTTTTAAAGAACTTAGCAAATAGTGATGTTAACTGTCAAGTGAATTATTGGAAGAATACAATAACTTATCCAACCGAATTAAAGAATACACAGGTTATACGAGTACTTAACCAAAATATTTACAATATATGCTTGTTTACTTCTAATTCAATCTAGAAATAAAACATCTACAATAATTCTCTTGTTTTGTTTTGTTATTTGGTTGTTATAAGGTAAAAAACATTAAAACAAAACTTTGGAATTTTAGTAAAATTGCATATTGTATAATTTTTTTACTTTGCAATACCCTCTATCAGCCAAAAAATATTTGAAGGATTTTATAACAATACACTCTATTAACCACAGTGAATGACGTAAAATTTTATATTATTTGTATACCTAGCATTCAATAGTCATATTTAACAAATATTGTAAAAAATATATTGATAGATACTTTAAGAACCAGTTTTTTACCTCTTCTGAAGGCATGTCTTTTGGTTCATACAGTGTATAAGCTCCCGATGTGGTAACGCTTTTTCGCTTAATTCAACATCACTAAATATAGTTCGGCATTAAGTGTTTTAAATCATAATTAGGGCACGGATTTTTATGCAATCAAAAATAAAAAATTCATTTTTTATTTAAAGTGCGGCTAAAATGGAAAGTATTGCATTAAAAATATAAAAAAAAGTTTGCTGATAATAGTAGACTTAAAAAACAAGAAAATCTCTTACTTCTGTATCTATAAAATTTTAGTTATATTTAGGTGAATGCTAAAATCAACAGAAACGTTTCTAAATGAAATACTCCATTAGGTCGACTTTTATTCGCAATTAAAAAAAATCTACAAAAATTAATACTAATTTTTTTTGCAAAATTTTAAGATTATTTTAACGGAAGCAATTTAAATTTTCAACTAAATAAAATTTCAGCCAAAAATAACTAAATTTTTGTATATTTCATCGCCTGAAAATATGTTTTCCAAGATTCAGCCTACACTCAACAAAAAAGTATGTAAAGTCAGCAAAAAATCTTGCTGAGTCAGCAAAATTTTGAAGAAAATTGCTATCAGCAAATCATGTTGGTGAATATCAGCAAGCTGATTTTAAACAAAAAAAAAATAGTAAATTTAGCAAAAAATTTTGCTAGAACTTAGTGTATTTTAAATTAAAAAAAATCTTCTTAGAACTAATAATTTTTTTGTAATATTAGTAGACTAAAAAAACTTCAAAAATTTGTAGAAAAATTGTGTTTGAGTTAATTTATTTTCTGAGAATTTAGAACTTTATTTTTAAAATATAAAAATATTTTGACATTCGCATCGTCGACATGATTAAATTGAAAATCTACAAATGTATAAAAGTAATTTCAAATAAAATAGTAACAATATTCCATTTAGGATCATATTTTTAAATATTTTGTTTATACACTCTTTGTCTTTATATTTATCAAATTTAAATATTTTATTTTATGTATAATATAAATTATAAACAATCACTCAAAGAAATCTGAGTTAGCACAATATTTTATTTTTCTATATTCACATTTTTTAAATAGACGTATTTTTGGTGTCGTTTTCTTTTATGTATGTATGAAAAAAGGATACGCTAATATTCGATGGTTGTATTTTATATGTCTTGTAAGAGTGTTCCTTGTCTGTACTACATTTAGCTAGGACATCTACCTTTCTGTTGTATCATTGTTGTCCACACTATAAATGTGTGACTTCAAAGTTAGTATATTTTTAAACAAAATATAACTAAAGTTTTTGCTGAAAATACAATTGCAGCAAAAAAATAATTGCTGAAAACCAGTATACTTGACATTGAACCGCCTTTACAAATTTTTCTACTAACTTATTTTGTTGACTGTTTACCACAATAAGAAGAATTGCTATTTTCACAGTTAGATATTAAACAAAACAGAAGTTATGGAATTTGAGCTCTAAAAACATCCCCCTTGTTCCCTGTAAGTACAATACACAACTCAAAATTCAATTTGTTACGCCTCTAACATTTGGCAAATATTATAAAGTTACTATTGTTGTCATTATTAGTATTGATAATGGCCAATAATCATTTGTTAACTTATAAGTAAATTAGGGCAGGAACTTTTTTGTAAGTCATATCTATATGCAGTAAGGAAATCAAAATCGTATTGTAGACTAATTCGATGGTACCGTTCTGTAAAAATTGGCAGAATATCGCAGTTGGTCTTATGTACAGGATTAAACAAATGATTGTGTTTACTTTTAATAACAAACTGCTAATAATATCAGGAAACTCTTTGACCATCAATTAGCAAACCTTTCATTTAGCAAAATCTATTGCTGTTGACGTGCAAGTGCACTATATCTATGAGATACAATTATAATGTTCAGAGAAAAAAAAATATATGCTTCCCTATATTTCTTTTAACTAACAATTGCAATATTACAATAAAAAGACTACCGCAAATAGTTTATACATTTCAGTTATTCATTTGGTTGTTTGGTGTTCGATTCAATTTCAATCATCCCTATTTTACAATCGTAAGTTTCATATTATTTGAATAGATATTTTGTTTGTTAATTGCAACCTTTCAGTTCCATACTGACAGTCAATAAAAATAATCATTGATAATATTGGTGGTTAAAAGTCATGTTACCTTTTGTATTATTACCTGGGGTTAATTCTAGATATTTTGTATTGTACTGAAAAATATTTTTCTCACATTGTTTGATTATTTTGTATTTTTGAAAGTTTGTTTAACAAATTTTCATGTTTTGCATGTAAAAATGCATCGGCATGTGTAAAATGTTGTCAGTTTTAGTAATGTAATTTGCTTCTTTTCATTTATCGTCTGTCACTTGGGTACATAGCTGGTCATTACAATATATTACTTCAAGCTTTTGACTTTAAATTTTATACAAATTTTAATTCGAAGACTTAAAATAACACGAAAATACGTATATTGGGGTTCCGTATTAACATATTATTAGCAAACACATTTTTTTTTTATATAATTCACTGCTTTGCTCAGTGGGTTGCAGTGTTTGCCATAACTTTGAATAAAGAAAGAAAAATGCTAAAAACAATCCAGTCAAAACTATGATGAAGTTTTATAAAAATTAAGTTGCTTTACACTCAGCAAAAAAAGTAAGTAGAAAAATTTGTAAACGGGTTTCAATCCCACTTTATTATTTTGTTCTGATTTTTAGTAAAAAAAAAAATATATTATTTAGCAAATCTTTTTGCTATGTACATTTAACAAATTACAGAATTTTCACAGAATATTTACAAATTTTTGTTGCTAATTTCAGAAATCATTTTACAAATTTTTGAAAACCGATTTGTTGAAATTGGCAAAAAAAAATTACTAATTGTAAAAAATTGGATATTGTATATCTCTGAAAATCAGCCCTAAAAACAATTAAAATTTCACCTCAAAAGTAAAAAAAAATTAACTAAAATATTTTTCAAAACAGAAATTACCTAATTAAAAAAAATGATAAATTCGCTGTATGTTTTTACTATTTTTAAGTCTTTGATTTTTTAATTTTGTCTAAAATATTTTTTGAAAAAAAAAATAAAAAAATTTGATGCTCGACAAAAGAAAAAATAAATTTGAAATTTTGTACTAATATTAATAATATTTAGTAATTTTTTTGCTGATTTTAGCAAACGGATTGGTAGCGTGCTAGCTTATCAGTGCGGGGGTCGTGGTTTCAATTCCCACCAGAGGCTCTGGTCTGTTTTCGCTACAACGAGCCGAATGCCTTTGTTGCTAGTGCTCGGTTAGGTTATTAGGATATAATTTATAATTTTATGATTAATATAAATAAAAATAAAAATAAATACTTTATAAAAAGTTTACTCAAATTTAGTAGCGGCAGCTAATTTTTTCTACAAATTTCATTGTACTACACGTCAGCAGACATGAGTTGCTAATATTAGCAAAATTTCCCGTAATAACAGCAAAATTTTCAGTTTTTTTGTGAGTAAAGCGAAAAAATAAAATTAAATAACAAAATTATGCTTTAAACCACCTTTTTTCTCAATGATTTTCGGGTACTTTTCTCAGTCATCGAAAAATTTCATCTATTTATGATTATAAAGACGGCCCGGAATATAAATATAGGGTGGTCAAACCATAAAACACGATGTTAATTGTAAATAAAACAAAACGTTTTCAGAGAATTATCTTAATATATTTTATTATGATAAAAGGATCTATCACAATTATGTGTGAAACATAATATCGGCCAAATGCTCGCCACTGCTTCGGTGGCATACCTCTATTCGATTGATCATATTTTCAATGACTTTGAGACATAATTGAGGTTCAATTTCATTAATGTGCCGAATTATCTCATCTTTTAGCTCTTGAATTGTTCTTGGCTTATTGACGTACACTTTTTCTTTTAAATATCCCAAAAGAAAGAAGTCTAACGGTGATCACGTGATCGTGCTATTAAATTTTTCGCGCAAAAGAGCCATTTTTTCGTTGGCTGTATGGCAACTGGCACAATACTTTTGGAACCACATATCGTCCAGGTCCATATCCTCAATTTCTGGGCACAAAAAGTCCTTTATCGTCTCGCGATAGCGAACACTGACGACGAGTCAAGGTTGACGGCTCTTCTGCCACACTATCCGCAGAACGAACTGGACAAGCATGCACAGGTGTTTTCCCATTTGCGCACAATTCTCCCGATTGTGGACATATGTGGTCGATTATGCTGACCAAAAAAATCACAAAGTGCATGAAATGCATTTTGATTTAAACGCCCATTTTTGTAAAATGCTTCAATTGTGTACCTCTCTATGGTTGAATTTGTCAAACACTGAAAAAGAAATGTCAAATTAAGTTCGGCAAAAAACTTGACTTTATGGTGTGACTAAAAATTATCATCGTGCAGCATGGTTGGACCACCCTTTAATATTCAAAAGTTTGTTTGAATTAATTAAATAACACTTATACACAACCAATCCCCAATCATATTGAATCATTACAGAAAAAATAGATTAAATTCGGGCATGGCGACTGTATGATAAATTGAATTCAATTTCGGAAAGCGACTGAAATTTCGGGAAGGGCCTTGAGACCATTTTTTTTATTAATGGGGTAAACAATAATATATTTTGCAAATATTAAACTAAAGATAAAATTTAAGGGACATTCATTTAGTGAATTATGTGCAATTTTTTTTTATTTTTAAAAACTTTTAAAATTTGAATACATTTTGTCAAAAACTAAGGTAAGGAAAGCCTTTTGAAGTTAAATCTTAATTTCTTAATTTTTCTAAAATATCAAACGTTCTAAACTTACTCAAACTATGAAAAACAAATACAATTGACAATAAAAAAAACTAAACTAAATTTAATATAAATAAAATATTTTAACAAAACACCAATCTGCTAAAAGTGCTAAATTGAATAATAACTAATTTATAAAAGTGAGTTGTGTTCTACCTAACGAATTGATTAAATTTCGTTGAATTACTGCAAAAGGACTTATAAATGGCAGCAGTATTTTAAAAAGTGGCAACCCTATAAAACATATGTTTTAAGTTTCAAGGCGACACGATGCTTAGAATTTTTTTGGAGCCATCAAAAATAAATGATGTAAACATGGAAAAAATTGGTCACATGGAAAAAAATTTCCCAATATCATGGAATTAAAGTTCGAATTGCTTCATCAAACACCTTATTCGCTAGATTTAGCTCCCTCGAATTATTTTCTATTTCCAAACATAAAAAAATTGCTCGGTGCAAAAATATTTGCTGTTGAAAGCTATTTTAAGGAGCTGAACAGTTCTTACTATAAACAAGTTATCGAATTTTGGGACCTCTCTTGTATTTATAATAATTAATTTTACTATATTTATTGATTTTCTTTAAACAAAAATTATTGTAAAATGTTTTTTCTATGTACAGGGTGGTACAGATTTAATTTAAAAATTGCATTCCCTTCTCATCATTCGATTTGTTTATCACTGAATTCAATTGTTGCGAATTTAGACGCTGAGAATTCAATCGATTTACAAATTAAGGATGTATTGTTTATTCGATTAAGTAATTTGAGAATAACATTCGACTATCTTCATTCGATTATAAAATTTAGAAAATAAATAACTATTTTTTTATTTTTTTTCATTTTTTTTTTTTCAAATACAAGAAGAAAAATTAAAAATGACCAAAAATCGCTAAAATTTAAGAATCGCTAAAAGAGAAACAAATCGCCAAAATTCAAGATTCCCCAAAATAAAAATTTGATAAAATTAAAAAATTGGTTAAATTAGAAAAACCCTTAAAATTTAAAAAAATCATTAAAATTGAAAAAATCAAAAAAATTTGTAAAACTATCCAAATTGGAAAAATTGACTTTAATTAAAAAAACTAAAAATGGAAAAATTGGTATAATTTGAAAAACAGAATTCGAAATAATCTTAAATTGAAAAAAAGTCGACAAACTTTAAAAAGTCGCAAATACCGCAAAACGCTTAAATTTTGCAAAAAATCAACGAAATTGGAAAAAATCGCTATTTTAAAAATATGTCAAAGTTAAAAAAATCGTCAAAACTACAAAAAAGTTTAATTGAATTGAATGACTTAGATAGAATTTTAATCGTGAAAAACTAAATGTGCTAAAATATTTTGCGCCAGAGGTCAGCAGCTTTGAGATACTTGGTAATATTTTAGATCTCGTTTATATCGATAATTCTTCATAGGGAGAGGTACAGGACTATATGTATATATATTTTTTTGTACTTTTTTTTTAATTTTTTAAAATTTTGCCGATTGTGATTTTGTGTTTTTTATTTGAACGTTTTTTTTTAATTTTAGCGATTTTTTTAATTTTTTTATTTTGGCGATTTAAATTTTGGCAATTTTTTAACATTTTGGCGATATCAAGCCCAATCACTTGAAACAAAATCGAATGAACAATAAATCCCAAATTTGTAAATCGATTAAGTAAAAATCGATTGAATTCCCAAAGAATGATTGCTTAAATTTGCATATTATAAATTGAATGAGTAAGAAATCGAATGACTTTCAAGTGATTGAATTCAATGGTTGATAAAATCGAATGAGATAAATTGATTAAATTACTTAGATGTGAATTCTATCGAATTAATTCTTGCGAATGTTTAAAAGGGAATTCATTCGAATTCGATTTTTAGGAAATTCATTTGAAATATAATAAAGACACCCTTTATTGTTATTTCACACTGGTGGATATCAAATTTTTCGGAAAACGATGCAAATGTAACTTTTTGCTAAATTTTTAGCTAATTTTTTACAACAAAAAGTTTTGATCAATTTGATTTAAAATACCACAATGGTTCCAACATACACTTAAACATTTAGTTACTCTAAAAACTTTCCAACTTATAAATATTATATTGTTTGCATTTTTATTAACTCTTATGTGTTGACTGCTCTATAAAAGGTCAAACAAAAGTTGAAAAACCTCAACAATAATATCCCTGCATTTTGTATCCTCTCCCTTCTCATTAAAGGTTGAAATACAGATTTACACTAAACTCTTTTATGAAAAAAGAACAACATGAGCTACAATACATAAAACTTAAAATATGGAACACCATCAACATCAGGACAAGGACATTTTCTATGGCTTTTAAATTAAGAAAAATAAAGCAAAACACAGAACTAACAACGAAAACTGTACATGTATAACAAAACTTTTAAGTTGACATTGATTTATTAATCAACTAACAAATTTTTCTCTCATCTAGAACATACATATTAACAATTTCCTTTCAGTTTTTGTAATTCTATTGCTCTCAATCACATACTAAAATAAGTGTAACCCTATTGTATAACTATTTATGAAAGTATATAGAACAGTAATGGCTTTGGCAACAATTTAAATATTACATCCACTCAAGTTTAAAATTATCGTTTGCTATGAAATCCTGTTGGCCTGGTACGTACAGCTTTATAAAATTCTCTTATTCTCTCAGCATGAAATAATGAGAATATGCAAATTTAAAAGGTCGTTGTTATTATAATTACTTTAAAAATATCTTTAGTAAAATTTTAAGATTTAACCCTTTGTTTGTGTATCTTTAAGAAACTTTGGTAATTTTCAAAAAAAAAAAAAAATATCTTGTATTCTTGACCTATGCCAAAATAATTTTTTTCCTTTTAACAAGTTTTCGTTTATGAATTTAAAAATAATTATTTTCTTTATTTTATCCATTAACACCATCTTTAATTTTGGGTTGAGTTGGCGTAATAATTATATTTAGTCTAATTAGATTGTTGTCTACAATGGTGGTAGACGTTTTTTATGGCCTTTAACTTTTGGTGTTTAACGATTTTAATGAGAAAGTTTTCTTTTATCTTCTGCTATATACAAAAGAATTACATGACTGACTGACTCAAAATTTCCCATCCTAAATCGATGGAGCTAGGAACTTGAAACATACTTTCTTTGTTTTTGTCTGAAGCAGGAGTTCGTAAATATATCAAGAGAACCATGAGAAGGAAAACCTACATCAAAAATACATACTTGTTGTTTGAAATTAAGCATGTGTTTCTCCTCAGGCGTAGACATCCAAAAGGATTGGTGTTTTTGCAAAATTGTACGGGGAGGACGTATGTATAAGATAAATCATCGATACCGTACTTTTTAAGTTTTTCGCCAGGAACCTAGTAAAAATTAGGATTCGAATGGTTTTACTTTAAACTATGTGTACCCTAAATTACGTATTTTTATACCCTCCACCATATATGGTGAGGGTATATATCAGTTTGTCATTCCGTTTGTAATATGTCGAAATATAGGTTTAAGACCCCATAAAGTATATATATTCGTGATCCTTATGCAATTTTAAGTCGATTTAGCGATGTCCGTCTGTCTGTCCTTCTGTCTGTCCATCTGTCTGTTGAAATGGCGATCACGACGCAAAGACGCAAGCGGGGGTGCCAATTTTTACCCAGAATATTGAACATCCTCCCGAGCAGTTTGGTATTTAAAATGAGCGAAATCGGTTTAGCGGTTCAAAAGTTATGAATGAAAATGTGAAGGTACCTCTAAATTTTCTATACACATTTGTACAATTTTTCTGGATCTATTTTAATTTTCTGTTAAGTAAAAATGTTATTAAGTCTTCTTCTTGTTCGACTACATTTATTGTCTTTCATACTATGAGAATAATAACATTCTTAGAGCTATATGTCTGTTACTGTAATAACTAATTTAACGAAAAGAGCAACATTGTTAAAGTCGCTAACAGAGCAGACCTCTGTAAATAACATTACTTAAACTAAATAAATAACATTACTAAAACTAAATAACAAAAGTTCTGTTACATAAATTGACAAAACATATTCATATAACAGTTCATCCAAAATTCAGTATATACGTATATCATATTCAGCCCCTATGATTGCTGGAGGTTGGGCTCATATAGAATGAGGTAAGGTCCAGAGGAGCTGGATTGTCGTTAATACGTCCATTGATGGTGTTTTTCTCGTTTTCGTATATTTGGCTGACAAGCAAATTATCGTGTAGCTCAAGTTTCTCAACAAATCTGGCTTGCAAAAACATGGCGTACCTACAGAAGGGTAGAACATCGGCATTTTCATAAACGTAACTATTTAAAAATCGTTTTATGAAATTTTCATAATTTTTCCCGATGCATTTTCTTAGGATTTTCCATTTATAATATGTCCAATTCTTTGGCTACTATAGGAGATATAGTTAACCTGATTGGGTTTTTCTGTTAAGCTTTGTTGGTTTTTCGTATCATTCCATAAAATGCATTTTTTGTTTTTGTTACCAAAGACATTTATATCTAAAGAAAGAGCAAAATACATAATTGCTTTAGTGCCGCTACTTTTGAATAGGTGGCACCCCATGGCTTAGGATTAGGCATTCAATTAATTTATTTACCAAAAATATTAAAATAACTACAAACGTCAAATTCTAATGCATTAAGATGTTACTGGTAGACTTATTACATAATTTTAAAGTCAAATTTTCAAATGTTTGACGTAATAAAATAGTATTTTTTTTTGTTCCATTTGTATTTTTGAGAATTGAGGGATTGGCAAATGTATATTTATGTTAATGTTTTCTTTCATAAAAAAATACACATGAATAAAGTGCAATATTGTGCTCTAAATGAATATTGAATTAAAAAATTAAGGTATAATATGCACACAAAACATATATTTTTCATAGTTTTTGGCAAATATTCATTTATGTTACGAAGAAAATAAAAAATCAATAATACTCTACTGCGTATTGTAGCACAATATTGCTAATGGAGACTAGCTCTGCAGCAAAATATGCCTAATGGAGAGAATGCACCTTCTGATGGGCCATCTATTGAAAAATAGTTACAACTCATGTTCTTTCTTTAACAAATTAATTTCTTTGCTGTATTCTCTCCATTAGACAAACACACTTCAATTTATTAAAGAAAGAATATTCGTTGCAACTATTTATCAATGCGTGGCGCATCAGAAAGTACATTCTCTCCATTAGGCATATTCACAGAGCTTGTCCCCATTAGCCGGAACAAAATTGAGTATTTGACAAAAACTATGTTTTAAAATGTTTTTTTTTGTGCAGTCCATGGTTAAAAAAACTAGTGAAAGTGTAAAGGTGCCTCTAAGTTGCCCATACAAATTTAGTACAATTTCATAGTAGCGACTGGTACATACCATATTTTCTCATATTTTTTTCACCAGTCGCTTAGCAGTTAATATTTTGTATTCACCTCAAACATTTTTTCACCACTAAATTTTTTTTTCACCTCTACATTTTTTTTCTTCTCACATCTAAAAGAGTTTTTCACCTCAAAAAATTTTTTCACCTACATAATTTTACTTCAAAAGTTTTCTTATATTATTTGTATCAAAAACAGTAGAGAACATCTTTTTAGGATATTGGTGGAGGGTATTCAAAGATTCGGCACAGCCGAATTTAGCCCTTTTTACTTGTTTATTTGGTATTTTCGTCAAAAGTGTGGTAGAAATGGGGACTCAAAAATCCACCAGAAATTTTAAATACGTATGTGTTCTCCGGGGTATATCGAGACTTTATATTCAATACCCTCTAGGAACGTGAGTTCCCGGACACTATGGAGTGGAGGAGAGTGAGAAGACTGACGAGCTGGCCAAGAATGGATTGAACCTGGTCTACGTTAATCTTCAAAATATAAGACCTTTTCAGATGACGAAATCGGAGCTTCGGAGCTACACTACGAACGTACCTTTCGAAATTGAGATGTCACTCCATCTGTTTTTTGCAGGGCCGGCGGGGAGGACGATGAGACCCTAGAGCACTTCCTTTGTTTTTGCCCGACTTTCGCAAGGATTAGGGAAGGCACTCGCACGGCGATGTTATACCATCTTGGGAGTACTTGTGAAGGGTTGATTTGGAAAAACTAAAGGGATACCTGGGGGATACTGAATTCTTCAGGTAAACTGAAATATATATTCACAACAAGCACAACATGCCGATTCTCAAGCATAGGTGTATGTCACCCGGTTTTGAGGGATCATGAAATAGGAATAGTTCTTCCACTGGTCTACCTAACCTAACCTGATGGAAAACTTTTCACTGATAACAGCTACAACTCTGAAAAAAAAATTTTAGACAAAAAATCAATTGTAATATTTTTATTTTTTTTAATGTTTGTTATTTCTGTATCAGTCTTATGATTTTTTTGGAATGCAATACCCTCTATCAGCCCTATTAAACTTAATAAAAATTATATTATTTATTCAACGATAATAAACATATCAAGGTCATTTAAAGGCTTGCTTATTAGTGTGTTCCGAAAAATACGTTTTCCAGGTATTAAAAAATAACATTTATTTATTTAAAATACTCTATCAATTTCTGCCACTGAACAAAAATACTTTCAATTGAGTCACAACTGTCATGTGATGACCTGTGCTAGAAGTTTGAAACAAAAATCTTAAACAACAGCTACGAAAAACTTGAACAAACTTACTAAAAGATAATTGTCCTTAGAAAAAATAATTTAATTTTCCAATATTTTAAACTATCGGTAACGAAGTGTCGGGCTTTTAAGCTAATGTGAAAATTTTTGTACTTGTGTGTGTGTTTTTTTTTTCTAAGGGAAACAACACTCAGAAAATTCTTCCTACTAATTAATGTGTTGCTTTCTGTGGAGAGGGGATAGAGCACAGTTGCTGTGGAAATGTCTGTACTTGTTTTATTTTAAATCAGAGTCATACATTTTTAGTTATAAAATTTCATTAACATTTTAACAGTGATAATGGGGCGGTTTTGTAAAAACACAAATTGTCGGTCAAGGCCAGAAAGTACATACAAAAAAAATCTAATATTAAGTATTAAATATTTAAAATTGCATTTACAAATTGCAATGTTGATATGTTTAATATCCCAGCAAAACCATGGTAATGACATATCATTGATTTATAAATTACTTTGTAATGAGTACTCCTTACATTCAGCATTATTTTCAAAATAAAAATAATTTATTACCTATAATATGTTACTTATTTTATTATTTTGAATCAAATAATAATAAGTTACCTGTAATGGCTTACCTTTTCTATTCTTTTGATATAAATAATAATGAGTCATTTTTAATAGTTTAAATAACTTTATTTATTTTAACTTATTTGTGTTATAACCCATCTTATATAATTAATTTTGGTATTCAGATCACGAATATGACAAAAATTTTAAAATACCTTGGGGCAAAAATTGAGTTTTAACTGTAGTTCCGAAATATCGTTTTTATAAAATTTTTCATAATTGTAAAGAGATTAAAAATTTTGGAGACCAAATTTGGAATCAGAAGAAAAAATCTATAAAAATCAAATCAAATATAATTTACTTGAATTTCAATGCGAATAAAATCTTTTCAAAACTGAGATAAAACTTCCACTTTTTGACCTTTGACGACCATGGGATACATATGTCCCAAATTGTATCAGTATTCTGTAATAAATGAAGTGAACCAATTCCAAATATCTCGATGTTTCCAAGAGTTAAAGGAATGGGCCATGTTGTACCAAAATTATTATCCCCTGTGGACAACACATAGGATTTGAAAAAAGTGTTCCAAAAATTATGCAAAAATATATATTTTATTTATGAATTTATGGTGATCCTATTGCCTCTGAGACCATATTGATTCAAATAGTTAGTATTGTGTGAAAGCAAAAATTGTCATCTGTCAATACAAATCTGTTATAAAATGGGCCAAATACGACAATTGCTAAAAATGTGACATTTATCAACCATCGGGCGTCAAAGGGTTAATTTATATATTTAATTTTGGAAGAAAAGCAGCTTAGAAATTGGGATTCACAACCAACACTTATTTTAATATAGCAATAAAAAACACAAATTTTGGTATATAAAACTGGATAAACTTTAATTGTTTATTATTTTTCGAAAGAAATTAATTTATAAAGAAAAAAAAAACTATGATATTTCTGAGCAATGAAATAAAAAAGTGTTTCCACTATATTGCAACTGACATCATTTTGACAATTCTCTATAATCAATTTGGCAATTAATTGCTAATCAAACTTTTTCCAAAATAACTCAAAATTCAACTTGAACGCGAGAAATAAGTCGAAACTTAAAATGCTTTTAAGGAATAATTTCGTAATTATTCAGAGTTGGCGCGAAAATATTCCACAAATCCGTATTTTAGGGGTTATGGGGTTAGGGGTATAAAAAAAATTGCGTTGTTTAAAATTTCTGTATGTCAACATACAAAAGAAACCTCTAGATATAATATCTATTAATAAAAAGATGAGAGCAAATTTGGGTATTTAAGAAAGCAATTATATATTTCCATATACCATCGGATCCAAAATTTGTGATTATATGGCCACATATTATAACACATAAGCATATATTAATAATATATGAGCATATATAATCATATATGAAAATATACGGCAATATACCCTCAAATTTCGGATCAGAAGATATATGAAAATATCATGTATGATTTTAGAATATTGAACTATATATACATATATCATATATGCCCATTTAGCATCATATGCCAAACCGTGCATGGTCATGTAGGCTTATAACAATATATTTAAACTTTTACATGAGAACTCTTTTTGTTGACTACGACAATCCAATAAATACAACACTTAGTACACCATGTGAACTCCTTGTATGTATTTAATAAAAAAACTTAAAAATTTCAAACTCACTTTCTTTATTTAATTTTTCCTACTCGTATATTGAAACAAAAAAAAAATTATAATAAATGAAGTCAATTGCAGACTTCAAATCTTTTATTTAACTTTATTTGATTATTTTCTACCCTAAATCATACAAAATATATGAGGAAAACTACATAAAATATTATATTTGTTTCTGCTTATTTTTCTTACTTATTCAACAAATTGTGCAAATATGAAAGAATGTAAATTTACAAGTTGTTAGTAAAAAAAAAAAAAAACAACAATTTAACAACATACTAGACACTGACTAAATTGAGGCCGTGAGGGGATGATATTTTCAAAATTTGTATACATTTTAACTAGATACACCCAAAAATTGGCATGCAACAGTATGATGCAGAGAATAATTCTTTGTATTTACAATGTATTTTTAGTTCGTTTTATTTTCTTATATCTTCCTCCATATAGACATTTGTGGGTGGATGTTTATGGAAGTTTTCTGAACCAAAAAAAAAAAAATACATACATTTATGTATATTTTCTATGTATTTATCAGTTATTCTTGATAATTTCGTATTGGAAATGTATTTTTTCATGGAATAAAATCACATTTTAAATTATTTATAGAAAATTGGTTAAGTTGACTTTATTTCGTAATAATAGTTTTATGTGGAAAATGGAAAAACATTTTGTTGATGGTTTTTCTTAAATCAATTTATAGAAAGTTTTAAACCTTTTACTCGTTTATGGTTATTTTGTTTTCTTCTTTTTTTTATAACATTAAAAAATAATAACATTTAGTTACATACTAATCATACATGGGACTAATTTATTTTATTTACTATTAAATTGATGATTTTGTTACTGCAAGGATATCAGTTTTAACGATATAATTCTATTGCAAATATTATTTTACAACTGACAGCTAAGCTTTTCGCAAAACTTTCAAATGGAGAAAAATCCCTGATATGAAATAAAAATGGGGAAAATCTAAAAAATTTTTTGAAATTTTTAAATTTCACTAAACTCGCTTAGTGTTCCAATACCACTCGTTACCCATTGCATTTCCTTCGCCTTGTTTGAACTACAATCGTTCTAATCCACATGTTTCCCCATATTTAGTATTCCAGCAAAACTTGAAATTTAAGCAAACAAATTGCGTAATTTTTGGTAAAGTACCCAGTAGAAAGTTGCTGAAATAGTTTTAAAATGTACTAGAAATTACAAAACTAATTCTGTAACAATTTTTTCACAATATTTTTTTTTTCGAAAGAATTTTTTTTCTTAATTCTATTGAATATTTTTCTAAACCCTATTGAAGATACACAAAACTTGTTAACATAACATTGAAGTTTTTATTTGCAGAAAAAATATTTAAAGGTAATTCTTTTTATTGATATTTTTGTGTTATATAATTTTTTTTTTTTATTTTATAAAAAATTTATTTTTTATATATTTTTTTTTTGTTTTATAAATTTTAAATATTATTTTAAAAATAGTATTTATATAAAGTAAATAAGTAACAAAAAAAAAGCAATAAACACGCAGAGAAAAAAAAATGGTTGTAATATGATCACTGCTACTATATTGTGTATGCTGCAATCGGGTATGTTGTCGCAACGAAGTTATTGGTTTTCTAACCATAAACATGGTGGCTACCATAATTATTAAGTAAATATTTTACTATTGTATGATTGGCACCTTATATTTTATAACATGATTGGCTGTAATCATACTGTGGTAAGAAAAATTCTGACTATGAAAAAAATATGATAATTATGCAACGATAAAATGCTGGCAACAATCAATAAATAATTATACATCAAATAAAACCTGACTTTAACATTTACAGTCAAAATATTGTTTAATTTTCATAAAAACCAAAATTGCTTCAGTTCATTCAGTTTGTTTTTATTACAAAATGTCTTCAAAAAACAATCATATATTAATAACTAAAACTTTAGCTTTAGAAATTTTTTTTTAAGAGATTTTTCGAAAATTTCTTATACTCGTACATATACTATTATTTACACTAATCAATTCATTGTCAAAAATATTCTATTGAATATTTTTATATTTTATATTTTTTAATTCTTTTCGATAAAAACAATTTGATTTTTTTTAAATATATTTCTTACGTCATATTATGATAAATTCAATATCATAACATGCTTTTTAGGACCAAAATATGGTAATTTGCAAATCATAATGTAACTGTAAGGGACCATATTATGGTAAAAATATGTTTATTTTATTATCATAATATGATAACCATATTATAGTACGACTATAGTTGGTACAACCATAAACCCAAAAATATATGATGCTCTTCGAATTTGATTGCCCCAACCATGTTTTTTCTTTGCGTGAATAAGGTCATTGCAAAAGAGTTTTCAAAGTCTTTTCATTAAAATATAATAAAAATATCGCTTGTGTCAATACAAACTTTAAATCGAAATATGTTTTTAAACGACCAAAATGCCCAAAAACAGAATACTCCACAAAATTCTACGACCTAAAGTTAAAGTAACGTTACCCGGGGTTTCCGTGTATCATTTTGACGTACTTACTGTGTTACTATCGAAAATAAATAAATGTTAATGTAATATAGTCTGAGAAATTATGAATCATGTCTCCAGATTTCGAACCACTTTCAAAGAAAGTATCCCATTGGGTTCTGCAATTTGAATATGTAATAGAGGAGAGAATAATAAGTGCCACGTATATTACGTGTTTGTTAATCGAAAGGATGTTGTGGTATCGGTTAGGGCAACTCTTTCGGTAACTTTATTTTAAGGATAACGGCAATTAATTTATTTTAGCATCCGTATTTTAAATATAAAAATTTTTTAGCTATGTTGGTAATTGTATTTTATGGGAAACAGTATTTCGGTTTTTACGGATAACCATATTTCATTTGGTTTGGTATCGATAGTTGAAAGGTATTGATATTTCATTTATTTTAATAACAGTATTTAAAGCATAATGGCATTTCAGTGGTTTCAGTTATCAATTGATTACGGTATTTTATAAAATTTAAATTTTTTGTGCACACTGATTAGTACATACAAAACAATAATATTGTTGCTTAAATTTTTGCCCATGAGGTTATGAATCTACGAGGGCGGTCAAAAGTTAGCCGACTTGACGTATAGAAGCGGCAGTAGTTTGTAAAAAGAATACTTTTGTAAAAAGGGGCAACCTTTTAAATATATATTTAAGTTTTAACGCGCCACGTTTTTTAGTATTTTTTTGAGCAATCAAAAATAAACGATCCCAGGGAATCTGACCAAAATCAGTGAATTAAAGTTTGAATTATTTTTAGTTTATAGCGAGCTTTCAACTTCCGTATATTTACAAAAACAACGCAAATTAACGATTTTTAGCTAGGTTGATACATGTATTTCGATCCGGCTAAAGACCTCTTCAGAACCCAAAGCTTTAGACAAGCTAGAACCTCTAAAAGAAGGCAGAGCCTGAACAAAAAACCTATTAAAAACGAATATTTTGCTACATATCTGTCTTCTTAGCTTACTTCATCACGGATTATTTTTTTAAACTTGAAAAATGGTTCGGTAGTTAAAGATTTGCCAAAATTAAAGAGGTGGAGCCTGCGGTTGATGGCTACTTTAAGGAGCTAGAGATTTCTTATTATAAACAGGGTTTCGAAGCTATTGACTATCTCTGTAAAATGCGTATCGAGTTGTTAGTTCGGCTAGGTATTGTTATATGTAAATTTAAATAGAAACTAACGATATGGTATTTGGATACAAATTGTTTTTAATAAAAAAAGTTGGATTTCTCGGACATGTTTTATATACCGGTAGATGCGTCGTCAAAAACCTTTTCGTTTTATACCCAATTTATCTACGGAAAGAAACCAAAAAAACTAGGAAATTTGGCTTTTTCTAATGACACTTTTAAATACCTAGCAAAACTTTGGTAATGGGTGCGATATTCTCATGCGTTACCTTGTAATGATAGCTCGTTACCTTTTTCATTATTTTCAAGCATAAAGTAATAAGTTACTGATCATTGATTACGTAGTATATGTTTTACAAATGTATAGTAATAATTGAAATATTTTTGAAAATCTATTTTTGGATACATTACTTTGTGTTTTTTTGTAAGAAAAAGGGTAATGTATATTTGTTTTGATATTACTAGCGAAAAAACGAAGCGCAACAATTCATTTAAGTTTAAAGCAATCAAATACTATATGCGTCGATAGGTCAGTGGGTAGAGTTCTTGGCTGGCAACCAGATTTCCCTGGTTTGATTCCCATCTTGACCACATTATTTTTAATTACAAATAATTTAAATAAAATATTTGTAATATTTTTTTTTTAATAAAAATTCCTCTTTTTTAAAAATCAATTTTTAGACACATTACTTTTTCTATTCTCGTAACCATATAAGTAACCCCTTACATTATCACCTCTTAAGTAATGGGTATATACATTACTTTGAGGCTCATCGCCTGTAAAATTCATCAATAAAGTAAGATGTAAAGTAATCCATCGGCCCCTGTAGCTACACATTGCTTTACCCATGATTTGGTAATGTGTGGTTTTGCTTGGTACCTAAGGTTCGGCCGCAAAAAAAACGTCTCTCTTATTTTTTCCTCTATGATATCCGAACTCCATTAAGATTTGAGAGAAATTTTTAGTTCGGTCGCGTGCTATGAACTCATGCATGTTCGATTGTTGGTCCATATTGTGGGGATAGTGCTTAAGCAATTTTTATTATTATTCACCGGATTTGAACTCGGGACTTCACATCAATCTCCGCCACCGAAATTCAGCACCAAATTCGAAAAAAATGCCCCACTCATAAAATAATGATCAAGTTTCATTCTAGAATATGATCCAGATTTATCCAAATACAGACAGCTTACCCGACTTCAAGTAATAAAAATAATTTTATATGATTGTGCATTAAGGTGTCCCACTAAAAGATGTTTTTACGAATTGGTTCAGGCAATTGAACTCAAACGATGCGAACTAATAACCTGAGTACGGAAAAAGATATTTAAAAGAATTGTGGAGGTTATCTTCAGTTGGCTACAAGCGATTGAAGATACCGATATTAATAAATATTTGATTTGATTTTTTTTTTTAAAGTTGATATCATTAGTTCCGTAGTGACTTGTTTAATATACACTTAAAATAGAAAATGCCATTTACAAGAAATGATATTTCATTTAAAATCCGGTCTTCTTACTTTTCATTTAAATCAAATGACTTTTGTTATTTATTGTTAAATGTTGTTTAAACAACTGACACATCCGAAGCACCAAATGATATAATCAGTTAAAATAAATGTTAGAATTGTACCTAACAATTCCTTAAGAAATAAATGATTTTATCATTTATTTACGACTGTTTCCGTTTTAGTATTTTTTATTTTTCTTTTTTAAACTACAAAATGTATGTGTTAATGAAGCTCTTGTAATTTGAATTGAAATAATTTGTATATAAACAAACAATTTAAATAAAAAACAAAATAGATTTTTTTAAACGGACAGCAAACAAAATTTAAATTTGTAATAAGTAACTGTTACGGACACAAATAAATATTTTCGTTTTGTGCATAAATTTTAATTAAATTTTAAACAAATGAAAAAAATAAATTAAACTGGAAAAATTCGGTAAATGATAGTAAATCATTTCAAACAAATGAACAAAAAAGTTAATATAGATATTTCCTTGAAAAATAAATGTATGTTCCTTATTTTTAAATGGAACGGAAAACTTTTTATTAAGCTACAAACAGTAAACTTCATAATATTCTTAGTGTAAAAATTGCATTATAAACAAATGTTCATGAAGTTATTTAACTCCGCCCTTGCAATTTGAAAAAATTGAAATTTTTAAGTTATTGATTTTTTGAAAAATGGGTCTTAAAAGTTGTAGATTGACGAGTTTAATATATTTGCAAGATTTACGATATAATTCTAGTATGAATTTGCCTTTGAAACTTAAAAACAGGAATTTTAATAAAAACTCTTTTTTTCATCTATGTTTTTTTTCTTATCATAAAACAAGCATAAGTGAACCAAAATTACTGAAACATATACATATGTAAAATACTTTTATTTGGGACGGCCTCGTCGTTTTGCAATTTTTGATACCAATTTTGTGCGAATGTGGGAACTGAAGACCTCTTCCATTATTTTTTTACTTGTTTTTTACGTATATAGCGAATTAATATAAACAGTGCATGTGCTATTACTTTCAATATTTTTTTATCAGTACACCCTATTGTGCCTGTCTTATACGAATTTAAAAATATTTTCATTTTAAATTATTTTATTACTTATATTCTTTATATCCGAAATTTTGCTGATAAAAAAGCAAGATATCGGTTTAATATATTTGCTTCATAATTTGAATAAGACATTTCATTAACAGATAGATGTTTATTTATGGTAAGACTTTATAAATACGATAATGCGTTTTTAGAAATTATGAGCTGGTTTAGAATTTCACTAGGTCTCGAGTATCACAATCGTAATGTCATAGTACTACTCTAATACACTCAAAGAAAATAATTTATCGTATCTATGAAATATTTCATGTTGCTTTTTAGTTCAATGGGTGCTGTTAGTTGGGAAATGATTATTGACTTTATAACATACTTTCTTTCTTTTAAATATCCCTAAAGAAAACACTCACTAGCTGTTAAACCGGTGAACTTGGAGGCCAGTTAAAGTCGTTTTAGATAATGTGTTCGCCGAATATGTGCCTGATTTAAAAAATAAAACTCAATTATTTTGGTACGTCGTTCGATAGTGTAGTGTTTCATATTAAATTTCCCAGTTGATTTTAGTTAATTAAGGAGTCCAGACCCTTTCGGTTTCCGAAATATGACGTCATGAAAATGGCAAAAAGAAGTTATAAAACGTTATAACTTTTAAATTATACGAGGCATTTTAGGTGAAAAAGAGCTTTTTGAAATGATATACATTTTTTTTCTAGAAGGGTCACAGTTAATTTTTTGGGGTCCAGGTTTCAAATCCATATTTCACAAAATGCTCATCTTTTGTTTTTTCTTAAAAAAATATATGTTTAATATTGAACCTTTATCTACATTTATGTGAAAAAATTAACGTGGACACTCAATTCGTTTGTGAGTTATAGCCAGAAACGTGGTCGCAAGTATGAATACATATTAAAAGTTATGTAATATGATGAATTTATGACGGATGATTTACGAAATAGTTTCATCAATGTGAAAGATATCAGTGCAATCGGTATTCTCACTTGATAGAATTCCCTTGACAAATCCCGTTTTTAATGTACGGGTTTCCACAAGCCATTTTTTCATTCGTCTAAGTCAAAATGTAACCTGGCAATCGTACGTACGAGAAGATATCTCTTTAAATATTTATTTACGACGTGTTTTCTAACTGTGATATTGTACTCTTTAAAAGTTCTGCTATAAAACAGATACAATGTGGGAAGATAGTAGCAGTACGCAACAATATTGTGCCTCTTTAATATGCTAACCAGGGCAAGTTTGTTTGCTATTAAATGACATTTTTACCATTGCTGTAAATGTCATTTTTGTATATCCTTGCCAAAACGGCTTTTATGTGATATTGCAATGAAAAACATTAAAAAAATTTAACTAATTTATGACTAACTGTGAACTACTTGTAATGTCAATTATAAATAATAATTATAATAATAATAAAATACATTGATTTTTGAATTATTGAAGTGTTTTATCAATAGTATCAAACACAACACTTCTTTATTATTGTTTTTTGTTTATACATTTTTTTTGATTTCATTTTTTTTTTTCACTTTTCATGCTATTTTAAACTTGCCCTGGTGATGGCTCATACAACAACTGTGTCTTCTTGTGTGTGTGTGTGTGTGTGCATAGACAATTCGCCATAATATGATTGCGTTACAGCAGTGTTCTATTCGCTATTACTGCTAGATACTACATAGTTTTACGTGTTGTATCATGAAAGTCAGTCGTCTATAAATTATATCCGTTCCAAATTGAAATTCGCGTTAAAATGTAGTTAAATTTTATGAATACATATAAGAATTTGTTTTTTCTCCTCTTCTTCTTGCTATTTCCCATTTTTTTAAGATATTGTCCTGATAGAAAGTTGTCTATATGAAACATTAAAGCAAATAATGGTTATACGAATATATAAAAGTTAATGTAATGAAGTAGTGTTTTAAATTTTTTAATTTTATCAATGTGTTAAAATTGGATGATAAAATTTTCGAATATTGCTCATGGGTTGGCATTTAGTTTAAACTAATATTAATCTCAATATTGAGGATAAGTAAAGGATTTTGTGTTTATATCAATGATCAAAATTTTATAACTAAAATTTTGGCATACAAACCAGTCGCCGATAGTGAAAAATATTGCTAACGCTGCCTTAATTTTCAAAGAAGGGTTAAAAATTTAAATCATTCAGGTGAAAATAAGTGTCTCATATATATTATGCAATAATCAGGGACTTTAGTGCATGTATTTTTTAACAGTTGCTGGTAGCAATGCTCTATCTGAAATTTTAGAGACTCAAAAATTCAGTGCTTTCTGAGAAATCATCAGGAAAATGTCATTTTATTATAAAGGAAAAAATAAATTTTTGTCTGTCACAAATAGCCTAATACAATATTTATAATTGAATCTTTCGAATGTGCTTTTAAAGAGGTGTTAGCGTCACACATGTGTCTAAAATTGCTTTTAATTATTAAATTCCAAATAATAAGCTATCACATCAATGTTAAACACAAAATAGTCTTTGTGTTTTATTTTTAACTAGCGCACAAAGCCCGCTACTTTGCTAATATAGAAAAAATGTTGCCCGCGTTAAAGCCTGGTCTTGTCGTACTCCCTAGGTGGAAATGTTTGGGAAAGAACTTTATTACAAAATTAGCACACACGCAAGGGAATATATATATTTTAACCAAATGGTTTTGTGCAGGCCGTCAAGAGGGAGATTTACCCATTTTGCCCACCCTGTATGGGTATCCAAAAGTTCCATCTTAAAAGTTAAAGTATGGGCTTGATCTAGCGAAAATGTATTTGAAATTACAGGTTTCTATCCAAAGGGGAAGACTTTTCACATTTTTGCCCCTCCCCGTACGAATTTTCAAAAATCCCGTCTGCCATTTAAACTTTCGAGTTCCAGCGGCTTTTTTTGATTATTTCTCAACATAATCTCCTTTTAGATGCGCCTTTAATAGCCATGTCTAGCTCCTTAAAATACCCATAAGCTGGCATTTTTTCAAGTTTGGAAATAAAACATAATCTGAGGGCGTTAAATCGGGCAAACAAGGTGTGTGATGAAGCAATTCAAATTTTAATTAATTGATTTTGGCCAATTTCTTTCATGTGACCAATGTTTTTCCATGTTTACAAATTCACGTTGTTTATTATAATAATAATAAACAAGGCGCCACCTTGTAACTTAAAACATATATTTTATAAGGTTGCACTTTTTACCAATGAAATTTTTTTTTAAAACTACGACAATTCGGCTAATTTTCGAACCGCCCTCGTATATTCAAAATTTCAGTTTCCTAGCTCCAGCTATTTTGGCAGTCCCGGATTTTCCAAAAATCCCGTGTTAACTGATGTCTACGCCAGAGGAGCCCTCATACCAAATTTCAACTACCTAGCTTGCTTAAAATTTATCTTCTCAATGAGTTTGCACATACTCCAAGGAAGCATATTTCAAATTTCAAATTTAGTTTCTAGCTAAAGGTCGTTAATAGGGAGATTTTCCCCTTTTTGAATTCCAAAAATACCTTCTGGTTGGATGTCTTTGCGGGAGGAGGAACCTGTATACCAAATTTTAACTCTCTAGCTTCAGCGGTTTTGGCAGGTCGTCATGGGAGAGAACCTTCCACTTTTTTTCCTCCCCTTAGGTTTTTCCAAAAATCCTGTTCTAGCTGATGTCTACACCGGAACAGCATTTATTCCTAGCTCCAGCGGTTAGGGAAAGCCTTTACGGGGAATACTTAAATGTAACTTGTCTAGGAGTTAGCTTATTGTTAAAATGAAAAAAACTGTCTTTTATAGAAACAACACACAAAACGTTTTTATTGTTAAACACTTTTTTAAAGAATGATTTAATAAAATTTTCTCAGAAAATTTAAACTTTAACAATAAATTCAAAACAACTATTGACATTTTGTTTTTCATTACAAATTATAAAAAATCTTACAAAGTATTTTTCAACACTTATACACCAGGGAACGTATATTTAAATTCTAAGATTTTTAGCCAAAGAAGTTTTGACAGGCTCCTCCTCGTAGGAATTTCCTAATATCTCCTCGTTGCGGATGCCAACGCCGTATGGGGAACATACGTGTAAAATTTCAGCTTTCTAGCCCACGCGCCTTGGGCTGGGCGATGCTGAATAAGTGAAAAACATTATTCCTTTATGTATTTTAAATAAAAGTTCTACACCTCTTAAAAACAGAGTACAAGTCGTATGTCGCATAAGCTTCTCTCGGAGGTCTTCCCAGTCCACAAACACTATTTTCTCTTTCTCCCTTCCCATAACTTATTTTTTAATTCTAAGACAATAGACTGCATTAGTAGGAACATCCCCTGAGGGTTGGTTCTCTTCATTTGTATGGAATTTGTCCTATTACAATAATGTTATTAGGCTCCTAACTAGAATAAGTTGGTTATGAGAGAATGAATCCTTACATATTGACTTCCATGAATCAATTCTAGAACAACTTACATGGAAGAGATTCAGGATTAACTGATTCTAAAAAATTTTGCTGGGACTTATAATAAACATTACATATTTGTTATTAAGTATTTGAAAATTTATTTGAATATCTGGAAAATTAAAAGATTCTTTCATAAACTTCCATAAAATAAAAGTACTCAAAATCGCACACACATTTTGTTACTTACTTATGTACATAAGTATATATTTACAATAATGAAAATGATTACCTTTAATTCTTTGAGAAGACACGTGTCCAAGGACTATATTTCCCCTACAACAAAAAAAAAAGGAAAAAAAACAATCACAAAAAAGCATTGCAAATTTCGAGTGAAAATTCAAAAATAAGCAGCAATAATCTTTACAATAGAGAGAAAGTCCTCTTTATATGAACAAATAAAAAATAAAACGTATAATGTTAATTCTACGAAGGCATGCAGCAAGGATGAAAGACAGCAAAGAAAATTCAATGTCTGAATTTGCTCATAAAATCGATAAGAGCACATGTTTGTTTATGTGCATGAGTTCATGAGTAAGTATCATGGCCAGAATACTCCAAACCCATGCTTACCGCCCACTTTATAGGCATTTTATACGCAGGACATGTAGACGTAACGGCAAAAGAAACACACAAATTTAATATAAAGTTAATACAGACACTACAGCGTTATTAAATTCATGTGTTTTGTATGCGTATGAGTAAAAGTTAGATTGTTGTTGGTGATTTTAAATAGAGAAAAACATTGAATATACTTACCTTCTTTTTATAGTCCCATTCAAATACAATACTATACATTAGGGTGGCTCTTATTTTACATTTATCTTAATTGGCGTCATTTTTAAATGTGTTATATATTATACGTATGGGACTGTTTTTATTAATCATGCTTGTGTTGCCCTTAAATATTTAGAATATTTGTCCTGCAGTGTTTTTGCTTAAAAGAAATCGGAGTATATTTATGGAATTTATAAAAAATTAAAGTTTTTACTTCAAATGAACACCTTAAGATATATATTTTAATATGAATATATATATTTAAATTTAAACTCGTACCCAGTTTATAAGTATACGTACTCTCATAGATGTGGTATGTGGCGAATGCGTTTAGAAAATTGTTTTTATTTCTTTTATACTTCTTTGGCAAAACTTTTGTTGGATATTCATTCTTTTATAAAGTCTGCTTTTTTTGTGTTGTTCTCTATTTAAAATATTTTCTTGTTTATTTCGCATTCTTTTCAATTTGTTTGCACTGTAAAAAGGTTGCCATTTCAAAAACAAAAACAAAAAAACTACTAAAAATATGTATAAAATATTGTTATTAACATGTGGCCAAATCAATGCCATTTAATTTCTGATACTGTCCAAAATTAGGACCTCCACAATCTAGAAACAATTATTTTATACTTTCAGTTCAATTTAAAGCAAACTCCGGATAAAATATCTTTCAATCCACAATTCTACGATGTTGTATGTCCTCCTGCTCCGCGACACATTAAATCTATAGTGCTCCACAATCTAAAGAAGGAAAATTTATTATTAAATGCGAAATAAATTTTCTCCAGAGTTGTAAATTTTTTCGTAGATCCTTGTTTAAAGAAATCGTTATATTTTAAATTGCCTTCTAGATAAATGGCAACCCAGAACAATATTTGTTTGAGTATACATTTGGTTTAGTGGTTAGTTAGATAGGTAGAGTAGTATGTATGATAAAGTTAACTAAAGGGCATGTTAGTTAAATCGTTATTTTCTTTTTTAAAACTTTTATTCTTATTAGGAACTTTTCTATTAATGCACAATATAATGCCAGTAAAGTCTATATATAAACAAAGGAATATAAAACAAATTTGTTTCGCTAAACATACATTCAAATAGAAGTTTTTTTTTAAATTTCGTATACAATACATTACGTTGTCCAAAAAAAAACATCAAAATTAAAATTCACAATCTCCACAACGTTCTTATGAAATTTTTGATTTTTGAAAATTCAACAAAATTTGATTTTTTTGTGATAGTTTCTTAACTATCTAAAAAAGTTGTCATCGAAAAATCCGACTTGTTGTACTTTTGCAAACTACTTACCAAGGGCTTTGATTAAACATGATATTGTTTAATTTTTGAAAGGACAAAAGTTATCCTTACAACTGAACGTAAAATTTAAGTTTTTTTTTAAATCCTGTCTCACATAGGAAGACATTCCGTGGACATATAATCATTCAAAAAAGAATTTTTCGCAGAAATATAAGAAAATTTCTTGATGAAAATCGAACAGTTTTTGTATGAAATTTTTGCGAAATTCGCGACTTCGAATTTAATTTTGATCTCATATGCGCAATGTTCACTTAAAAATATATTAGATTGATGAGTCACGATCCTAATAATTATATTTTATTAAACTTTTCCAATTTTCAATTTATTTAAAATAATAGAACACGTAGAACTTTGAAACTTCAATGGCGATGTGCTACCTCTAAATAAAACTTTTTTAAAAATTTGTTTGGCAGACCATATTTTTTTCTATAATGGCATATTTGTAGGGTTGTGGAGCTCGTGAATTTGAACGTTTTTTTAAACTACCTTACAGTACATGTGCAGAAGTGTGGAACGAATTTCTTCTTTATAGTAATATATTAATAGGTTGAAGATCTCTTAGTGAAAAAATTAATGGTACTACTCCATAAGATTTTAATAAATCTGACCGAATTAAAAACCGACTTCAATTTCGATCTTAAGTTTTGATGGCCGATCTCACATACCCTATTTTTCCCCACATAAATCTCAAGGTCTGTATGGTATTCTATAAAGTTCGAGAGTGCTCAGGATCTGATCACTCCGTGGCTCGTACGTGCCTTTTAGCTGGAAAAATGTATAGATGGAAAAATGATACATGAAGCTGCCAAGGACATCACCCCAATCTGTTTCACGACAGATCGATTTACCCACTTAATATAGCTTGTAAGTTAAAATAACGGAAAATGTCATTTACAAGAAATGATATTTCATTTTTTATATAAGCAACCAATTAAAATAAAAAAAATTGGAATTTATTATTTATTTTTTTTTGAAACGACAGTAAACAAAACTGTTTCGGACACAAATCAACCACAAAATTCCGATATGTTGGTAAATTGTGGGTTTCGAACAAATGAAACAAATAAATGAAATTGAAAAAAAAAAAAAAAAATAAAATAGTTAAATGTATATTCCTTTATTTTTTAAATGGAACGGAAAACGTTTTTTTATTATACTACAAACAGTAAACTACATAATATTCTGATTACATGTATGTTATGTGTGTCTCAAGGGCTGCTACTATACTATAGGGTCCGCCAAATAACTTTTTATACCCTTCACCACAGGTGGAAGGGTATATACAAGTTTGTCATTCCGTTTGTAATATCTAAAATATTGATCTTAGACCCTATAAAGTATATATGTTATGGGTCCTTATGAAGAGCGAAGTTGATTTAACGATGTCCGTCTGCCCGTCTGTGTGTTGAAATGGGTTTTCCGAAGACCCCAGACATGATGAGGACTTGATTGTTATTTATTTCTGTTAAATGTGATCCATTTCTGTTTGCTATTAAAAATCAGCCAGATCGGTTGATAAATGGCTGAGATATTAGCAAAAAACCAGGACTACCTCTAATTTTTTCCGTAAAATTCCTTTGTTTTTATATGTATGTTGAATATTACGCATAACAAACACATCAATTTCTTTTCTTTCGCCTCTTTACCTTTTATACACAAACAACAAACAAATACAAAGATTTCTCATTTAAATAAAAACCAAACAAATCCCTATTGAACGAAAACTGTTCATTTAACTCTATAAACGATGATTCCATATAGCCTTC
Organism: Eustalomyia histrio; assembly: GCA_949748255.1. NCBI lineage: Eukaryota > Metazoa > Arthropoda > Insecta > Diptera > Anthomyiidae > Eustalomyia > Eustalomyia histrio. Next base: position 98,382,057 of record OX456524.1, on the reverse strand, counting down.
ATAGCTGAGTTGTCTAAACGCTATGTCACAAATACTTTTTTCTCTAAGAACGCGAGTTCGAGTCCTACTCAAGACACAATTCAACTTTTTTTTGTACTTTTTTTTTTATTTGCTTATGACTTTTTTATTTTTTGTTTTTTTTTAACATTAAATAATTAATTTAAATAAAATTTTATATTAATAATTAAATAATCCATAAATAGACTAAAAACATCAAAATTTGTATAAAACCCCTCTGATAAAAACAAAATACAAACGGTTTTATTTCTATTTTTTGCTCCGATTTAAAAAAATTTATAAACAGATTTTTAAACCATTTTCTCATATATTAAGAAAATTTTATACACAATTTCCCTTTGAGTGCAACTATTTTAGGTCACAACTTATAATAATTTATAAAAAAAAAAAATTATAAACTATTTTCCTTCAAATTTTTAAAATTAAGCTAAATAAATTAAAAATATTTTTTAATAAAAAAGCGAAATAAAATTCCAAATGCAAGTTTGCCAGCTAAATCAAACTTTTTTGTAGAAATAAAACACATGCAGTTCAAGTGATTTCTTTTAATGATTTGCTGAACTTCTTTTCTTTCACCCTTTCACCTTTTATACACAAACAACAAACACATACAAAGATTTCTCATTTAAATAAAAACCAAACAAATCCCTATTGAAAGAAAACTGTTCATTTAACTCTAGAAACGTTGATTCCATATAGCCTTCATAGCTGAGTCGTCTAAACGCTATGTCACAAATACTTTTTTTCTCTAAGAACGCGAGTTCGAATCCTACTTAAGACACAATTCAACTTTTTTTTGTACATTTTTTTTTTATTTTCTTAAGACTTTTTTTATTTTTTGTTTTTTTAACATTAAATAATTAATTTAAATTTTATATTAATAATTAAATAATCCATAAATTGGCTAAAAACATCAAAATTTGTATAAAAACCCTCTGTTACAAACAAAATACAAACGGTTTTATTTCTATTTTTTGCTCCGATTTAAAAGAATTTATAAACAGATTTTTAAATCATTTTCTCATATATTAAGAAAATTTTATACACAATTTCCCTTTGAGTGCAACTATTTTAGGTCATAACTTATAATAATTTATAAAAAAAATTTATAACTATTTTCCTTAAATTTTTTAAAATTAAGCTAAATAAATTAAAAATAGTTTTTAATAAAAAAGCGAAATTAAATCCGAAATGCAAGTTTGCCAGCTAAATCAAACATATTTGTAGAGATACAACACATGCAGTTCTAGTGATTTCTTTAAACGATTTGTAAAAAAATATTTTTTTGGTCGAAAAAAGCTTTTTTTTAGAAATAAAAAGATTTTTGAAAAAAAATATGACAACACTGATTGGCATTATGATCGTGATAGTTGTTGTTTTTATTTTATTTGTTGAACTTTTTGTCTTTCACCTCCTCACCTTTTGCCCACAAAGAACAAATCCATACAAAGGTTTGTCATTTAAATAAAACCCAAACAATTCTGTTTTAAACGAAAACTCTTTATTTACTTCTATTAACGACGTTTGCTTATGTCCTTCAATCGCTCAGTGGTCTAAGCGCTTTGTCACAAATACTTTTTTTCTTTTAGTCGCGCGATCGAGCCCCGTCTATTCAACTTTTTTTATTTTTATATTTTTTTAACACTTTTTTTTTTCTTAAGACTTTTTGTTATTTTTTTTAACAAAACAAATGCATCCAGCACAGTTGTCTTAACGATGTTGGTCAGCTTTTCTGTATAATTGGAGAACGGAAAGAGGAAAAGTTTCCAAATAAGGTGCAAGCATCTTGGTTATCAATACACAACATCTGACCAAATGTGGGCGGGATCCTTGAATTGGGCGTGGCACAAAATACATTAATTTATATCTTAAGAACGGTAAGACCGTAATTAAATACTCCATAAATGGGCTAAAAACATCAAAATTTTTATAAAAACTAAAATGTAATATGACCTATGGATACGTCTTATATATCCAAAGATCGAAAATCTTTAGTAGAACATATTTGCTGAAATAGTTATGACCAAAACATAAATTTTTTTAAATACCTATTTTCGGGAACCATAAATCTTTCAGAGTCCAAGTTTTATCACTAAACTAAATGGTAAATTTCCACTTAAAGATGTCCGTATATAAATCTGTTTATTCCATATATGTCCATATATAAACTTCACTATATTCCCAACCATGGTGAAGGGTATATAAGAATCGGCATAGCCGAATTTAGGTGCTCTTACTTAGTTTTTTGAAAATGCTATAAAAAAACAACTGAATATTTTCTCAAATTTCTTTTTTTATTTGAAAGTACAATCCTTCCGGTTAATAATGTAAAATAATTTCATTCAAATGGCTGCCTCGGCTGGCCATGCAGTAGCCTACACGATCGGTCCAATTTTTGAGCACATTATCGATTGTGTGCAGCTGTATTTCACCAACGGCTTCACAAATATTGTCCTTTAAAGCGTCAAGTGTCTCTGACTTGTCGGCGTAACACTTATCTCTGACGGCACCCCACAAATAATAGTCCAACGGTGTCAAATCGAAGCTCCGAGGGGGCCAAACGACATCAGCTCTGCGGCTGATAATGCGATCTTCAAAAACAGGGCGCAAAACATCGAGTGTAGCTTCGGCTGTGTGGCACGTAGGGCCGTCCTGTTGAAACCAAATGTTGCCAATATCCTGTTCTTCAATTTTTGTGAACAAAAATTCGTTCAACATGGCCCGATAACGATCGCCATTGACTGTAACGGTCACTCCTTGCTCATTTTCGAAGAAATATGGCCCAATTATGCCTCTGGACCGAAATCCGCACCAAACAGTGACTCGTTTTGTGTGCATCGGCTTTTCAATGTATGCGTGCAGGTTTTCTGTGCCCCAAATGTGACAATTTTGCTTGTTTACATACCCGCCAAGATCAAAATGAGCTTCAACTGAAAAGATGACATTGAAAAGATGACATTCTGCAACATTACCATGATTTTCAAAGTAATGTCGCAAAGTTTCCCAGCGTTGTTCAAGCGTATACACAACCATATTCGTTCAGCGGAAGGATAAAACTAATTATCTGTCAAATCAGACATGAGCTAAGTGTTACCATTCACGAAATAAGCACTAGTTAAAAAAAAAAACGTTAGATGGCGGACCCTATACTATATTTGGTTACTATATTTTGCTTGCTGCATTCGTGTATATAATTATTAATAGGTTCTAAACATCAACATTATAAATAGGTTAGTACATTATAATTGTTACCAACATAATCAAAGTAAAAATATTTTATACTGATAATTTCTTTAGGCAAGAATGAAATCCGGATAAAGACCATAATTTGTTATAAGTTTTGTGGGATTTTAGCACATTTAATTACTTTAATCCATTAATATTTTTCCCTATAAATATAAATTCAAAAAAAAAAAAAAAATATTTTATTAATTAATGATTGCTAATTTTTCATGATTGGCTTTAACCATACAGTGGTAACAAAAATTCTGACTATGGAAAAATATGATAATTGTGGAATAATAAATGCTTACGACAATCAATGAATAATTATAAAAATAAATCATGTCTTTGACATTTACAATCATAATACTGTTTTGTTTTCAAAATAAAGAAAATTGTATTTGTTCAGTCACCCATGTAAAAATAAAAATATGTTATCATTTTTACCTGGGTGGTTTTCTTTTCAAAAATTTCTTATATCTAACATAAAAATAAATTCATTGTATTTTTATATTTTTTAATTCTTTTCAATTAAACCAATTCTTTATGTTTGTTAATGAGGTTATTCTCTAACTATACACTTAAAAAAGTTTGTAAGTTAAAATAACTGAAAATATCATTTAAAAGAAATGATATTTCATTTAAAAACCAGTCTACTTAATTTTCATTTAAATTAAATGACATTTGTTATTTATTTTTAAATGTTGATTAATCAACTGACACATCGGTAAGAAACAACTGATATAATCAGTTAAAATAAATGTCAAAATTTTACCCACCAATCCTAAAAAAATAAATGTTTTTTTCATTTATTTGAAATTATTTCCGTTTTTGTATTTTTTGTTTTTTTTTTAATATACTCGTACAATACAAAATGTATGTATGCATATGAAGCTTTAAACACTTTTTGTGTGAATGTATTTGCGTATGTATGTGTGTTTATGAAGTTCTTGTAATTTGTATTGAAAAATTTTGTATATATACAACCAATTTAAATAAAAAAATAAATTGAAATTTTTTGAATATTTTTTTTTGAAACAGACAGCAAACAAAATTTAAATTTGTAATAACTGTTACGGACACAAATAAACCACAAGTTTTCGTTTTGTGGGTAATTTTTTATTAAATTTCAAACAAATTAAAAAAAATAAATGAAACTGAAAAAAATCGGTAAATGATAGTAAATTATTTCGAATAAATGTATAAAAAAGTTAATATAGATATTTCTTTGAAAAATAAATGTATTTTCCTTTATTTTTAAATGGAACGGAAAACTTTTTTATTAAACTACAAACAGTTAACTACATAATATTCTGAGTGTATGAAAAGCTGTCACATCGAAATATGGAACTCTACCATATTTAGCATAGATAGAGTCATATTATGTTAAATTTTCCTAAAGGCATATACAAAAATGTACCTGAATATAATATTGATATTTGTGACTTAACCTGTGCTAAATATATCAAAGTTACATATTTTAACGTGACAAATTTTCACGTAGTTACAGAATAACCCCATAGTTTAGTTTTTGTAAATAACAAATTTCTAGTGGAACAAATACTTAGAATATTAATAAAATTTTTTTTTTATATGAAAAAGTCTGTAGAACCCAAGAGTTCTTTTGAACGAAAAGGTATCTTATACCAAATACAAGAGTCCCCCTGTAGGCTAGTTGGTAGCTTGCTAGCCTATGAGTGCGGCGGTCGTGGGTTCAATTCCCACCAGAATCTCTGGTCTGTTTTCGATACAACGAGCCTATAGCCTTTGTTGCTAGTGCTCGGTTAGGATATAAGGATATAAGGATATAATATGTAATTATTGATTAATAAAAGAAAAAGATTTTTTTTTAATTTTTCTGATAGAACATTAAGATTAAAAATCTAATTCTAATACTTTTAATAAAAAATTCTTTGAAGACATTTCATCATGAAAATTAAATTTTTAATAAATAGGATTTTAAATTAGATTCTAAAGTCTTTATCTAAAAGAAAAATTCTGAGACTTCAAGTATTATTTAAAAAAAATATTAGAAATGTTCTTAGAATTTAAGATTTTTTTTATTAGAAAAAAAACCCAGAGTTTAAAAATTTTTTGGAAGTTTTTTCTTCAACAAAGTTCACAGAATCAAAGAAGGTTTATTGAAAAAGTCTTTAATATCAAATTTTTTCTTTAGAAAAAACATTTTCTAATAAGATATGCTTAAGTTTAATGAACTTTTTCAAAGTTTCAAATCATAATATAGCTGTAGGGACCATATTATGGAAAAATTATGGTTACTGTATTATCATAATATGATAACTGGTCAGTGATTTGGGATTGTAACCATGGGCTTCAGTGCTGCGAACTAACTCTTTCTGGACATGCTCAATATTTTGCCATTGTCTTAAACATCGAGCACAGGATTACGGAGGCGACATTTGCTTCAACTTCTGCAGAAAGATGTTTGAGATTTGGAACCAAAAATTGTGTTGAGGATGTTCACGGCCATCTTAATCCCAATACAAATTTACGGCTCTATTGTGTGGTGGACGGCAACTACCAAGCAGGTGGTAACGAAGGGTTCAGCAATTAACTCGTGTAGGATTGACTAGTGCCCCTCCGAAACTGTGAATGCTATGCTTCATATTATTTTCATTGATCTATATCCAATGGCGGCTTTTACTAGAAGTGCGATTTGCTGCTACAAGTTCTTGGAAGGTCGGATTATACTGACTTCCAGCTGCCTCCTAACTACAATCTAACTACTTTACTCCTAGGATTGATTTCGATAGACCTTTTTGGGTAAGTGGTTAATAAAAGAAATACCACAAGTTGTTGCGTGTTCGATCTCCGGCGACTACAGTATAAATTTATAAATATAATATGTATGAGTTTTTTTATATCTCTCACATATCTCAATGTCCTTTTCAATGTTCCCATAGCACTTAACCCCACCGAATTAAAATAACATAACAGGGATATGAAATAAACATAACAGGGATATGAAATAAAAACCTTCAACAATTTGTTTAAGAAAAAAAAATAATATTTTAGTTAAGAAGATCAATCAATATAATTTTGTTCGTAATTCAAGATTAATGGAACATACATTGGCGGTTAAGGCCAGTATTTATTTTCGAAGAACTCTCATATTTCTTAATAATTAGTGGATATTGAAAATATACAACATATACATATAGGTTATAAAGCAAATATTGTTCGTTTTACAGCGAGCGATCTTTTTTGGTGTAGAGACGTTAATTATTTTTGTCCGAATTGTTTTTCAACTGTATTTAAATTTAGCATTAAACATCTGCTGAACATTATTTACATTTACACTATAAGCTTTGTTCAGGTGAAAGAAAATTAAAAATCAAATCAGATTTGGCGAAATCATGCCCTTTTAAAAATTACAAAAAGCAGTTCGTTCCATGCATTATTAGGTTTCTTTACATTCACTCAAAAAAAAAAAAAAAATTAACTAGAATTTAGAAAAATTAACTTATTTAGAGGAAAAATTGAAATGAAAACGGCGCCAAAGACACTTTTTAGCAATATTTAATAAAGTTTTCCTCGAAATTAAGAAACAAATTTATAGAAAAATTGTACTACTTTTTATTAGAAAACAGTAAAGTTTCCTCCAAATTAGTTCATACATCATATAAATTGTACTGTTAGTTAGGAAATGTTTCCTTGGTTTTAAGAAAAATTTTATTTTATTTAAGTTCATTAGATAATTTTTTCACTAAAATCTAGGACTCAACTCCCTACAAATAGGAAAATATTTTCTAACAACAAGTTAAATATCACTTCTTTTAAGTGAAAATTATCCTTATCCTTCTTCTTTGGTAAAGGTAATATATTTTTCCATGTATTTTTAAGTACTTTACACTCATTGACTAGGTATTTTCCCACATTCAGGGGACATCCGCTTTGTGAGGACACTGCTTTAACAAGCTTTTTGCTATACAATTTTGTCTTAAAACTAAATTGAATTATACTAAATTCATGTATTTAAAATATAAATTAAATTAAATATTAGCAAAAAGGTAAACAAATTAAAAAAAATGTACTGCAGGATATCCTGAAACGTAATAAATTGTGACAAAGTCAGATTCTTTTCGTAGTTAATTAACGGTTCTGCTTGAGAGAACTACAAAAAGGGACGCCCTACGTGACACACGGCATCTATGGCTAAGGAACACTAGGGGTCCTTTGTCTTCTTAAATTAACTAATTTAAGGAAATTGTTGCAAAAAAAAAAAAAATATCACAGTTACATTTCTTGTTATTATTGGAAAATGGAAAAGTCATAAGTTTATTTTATGGGATTTTTAGCTTAAACTTTATTTGACATATATAAATTAAAACTTTTTTATTATTAAGTGAAAAAAATAGTTCGATAAATATAAAATTTAATAAGCGCTATGTCAATTATAGGAAAACCATTATGCCGTAATGTATAAAATGTGCCTTGTAGTCAACAAACAATTTTATTACATAAAAGCGCAAATTCGAAACTTTTAAGCCTTTGCTAACAAAATTTTAAAATATATTTTAAGCTACCTTAAGTTCAATATTTAAGACTGTTAAGATTACAGATGGGCATGATTACAATCATGCACGATAATTTTTTAAATGGTTACTTAAATTTCTTTTATTTAATAAAATTTTTTCTTGAAAATTAGGAAAACTAACTGGTTTGTATTTAATTGATTGTTTTTTTGGAATATAATATTAAAAATAACTTAAAAGTTTTTCAACAAAAAAAAAAATAATATACCAAATTTTATTATTTTTTAAAATTAGAAAACTTTTTCTTCAAAAAAAAGAATTTTTATTAAAATTTTTAAAATTTATCTCAACTAAGTTGCGTGAAAATTTTCCTTAGAAATAGTTCATCAGTTTCTAAAATCAAGTAAATTTTTGTTATTACATAGGAAAAAATTTATTGCTTTATGTTTTTAATTGTCTGAACTAATTTTTAGAAAAAATTCTTCAAAATTAGAAAGTGGTATACTTAAAAACTGAATTTGGAAATGTAGAAAGCCATTTCCATTTAGTTAATTTTACTACTCGCAAATAAAAAATGAACACACATTAAGTTTAAGTACTTTCTCGATTTAAGTAAGACACATTTTTTGAATTAAATGGGAGCAAATTAAGTCCTAATTTATTTTTGAACTAAACATAATTTTTTTTTAATTTGAGTATGCAAATTTCTTAAAACTAAGATGTTTTTTATTGAAATAAATAAATTTTTATTTAATTGACTTGTTTTTTCCTATAATCAAGAAATATTACTTAGGAAAAATATGAACTATTTCTAAGTATGTAAATTATTTCGTTTTTTAGGAATTTTTATTCTTGTATTATTCCCCAGCAAAAATGAAGCTGCCAAAGCAGCAATAAAAGCATCACTACTATGGCAAAGGCATCACTTCTTTTCTAATGGTTTCATCGATGAATTTAACATAAGCGTGTCATAGGAAGGAAGTATTCAAATGTAGCTACTAGCATTACTTTTACTTTATTCTAAGGAAGCAATGATAATACAATGATTAGGTATTCTGATGCATGAGTGGAAAAAGTTCATATACTTTGTAGTATTTAAGCTTTGATGAAAATTAAATCATAAGAATGCAGAAAAATAAATTTAAAGAAGCGCAATTTATGCATTGATATACAAATACTCTTTATTAAAACAAATAAATAATTCTGCATTAGTGAAAAAGCATTTTTGAAACATTTTTCAAATATTTTAATGAATTTTTAGACAAATTTTATAATATTTTTGGATAAATAAAAACTGCTTGTACAATTTGGAAACATTTTTAGACATTTATGAAATATTTTTGAACGATTTTAAATAATTTTTGCACAATTTTAAAACATTTGTGGGCAATTTGAAATAATTTTTACACAATTTTAAAATTATTTTGATAAATTCTAAATTAAAACTGGAAATGGTGTAGTGTTAAATAATAAACATAATGCAAAAATGCACAGATTGCGCCTTCATAAATATTTAATGCTTAAAAATGCAAATGACAGGCCAGCTAGTCTCAATTAAAGGTCAAAAAAAAATCTGTTTTTCTTGTATTTTCAAAACTTTTATAAAAATTGCAAAACTGCATAAATTCTAACCCTCATGAAATTTTAAAATATAAAAAATGATTTAATAAAAAAATTAAAAAAGTTCATCAGAACTATTTTCTCAATTTGAATAAATGCTTAAATTCAAAAAAAAATATACGATATACTATAACTTATGCTTTAGAAGTAATGAAGAGTGATATTTTAAGATATGCATCGGGTTTATATCCAGATCACTGTATTTGAAATATGAACACATGAATGCTTCAGGAAGTGCCTTACAATAACACCAAAAAATCATAAAAGAATGTCAACTGAAGTTTAGGAAGCAATGAAAGAAGTTATAGTCACAGAATGACTACCATTTTTTTTGCTGGGTCCTTATCGAGCTAAAGATCCTTTATTTATAAAAAATTTAATTACAGACATTAAGTTAATAAAAACTAGGATAAATATTATTTTGTTAAATAACATGTATAGAAAATATTTTTGTTCATGTTATATTTTAATTTTTCAAATATTGCTATTTTTGTTTTCTGTGATATTTTTATTTTTTAATATTGACAAAATATAATTTTTGATTTACCGCCTTTAAAAAAAAAAAAAAAATTGTTATATATATAAGTTTTCAGTTTATAATTTTAATTTATTAATTATAAAAATATACAATTTCCCCTGAAGAAGTCACCCAATGTGGTGACGAAATATTGGGATAAATAAATATTTATAATTAAATTTTTTTATAAATAAAGGATCTTTAGCTCTATAAGGAATATTACATGAATAGAGAAGATCGAAGAAAACTAAAATAATTAATTTTTATTCTCCTTAAGAAAATTTTTCTAAGTTTTAATAAAATTTTACTTAAATTTAGGACAATTTACAAACTATTTTGAAGGGTATTTTTAATTACATTTCAGTTCATTTCTTTTTTTTTAGTGTTTCCATTTAAAAATAGTAAAATTTATAATATATATTGTAAAAATAGAAAAATAGTAAAAAACTATCAAGTAAACAAACCAGCTTATCAATATGTATTATCTAACAATTAAGAAGTATTAACATTTTTGATTATCACCTGCAAAAAATATCCTTTCTCTTTTTGGATTCACCTCCTAGTAATTATAGTGCCCTTAAACAACGAAGTTCTTAAACAATTCAATTTACATATTCAAGTAATTTTAGTAGAATTACATTTAGTATTTACTGCAGATATAACTGCCATTCAGTTTACTTTAAAAATTATGAAAAAGCGAAGTATGTTTCCTTAATGGCATCAAAATGTAATAATAATTATTTTATCATTGTTTTGCATATCAACATACTATTTAGGGATATTTGCGAAAACGCCTTCAGTCATTTAGTTGCATTTTAACTGTCACAAGTCACACAACAAAACCGGTAACGCGACCATGATACATATTTTATTTTTTTTTAAATAAGAGTTCTTTTTGTACAACAACAATATTTCAACATTTATAAAAATGTTCACGTTCTTGTTATAAAAATTTTAAGTTGATTTTTAGTTATTTAAATGACACCAATTACTCAGCATATAAAAGTAAAAGTAACAATGTGTTAAGGGTTGTAAAGAAACTAAATTTTCGTGCAAATCTGATTCATGTTCAATAGAATCAAAAAAAAAAAAAATATTTAAATAGTGGACAAAACATCTGGTATGCACTGTGTTTGAATGTAATTCTGACTAAAAACCTGTCAAAAATTGATCTACTCTGCCTAGCCAACTTTCAGTTTTTCTTCATAAAGTTGCGAATGTCAACAAGATGATCTTATGATGTAGTAAATTATGTACAACATTCAACGTAATGACAAGAAAAAGCCGTGAGCTTGTAAAACCAGCATCTGTTTTCTTACAGCATATTATTAAAAATGCAACGATTATCCCACGTATGTAAAATGTTATTATTCTTTAAGCAAATTGTGTTTTTTTTTGAATGCAGTGCCTTAGGATGACATTGACATAATGCCATTCGCTATGGATACAATGTGCAGTTACAAAAACTTATCGCTGCTTTAATTATTAATAAATTTTATTTTGAGCGTAAGTTTAGGTGATGAAATTTTAAAACGTCCAAAATTTGATAAATGTTACACTCGGCAGGCAAGAAAGTTAATTTATGTTTAAAAACGTTCTGCCGAAAGAATTCGCTATTAAAACCAAGCATGAACAAATGGCGTTAGTTCAATTATGTTTCCTTATAAATGCATAAATGTCATTGTATAATATAAAAAAACAACACATCGATGCTTATTTTTGATCTATGTATGGTAAGGGTTGAGCTGGCTGGTCAAAGACGTCGCATACACCAATAAGGTCCCTAGAGTTACCAGATAATTAACGATAACTGCCACGTTACTTCAGGCAGATGTGATGGCATCCAGGGTGCCCCACACCACTTTAGCAAATGCGAGAATTCTTAGAGTTCTGAATCTGGAGATTTATCCAGATCTTGGAATATATAATATCCCAAGCAACTTGCCCTGGAGCACACATGATATGATTGACTGACACCCTATTCCCCGGTACTCCACAAAACATACAAATATCATTCGCCAGCTTTCTCGTTGTCTTCGCATAAACCGCAGTCCGGGAGTGATCTACATCAGAAGTCTACAATAGGTAATGGTTAGAAGTATCCTCCAGACCTCCGCAGTCCAGCTTATTATAATGGAGACTAGTTTCTATTTTGAAAACTGAAGGGGCAAACGAATGCCTATTGCGCTTTCGCCAGGCATCTGGACACCCAGTCGTCCACAATCGCTTAATGCCTCGTTGTTCTCGAATCCAATACACTCACAAAAAAAAATCTGTAATGGCAACTGAAAATTTTGCTGTTATTACGGGAAATTCTGCTAATTTGAGCCCAGCGGTATTTTTTGCTAATCTTAGCAACACATGTCTGCTGACGTGTAGTACAATGAAATTAGTAGAAAAATTAGTAGCCGCTACTAAATTTTAGTAGACTTTTTGTAAAGTGGAATTTAAAATCTGTTTGCTAAAATCAGCAAAAAAAATTACTAAATTTTATTAATATTAGTAAAAAAGGCTTTGATTTTTTTTTTCTTATCGAGCATCAAAAATTTTGAATATATTTTTTAAAAAACGAATTAATCATTTTGTTTTAATTTGGTAATTTCTGTTTGAAAAATATTTTGGTCATTTTTTTTTTTACTTTTAAGCTTAAATTTTAATTGTTTTTAGGGCGGATTTTTAGAACTTAAAAAACCTTTTTAGTGCTATTTTAAGTGGATGGCCTTTTTTTTAGACATCAGTCGGTATCTTCACTTCCAATCCCTTTTTTAATATATGTAACATTTTAAGTAAATTTAAGTTTGTAGGTGTAAGTTTTTATTAGAAATAACATTTTCTTCAATAACCACTTTTTTTAAATTAGTAATATTTTTTGCTAATTTTAGCAAATCGGTTTTCAAAAATTTGTAAAATGATTTCTGAAATTAGCAACAAAAATTTGTTAATATTCTGTAAAAATTCTGTAATTTGTAAAATGTAAATAGCAAAAAGATTTGCTAAATAATAATTTTTTACTAAAAATCAGTACAAAATAGTAGAATGGGATTGAAAACCGTTTACAAATTTTTCTACTAACTTTTTTTTCTGAGTGTAGGCGTTTACACGTCCTAAAGTGTCCTTGCACTCTTGGGCAATCGATAAGTATGCCAGATTGGCGAAGACTTCCTTAATAACCAATCGTGTCAAGGGTATAAACATCAGCTATTTTGAACGCCAGACTTTCGGCCTGTCACCGGCTGTGGTCACCGGAAAGTTTGTATGCCAACCAGCTATATTCCTCCATAGCGAAGTGTAGTCCGTTAACGAAACCCTACCTAAGGATTATGTAGTCAATACTACAATTTACATCCCGTATATTCTTTCCAAGGCCATAAGACGAACTCACAAAATACTCCGTACTTCCCAAGCGAATAGCAGACTGCAGTGCGGACCCTTCCGCACCCAAATTAAGCAGAGCTCGCTCCCGGCGGTAACGGCTAAATCATTCACTACATGCACTGTTATTCTAGCCGCTCCGGCCTTAAGCTCATCTCGAAGTTCATTGTTCCCCTAATTTTTTCTTTTTAGCGTTACCTCATTTCCCAGATATTATTCTGCAAGAGCATACCTTTCCGATTTTCAACCTGCGTAGCAGCTTTCGTTCCTGCTAAACTATCAAATATTGCATTCGTAGACACGTTATTGAAAGCATCAGCAATGATAATGAATACTCCCAAAGTAAATTCCCTAAAATGAGGAGCTTATTGATCTGTGCGATACCTGAATGAAACGCCTTCTTAACAGATTTGCTGCTCGTATAAGCTGTTTGACACAAAGAAAAGTTGTATCCTTGCTGCCCTTAACATGGAAGTGCATATGGCAATAAATCTATAAAAATTAGTATCAAACCTTAAACTTTATCGGAGCACGGGCTTTAAAAATATGATATAAAAAAATACGATATCTAATACAGTATATACATACAATACTCTCCAATATATTCAATACTCTCCTAGATCGACGACAATTTTTCTCCTAAATCGACGATAAATTTCTCTCCTAGATCGTTCAATTCATGAGTTCGACAACCTGAAGATCTACAAACATCCTCTGGATGCTGTGAAGATCCTCGAGATCCTTCATAGTATTTTTTCTAAAGAAATGTATAAAAATCCTTAAGGTTCCTAAAAGTAATTTTTATAAAGAAGTGTCATGAGCACATACATCGAACTTTTTATATTTGAAAGGTCTGGCGAATGTCCCAAAACTCAATTTTGAAGAGTACCCTCCAAGGTCATCACATCCCTGGGGAATCTTGCAAAATTACTGTCACATCATTCAGTAGACCTGCAAATGCATTTGAGGGTACGTTTGTAAAGAAGGGTGCTGTCTCAGGTTATTATACTCTGAAGGACCTGTGAACATACCGTTGGGTTGTTTGACAAGGAAGTGTTGTATCCCAGATTATATCCTTATGAGGACCTGAAAGCATACCTGAGATCACCAAGAACGTGTACCATAATATTAAACATTTTCCAATATATATTAAACTCGTCCGACTGGAGGCCAACCTTCCTGTTTAATGATACTTGAACATAGTTTGGTTATGAAAGTGTGTCCTACGTAACCTAATTCTGATGACCTGCATCTTTCATAAGGAAGTATGCTGTCCTAGGTCTCTTTCCTTTTGAGGTCCACCAAATATCCTGACAGTTTGATAACTTTAAAAAGAATATCAGCCATTTAAAATTTTATGTAAGATTCGTATTATGTAGGATAAATTATTTTAAAAGAAATCGATTATTCATAAAAGTAGTAAAAAAATAATGTCAGGCATGCCGACTATATAATTTGGGTAAAATTTCGGGAAAGTGGTCCAAATTTCTGAGAACGTTCTTGATCCTTTTCTTACACTCAGAAAAAAAAGTTAGCAGAAAAATTTGTAAACGGTTTTCAATCCCACTTTAATATTTTTGTACTAATTTTTAGTAAAAAATATATTATTTAGCAAATCTTTTTGCTATTTACATTTTACAAATTACAGAATATTAACAAATTTTTGTTGCTAATTTCAGAAATTATTTTACAAATTTTTGAAAACCGATTTGCTAAAATTAACAAAAAAATTACAAATTTAAATTGCCATAAAATGTTACATAGATTCAAAAAAGAGATCGGAAGTGAATATACCTACTCATGTCTAAAAATAGGACATCCACTTAAAATATCACTAAAAAGGTTTTTTTTAGTTCTAATAATCAGCCCTAAAAACAATTAAAATTTGATCTTAAAAGTAAAAACAAAAAAAAAATTGACAAATATTTTTCAAAAAAGAAATTAACAAATTTAAAACAAAATAATAAATTCGTTTATGTTTTAACAACTTTTAAGATTTTTAAGCCTTTGATTTTTTTTTTAATTTTGTCTAAAATATTTTTTGAAAAAAAAAAAAAATAATAAAAATAAAAAAAATTTTTAGTAATTCTTTTTTTTTGATTTTAGCAAACAGGTTTTAAATTCCACTTTGCATAAAGTTTACTAAAATTTAGTAGCGGCTACTAATTTTTCTACTAATTTTATTGTACTACTCGTCAGCAGACACGTGTTGCTAAGATTACCAAAATTTCCCGTAATTTTTTTTGGTGAGTGTATGAATAATCTTAAGGTAGGTTTATGTATGTAAATGCGGAATTGGTTTTTAAAATTTTAAGGTTTGTTTTATGGTCCAATAACTCACAACTCAAATTTTATTTATTTTATGTAAATGTTGTTTAAACAACTGACAGTAAATAACAAATGAGTAATCAGTTAAAAGTTAAAATTTTTCCTACTGATTATTCATTTATATAAAATTGTTTCCATTTTTTGTATATTTCTTTGTGTGGTAGTCACTCACACAGTCTATAGACACCTTTTGTGTAAATAACCAAATGTGTGTATGGCTGAGTGCTTATGAAGTTTTGTAATTTTAATTGAAATAATATTGTATATAAACAAATAATTTAAATAAAAAAATTAGAATAAATTATTCAGTTCAATTTCTTCGACCTTTTTAATATAAATTCCAGGTAAAAAGTATTCAAGCTTAAGGTCTTTTTTTTACAAAATTATTTATTTTTTATTTTTTATTCAATATTTCGCTATCTCAATGGATAGCTTCTTCAGGGATATTTTGTTTTTTAATTTTAAACAAATTTTTGACAAATCAAAATTAATGAAACAACAAAATTGTCAATTTTGAATACTTATTACCTGAAAAATTAGAATATTTTAAATATTAATTTTTGAAGCAGACCGCAAATAAAATTTATGCCAAAATTTTTTAAATCTCCTGCGTTTAACGCCTCACCTACACTTCACTTTCTAACGCCAACGCGAGTGTTAAAAAAATTGAAATAAATCACTACGTCATTCTGTTGGACTTTTACGTTATCACTTTAATTGTCAAATTAAAATAATTTCAGTGTTACCTGTATTTATGCATATATGGAATTTATGTTTAACTGATATCGTCCCAAAGATTTTGTTTTTTATAACCTTATAGAACTTGGTAGTTTAGGTAATTTGGGGTTAAAAAACACGAATCTGAAATCAAATTTTTGTTCAGATGTTTTGTGTTCGATTTCTTGAACACTGTTTTTGAAGGCATATTACAACAATACAAATGAAAAAACAAAAACATTTGTTTTACCCTCCACCGTATATGGTGAGGCTATATATAAGTTTCTAACTTGTTTCTAACTTGTCGAAATATAGGTTTAAGACCCCATGAAGTGTATATATTCGTGATCCTTATACAATTTTATGTTGATTTAGCGATGTCCGTCCGTCTGTCGGTCTGTCTGTTGAAATGGCGATTACGGCGCGAAGACGCAAACAGGGGTACTACTTTTTACCCAGGTTATTGGACATTCTGCCGAGCAGTTTGCTATTGAAAATTAGCAAAATCGGTCCAAAAGTCTGAAACCTAAACCCGCAAAAAAAATTTATGCAGCAAATTTTGAAATTTTTTTATTTTGAAGAAAAAAAATTCAAAAACTGCTTAATAAAAATAAAATATATTGCAAATTGTATGTTTTTTTTAAATAGTTTGAAAACATTTCAAACCAACGCTCAAACTATTTCAGTGATGATTTTGACATTTCAAGTGATTATTTTTTCAGCACAGGGATTTATGAAATTCTTATTTGTATGTATAAAATTTTGAATAACGCTAGAATTTACCTAAGTTATTCAAGTGTTATACAAAACTGATTTTTTTAAAAAATGATTTGAAGTGAGTATTAAATTTGTAACAACTGTAACGGAAAAAATAAACTACAAATTTCCGTTTTGTGGGTAAATTTTTATTAAATTTTAAACATATTAAAAAAATACAGTAAATCATTTTCAGCAAATGTATAAAAAAGTTAAAATAAATATTTCTTTGAAATACTTTTTTTTATTAATATCCCGTTAGTTTTTTCGATTCGCTTCTTATTCGGAAAAATATGGCTTTAGTATTATAAGTGCTAAAGCGCATTTTAAAGCGTATTCCTTAGTAAGTTGCTTTTTAATAATTGATGTGTTGTCTGGTTGAAAAATCAGTCATTGTGAACGTTTTTCTGTAAAATTAATAAACAAAAAATATATATGCAGTGAGAAGAGGTACTGACAAAAATTTATAATTTATTCAATAGTGTTATTTTTACACTTTAAAAATTCAGTCAAATAACAATTGATATTATTTTTAACAGTTAAAAGACAATTGAGGAATGCTGGAGCAACAACTACAATTCTAAAAAAATTTTAGTAAAAAAATGTTTTTTTTATAAAAAATCAACTCACAAACCAACTGATTGATAAAGTCAGACTTTTAGATATTTAGTTGTCTGATTTAGCTTTTTTATGTTCTAATGCATGGTTTTCACTATGTCATTTTTAATGTCAATTTGTCCAAATTATTGGCAATTGTATGAAAACGGGTTGTCATATGGTGTCATCTAAGTTTGCAGTCAGTTATGCACACGAACTGCAGACAAGTGAATACGTCAAATTTCAGTTTGTCAACAGATATGGCAGCATTTTTTACCTAAAATAAAATTGACAACAAGTTGTCAATTTTTTTTGTTTGACGATCGCAAAGCTGTTATTTTTTTCTTTTGCTGGAAAAATTAATTGCAATGGAAATTTTTTAAATAAAGAAAGAAATGGTAATGTTATAACACAAAACGCCGCACTAGCTATAGCCATTTGTTTCTTTTTTGTCATTTTTAAATTTTTTCCACTTTTTATTGAACACAAATTAATATTTTCTAATCAGCTGTTCGCTCACCTCATCATATTTGATCATTGTAATGAAAACGGCGTGTCAGTCAACTGACACCAAAATTTGACATAAGTCTTTGACACGCTCTGCTTTATCGACTTATTGTCAGTTTTTAAGATGTAATGAAAACGCATATGACACAAAATGACGAGAATTCATTTGAGTCAGTTTTTGTTGTCAGTTCATATGACATAATGAAAACCAGGCATAAGTTTTAGTCTTAAAGCTTATATATTTACATTTAGGTGAATCTATTTAATTGTTATCTTTTTTTATTTAAACTTTTTCTTTTTCTTTTTATTTATTTA
The DNA here is from genome assembly GCA_949748255.1 of Eustalomyia histrio. Classification (NCBI taxonomy): domain Eukaryota; kingdom Metazoa; phylum Arthropoda; class Insecta; order Diptera; family Anthomyiidae; genus Eustalomyia; species Eustalomyia histrio. The sequence goes on along the minus strand of OX456524.1, from coordinate 98,363,592 downwards.
TTTATCAAACTAATTATTTTTTAAAAAACAACAGGGAATTATAAAGCCACTGAAATGTAAACAACAAAAATTAAAAAAAAAAATAAGCGACTATATAAGCTATGTATGTAGCTTTCGTCAGATAAATTCTTAAATAACTGCCCATATAGTTGCCCTATATCTCATATTTATAAGAATGTGCACAACTTCTCTGAGCGCATATTTGATTTTAACTTTTCAATATCTTATTTACGGTAAATATTAAATTACATTTGTTTTTAGGGCAAAACTTTTTAAACACACATATTATGTTTGCATTCTGATATTCGAAGTAAACACACATAAATATTATTATTTTAATTATAGTGTGGATGCATCTATATTTTGGTAGTTTTCATAACAAAAGAGGCCTAACATATTTATGAATTGTGTTGCAACTTAAATATTTATGAATTGATTGTCTCGCTTCACTAAAGGTGTATAATTAATTTCAATAATTTTCAAATAGTTGCCTTGTACGTCCTTGTTCAAGCAAAACATTTAATCGTATGTAATGAAAGTGAAATTTAAAATGTTTTTAATCAAAAAGGCTTTAATACAAATTATTATTTTATTTTTTGCCAAATTATAAGTCAATTTGTAGCAACAATTGGTGTAATAAGTATTAATATGAACTTAAGTAAAGACAAATCGAACTTCAAAACGGAGTTTCCGAAATAACGACACAGTTATCAAAAATAATTGTAATCATCAGAGAAGACAAATTTGCTATTATTTTGCTGTTTTTAATTCTTTGCCTTTTTTACTCATATTTGCATGTTTATTGTTTTTTAGATATACCAGTTTTAAGCTTTAAAGTATATTTTTTTACCATCCATCATGCATTGTGGGGGTATATATTAGTTTGTCATTCCGTTTGTAACATGTCGAAATATAGATCTAAGACTCCATAAAGTATATATACTCGTGATCCTGATGAAATTTAAAGTCGATTTAGCGATGTCCGTCTGTCTGTCTTTTGAAATGGCGATCACGACGCGAAGAGGCAAGCGGGAGTGCTTATTTTTACCCAGTTTATTGAACATCCTCCCGAGCAGTTTGGTATTGAAGATGAGCAAAATCGGTCCTGAGGTTAAGTTGTGAGTGAAAATGTAAATGGTACCTCTAAATTTCCCATACAAATTGGTCTATTTTAGTACATTTAGTACTGGTTCATAATAATTTCTAACCGGTCGCAAATAAATTAATAATAAATTGTATTCACCTCAAATATTTTTTACCTCAAAAAATTTTTTTCATCAAAAAATTTTTTTCACCTCAAATTTTTTCTTACACCAAAAAATTTGTTTTCGCATCCAAAACAGCTTTTCACCTCAAGAAACTTTTTTCACCTCCATAATTTTACATTTTTTACATTAGTTGTATCAAAAACAGTAGAGAACATTTTTTTAAAATACTGGTGGAGGGTATCAAAATATTCGGCACAGCCGAATTTAAGCCATTTTTTACTTGTTGTAATTTTAAATTGCTTTTTTCACATTTTTTTTAAACAAAAAATGTTTTTCCCAACTTCTTTCCTTTTTTTTGCTTTTTTTAATATTTTTTTTGCTTTAAATACATTAAATTCCGCTGTTCTGTTTTGACTTATCTGGTAATCATTATTATTTCTGGCCATCACATACATAATCACTGAACATAAACCTAAAGACAAAATGCGTGGTTTCTTTCAACAATTTATGTTAAATTTTAAGTAAAATTAAACAACAATGAGGTAGTCCTCCTACTGACTTACTAATATAGGTCATATATTTTTATTAAATGGACATGTTGTTACATGTTTTTTATAATTATAGGTTTCAATGGATGACACCAAGAAACCTTTTTTTTAATCATTAATTTTAATGAAAAATTACTTTAACATGCTATAAATGTAAGTTCAAAAACAATTTTTGTATACAGCATGTTATGGTTCAGTAAATTTATAATAATATGTTGTTAATAACGAATGCTTTAAAAATATTAAGCACAAAACAGTTTTTGTTCGCATAATCTAAAGCGAAGAATGTTTGGAATTGGCACATGTATTGCAAAACTAAATAAAACTGTGTTTGCATGATCGAAATCAAGTTTTTGTATGATAGTAAAAACACTTAGAAAAATTTATGAACTCAAATTAAGTTCACACACACAGAAAATCAATTGGTTGGAATTCTATTGCAATTACCAAAATTGTACCGTTATTTAAAATTGTAAGTTATTCATCAGTATAGTTAAATTTAATTATAAACAGAAAATATATCAAATTAACTGAAACAATCAAATCATCTAAAATATTGTTTTTATACCCTCTCCACCATATATGGTGAGGGTATATATCAGTTTGTCATTCCGTTTGTAACATGTCGAAATATAGGTTTAAGACCCCATAAAGTATATATATATTCGTGATCCTTATACAATTTTAAGACGATTTAGCTATGTCCGTCTGTCTGTCTGTCCGTATGTCTGTTGAAATGGCGATCACGACGCGAAGACGCAAGCGGGGGTGCCTATTTTTACCCAGACTATTGAACATCCTCCCGAGCAGTTTGGTATTTAAAATGAGCAAAACGGTTTAGCGTTTCAAAAGTTATGAGTGAAAATGTGAAGGTTCCTCTAAATTTTCCATACAAATTTGTACAATTTTTCTGTATCTATTTTTATTTTCTGATTTTCTGTTAAGTAAGTAAAAATGTTATTAAGTCTTCTTCTTGTTCGATTACATTTATTGTCTTACATACTATGAGAATAACAACATTCTTAGAGCTATATGTGTGTTACTCTAATAACTATGTTAACGTAAAAAGCAACATTGTTAAAGTCGCTAACAGAGCAGACCTCTGTAAACAACATTACTAAACTAAATAAATAACATTACTTAAACTAAATAACGAAAGTTCTGTTACAAAACATATTCATAGTACGGTTCATGCAAAATTTAGTATGTACGTATATCATCTTCAGACCCTATGATTGCCGGAGACTGGGCTCATATAGAATGAGGTAAGGTCCAGAGGAGCTAAATCGTCGTTAATACGTCCATTAATTATACCGGCAGGAGAAAGATAGTATGTAGATCCAGCCCAGATGGTGGTTTTCTCGCTTTCGTATATTTGGCTGACAAGCATATTATCGTGTAGCGCAAGTTTCTCAACAAATCTGGCTTGCAACGACATGGAGTACCTACAGAAGGGTAGAACATCGGCATTTTTATAGACGTAACTATTTGAAAATCTTTTTATGAAATTTTCATAATTTTTTCCGATGCATTTTCTTAGGATTTTCCGTTCAAATATCTCCAATCCTTTGGCTACTATAGGAGATATAGTAAACCAGATTGGGTTTTTCTGTTAAGCTTTGTTGGTTTTTCGTTTCATTCCATAAAATGTATTTTTTGTTTTTGTAACCAAAGACATTTCTATCTAAAGAAAGGGCAAAATACATAATTGCTTTAGTGCCGCTACTTTTGAATAATTGGCGCTGAATTGACTAAAACAATACCCTGCCCCATGGCTAGGTCCAAAGAAATTTATATATAAAGAAAGAGCAAAATGCAAACACATTAATTTATTAAAGAAAGAACATTAGTTGAAACTATTTCCCAATAGATGGCGCATCAGAAAATAAATTCTCCCTTTTAGGCATATTTATGCAGCAGAGTATTATTGATTTTCTGTTTCGTTCGTAACATAAAAGAATACTTGCCAAAAACTATACAAAAATATATGTTTTATGTGTATATTATACTTTAATTTTCTAAGAACAGAGTATTACAATTTTTCGTATGTTTATTTATTTTTTTGAAAGAAAGAATTAACATAAATATGCAGTTTGCAATGGCTCAATACTAGAAAATTATACGAATTTACCGAAAATATACCATTTTGATCTATGAAAATTTGTTTTTAACATAAAAATGTGAAACAAATGCTTTTATCACATCGAACATTTCAAAAATTTATTTTAGTATTATTAAATAAGTCTGCTTGTGACAGTTTAATGTACTAGAATTTGAATTATGTATTAAATGTCATATTTGTGGTTCCTAAGATAATTAAAAGCCAAATCCAAGGCCATGCCGATCTAAGCATGGCGCAGGGTATTGTTTTTTATTTACTTGAGCGCCATCTACTTCTAAGTATAGACACTAATGCAATTATGCATTTTGCTCTATCTTTATATATACATTTCTTTGGCAAAATGCTACTTTTGAATAGGTGGCGCAGAATCACATTAAAACTATATCCTGCCCCATGCCGATATAGAATTGGATTAGGCTTTCAATTAATTTATTTACCCAAAATATTAAATTAACTACATACTTTAAATTCGAATGCATTCAGATGTTACTAGTAGACTTATTACATAATTTAAAAGTCAACTTTTCAAATGTTTGACGTAATAAAAGCATTTGTTTCACATTTTTATGTCAAACAAGAAGTTTTAATAGAGGAAAAAAGTATTTTTTTTTTATTCCATTTGTATTTTTGAAAATTGAGGGATTGGCAAATGTATATTTATGTTAATTTTTTCTATTATAAAAAAATACACATGAATAAAGTGCAATATTGTGCTCTTAAACATCTAAATGAATATTGATTTAAAAAATTAAGGTATAATATTAAGGCAAATATTCATTTATTTTACGAAGAAGATAGAGAATCAATAATACTCTACTGCATATTTTAGCACAATATGGCTAATGGAGACTAGCTCTGCAGCAAAATATGCCTAATGGAGAGAATGCACCTTCTGGTGGGCCATCTATTGACAAATACTTACAACTCATGTTCTTTCTTTAACAAATTAATTTATTTGCTGTACATATTCTCTCCATTAGACAAACACACTTAAATTTTTTAAAGAAAGAACATTCGTTGCAACTATTTATCAACACGTGGCGCATCAGAAAGTGCATTCTCTCCATTAGGCATATTCGGCTGCAGAGCTAGTCCCCATTAACCGGAACAAAATTGAGGATTTGACAAAAACTATGCTTTAAAATGTGTTTTTTGTGTAGTCCATGTTTAAAAAAAGTAGTGAAAATGTAAAGCTGCCTTTAAATTGCCCATACAAATTTAGTACAATTTAGTTTTTTAATATAAATATTTTGTATTCACCTCAAACATTTTTTCACCACTAAAATTATTTTTCACCACAAAAATTTTTTCACCTTAAAAATTTTTTTCACCTCTAAATTTTTTTTCCACCAAAAAACTTCTTTTCACATCTGAAAAAGTTTTTCACCTCAAAAAATTTTTTCACCTACATAATTTTACTTCAAATGTTTTTTTATATTATTTGTATCAAAAACAGTAGAGAACATCTTTTAAGGATATTGGTGGAGGGTATTCAAAGATTCGGCATAGCCGAATTTAGCCCTTTTTTACTTGTTTATAATTAATACTAAAAAAATATTATCTTCTACATTACCTTCAATACCCACAACCAACAATTTATCGAAGAGTTTGTCATTTGAACAGAATATTTGCAGCAAAAATCTAATATTAGCTCTGTTTCTCTACACTCGTCAAAAAAAAAAAGTCTGTAATGGCAATGGAAAATTTGTCTGTTATTACGGGAAATTTTGCTAATTTGAGCCCAGCAGTATTTTTTGCTAATCTTAGCAACACATGTATGCTAGCATGTAGTACAATGAAATTAGTAGGAAAAATTAGTAGCCCCTACTAAATATTAGTTAACTTTTTGAAAAGTGGAATTTGAAATCGGTTTGCTTAAATCAGCAAAAAGTGTACTAACTATTTTTAATATTAGTAAATCAAATTAGTAAGCGCTACTTAATTTAAGTAAATTGCTGTAAACTGCAATTTAAAATAGATGTGCTGAAATCAACAACAAATTTTACTAAATATATTAGTGAAATGGAGAGCAGGAAAGTTAATAACCGCAACTTAATATTGGTAAAATTAAGTAGAAAGTTTATTAAAATAAATTATCTCGAATTAAAAAAATTGTTGATAAATACTAGTGAACTAAACTCAATGAATTGTAAAATATAGCAAAATTTTAATTTATAAAAAAATATTAAAATTCACAAATTAATTATTTTTAGATACATTTGCTTTACCTTAAACCTGCTATTTTCGTTTGAAATTTCCTTACGAATTCGAGTATAAAAATTTATATATTTGATTTATCGAACACCATTTTTAAAAAAAAATTAAAAAAAAAATTCAGTCTTAATATATAGTAAAAAAACATAAACGAATTTATCATTTTGTTTTAATTTGCGAATTTTTGTTTTGGAAATTATTTTAAGTAAATTTTTTGGTTAAATTTTAAATGTTTTAAGGGCTAATTTTTAGAAATTTTTAGTGATATTTTAGGTGGACGACCTATTTTTTAACATAATTGTCAAAAGTATCTTCACTTCCGATCCCTTTTTTCAACCTATGTAACATTTTAAGGCAATTTAAGATTGTTAGTATAAGTTTTAATTATTAGAAATAAAATTTCTTCAATATCCACTTTTTTAAAATTTGTAAATTTTTTTTTGCTAATTTAAGCAAACCGGTTTTTAAAAATTTGTAAAATGATTTCTGAAATTAACAACAACAATTTGTAAATATTCTGTAAAAACTCTGTAATTTGTAAAATGTTAACAGCAAAAAAATTAACTAAATTAAATTTTTTACTGAAAATCAGAACAAAAATATTAAAGTGGGATTAAAAACCGTTTAAAAATTTTTCTACTTCACTTTTTTTCTGAGTGTATTTGAAATATTAATTTTCCAATAAACTTTAGTATCAACATAAGTGCAATCAATCATTAAAATACAATATTAAGATTAGTAACAGAAATTTTTATTATTATAAAAAAAAGTTTTGAAATGTATTATAAATTAACAACAATTTAATGTAGGTGTCTGGAGTGCAGTTGATAGAGACACAGCCTGCTAGTCTTATGGTTCTAACTCTAAGGAATTTCGAGTTTGAAATTTGACTAGAAAAAATTTAATACAGTTTAGCCTAGAGGAAAAGCAGTAGCCTGACAAACAGAAGGTCGTCGTTTCCATCCCAGTTCGCGGCTTGTTATTTAAAATAAATGTTGTCGTTTGTTATTTAAAATAAATGTTGTGGAACGCGTTTCTATTAGTGGAATATATTTTTATAGAATTTCTATTTTAGAATATTATAGTCTATAAATAGTTAAGTAATCAACTATTACAATTAAAATTCGGAATTTGTAAATTATATTTGGTAATTACAAGAGTATTAAAAATTTATAAAAGTGATGGTAGATGGAACTAAAAAAATTCGGTTGCAACTAAAAATCTGTTTTTTGTGTGCTCCTTAATCAAATAAAATCTATGGATTTTCACTTAAAATTAATAAAGCAAATTTATTTAATTTTAGTTTAGGAACAATTTTCATTAGCATATCGAAATATAGGTTTAAGTTTATTTAGCAATGTCCGTCTGTCTGTCTGTCTGTCTCTCATATTTTTTTACCAGTCGCTTAGAAGTGAATAATAGTTTGTATACACCTCAAATATTTTTTCTCATATTTTTTCACCAGTCGCTTAGAAGTGAATAATATTTTGTACTCACCTCAAATATTTTTCACCTCAAAAATTTGTTAACAACTAAAAATTTTTTTCACTACAAAAAATTTTTTAACTACAAAAATTTTTTTCACCTAAAAAATTTTTTAATGCGAAAATGAAACACGAAAACCGCGGGACACGTAGACTTAATTTTGTATCGTAGAATTCAGTTAGAATTTAGATGGTTTTCAAAAGATATTGATATTTTAAGTTTGTATTGCATTTTAATGAAATGCCTTCGAAAACTTTTTTGCAATGACTTTATTTATTGTTTTATTTTTACTTATTTACTATAGGATTTTCCAATAAGGACTTGACACCTTTTTTTTTAAATAAAACGCAAACCATTTGAGATATTTCCAAAACTTTTTGATCGTTAAAATACAATCAAAACATTAATGAATGAAACTCGACTTCGTTCATATGGCCACCGCGGGCATGTCGGCAGCGGTTGATGCGTTGGACCCAATTTTCGATGACAAGTTCAATTTTGGCTTTGAGTTCTTCCAACGTCGTCGGCTTGTTGGCATAGACTAATGATTTGACGTAGCCCCAAAGAAAGAAGTCTTGAGGCGTTATATCGCGCGAACAAGGCGGCCAACTGACTGGTCCATTTCTTAAAAACACGCTCACCAAACTTACTCTTCAAGAAATCGGTTGTAACGTGTGCTGTATGGTTTGTGACACCGTCCTAATGAAACCAATTCCATGTTTTCCAATTTGGGCTAAAAATAATCTTTAAACATGGCGCGATAACGATCGTTATTGTCGACGAAAAAATACAGCCCATGCTAACCGCACCAAACAGTTATTTTTTGTGGATGAAGTGGTGATTCATGAAGCACATGTGGGATTTTCACCAAACCAATAACGCATATTTTGCTTATTGACAAACCCATTGAGCCAAAAATGAGCTTCGTCACTGAAGATGATTTTACTCTTAAAGTTGCGTTCACCGACTCCGAATTTTGGTAGTACATTTTTATAATTTGCATACGTTGTTCGTTCGAGTACTTTACCATGATGAAAATGTTGAGTTTACTGAAAAAAAGGAATGTAACAGTTAGATGATCAGTCAAATAGTGCGTTCACAAATTACATTCAAAGTTGTCAAGTACCTATTGGAAAACTCTTTATTTATTAATATTATTTTTAAAATTATTTGTGGTTCAGAAATTAATAATACCCCAATATTGATTCTGCACTGGATGTTTAATTAGAATTAAAGTAAACAAATACGTATACGTAATCTTTGCATTTATAATAGAAATCACTTATACAACTATCAGGTGAATTACACTTATTTATTTAGTAATAACAAGATTTTCTGCATTATATGCAGACAACTCCTCGTGAGATCGAGACGTGTTGTTTTTGCTCGATATCCGAATTTCATTAAGATCGGAGTTACCTTAAAGGGAAACTGTTCCCATAATTTCCTTCAGTTCTTCAGAGAAGAAAAAATTAGACAGCACAATCTCACATTTACTTGTCTAAGATTTTGATTACTCGGTGAAAAATCATATTTATGTCTTTAAGAACTTCCTGTGCTGGAGTTTCTACTTGATGGGGCGATGCTGGCTAATGGTAGCATTCCAGCACTTAACGGAATCCGATTCCCTCTACATCCTAAGTTTTTCTTTTATATATCCCCAGAGGCACCAGCAAATGGTTCAGTGCCAACGAAGTGACGGCGGGTCCCACAGTTGCCCAGCCGGTCAGCCCGTTTGTTGCCTAGAAATTCAGCTTATGATTAGTCAATTACATCCACCGAGTTTATTGAGAGACTCTATACAACCCAGGGCAAGTCTAGGTGACACGTCATACGACAATAATGGCCTGAGAAAGAATGCCCGCCTGGAATATGGGCCGTGTCCCTATTCACCGGTTTTGAGCCATCAGTGAACCAAGATCGGCTTCCCAATATCTGCTGGTTCCATATGCCCAATCTACAATGTTCACCTCGAAATTCCTAAGAAAAATTTTGCTGTGGTAACATTTATTAGTGAACCTTGCCAGTGGGACGTCAATGAACAATAAATAAAGAAAATGGAGTAAAATTTTGTTTTTCCTTTTTAAAGTGTAAATTCTGGGGAGTAAGGATAAATATCCTTTCTCGAAGTTATCTAAATTTTTATTACTGGATTCTGCATTTTAATAGTGTTTTCTTTATTTAAAATGAATACTTCACTTCAATTCACATTTTTCTTAACTCTTGTTTACCTTATAATGAAGAGTCAATTGACCTTAAAGATCCTATCCCTTGTAATATTTTCTTGTTGTACTTAATTAATTCAATGAAATTTATAAATTATGTAAAAGTCTGTTTTTAGACGTAGTTCCAGGTGTGCCCCTTGCGTTAGTGTTGTGACTGGTATTTTTTAGGATTGTGGCAGATTCTTCTGCAACTGTTCTGTAACAAAGGGAAATAAACCCCCACATATAAAAAGCTTATGTTAAAGTGGACTGGCCATTTTCATATAAAAGAACTGCTCCCTATCTTAATGGACTGGTCAAGAAACGTGTCCTGTTGGAGGTCAGTTTCCCTCAGGGTAATTACAAAATGTTAAAATAAACACCCAGGTCTAAGAACTACTGACGATAAAACTACTTGCGATAAATCCTGCTAAAATTAAGAGATATTTTTAAATAACCGCTTTGAACCTTGTAAACACAAATCTAGCCAGAAAAAATCTTAATATTAGTAAGAAAATAACAGGAAATATAACAGTTAAATTTTCCAATTTTTGGTTTAAATTTATCAAGGTTTTAGTTAATTGAAAATAACACTTTACACTGCTAAAATCAGAAAAAAAATTTGCGAAATATTAAAAACTTTTATATTTACGAAATTTTAGTTACATTTAAATAAAATTTTGTACAATGGAATTTTTGAAAAATGTAATAGAAATTATAGTACAAATTTTTTTTGCTAAAATTCACAGAAATATTAAAAAAAAAAAAAATAGTTGACATCAGATTTCGAAAGAGTAGATTTTAATTCCTATTAAAAAAATGTAAAGAAATTTTTGAAAATTTTTAGTTTTTTGTAATTTTTCTTGCTAGTTTTCAGGATCATGTCAATTAACTAAAATTTGAACTCAAATGTAACTAACATTTTATATAATTAACAGTTTTACTTTTGCTATTCTTATCTTACTAATATTTAGCAAAAAATCTGCTAATTCCAGCAGTCCCTTTTGAACTAATTTTTAGTAACTTTAGCTAAAATTTTCACTGGCTTTTTTTCTATAAGTGTACCTCTTTATCATTCAGGAATTTGCAAAGAATATTCGGGGTTGGATTCGTGTTTAGCAGGTTCAAATCGGTTCTTTCGAGAAGAGAAAGCTTTGCTGGGTAGTGAACTATAAACTTCATATTTTTTTTTTAAGTTTTGCCCATGTTGTTTTAAAGTTTGCAAAAAAATTAAAACAACCTCCCATGATGAGTGTCAGTCATGTTAATTGTTGTGTGTAAAGATGGTACAATATAATTGCTACTTGGAGACAGTTTTTACAACCGTGTACTTACATACTTGTGTACACATTGTGTGTACTTTGTGTCGACGTTGTTAAGGACATTGAAGTGAAGTTGTTTGGTGACCAAACATATTCACTCCCCTTTGGTAATGTTTATTTATAGCTCATTTCTTTTTAATTTTTTTGTTATTTATGAAAACAATTTTAACAACTGTTTTTCTTTATTCAAGAACTTTGTATACTTAAGTTTTTGTAGTACTCCACCTTCAACCATTTCTGCAAATTCTTAAATTTACACTGTACAACTGCTTTTGATAAATAAAGAGCAAATTTGGATGAAAGGAATAGTTATTTCATAATATAAATGATATTTTTTTATTTATCTCTGGTCCATAATATTAAAATAGTAGATCATAACTTAAAAATATCATTACCGACAAGTCTTATTGACTGATTTATTTAAAAATTCCATACATGTTAAGAAACATTTCATAATTATAATGAAAATGATTTTTACAAATTAACTTCGCTGTGTTACAAGAAAGTTAAACAAATCTACTCATTTGGCATTTCTTATTTATAAGGAAATAATTTTTTCACCCATCTAACATACAAATACAGTATCTACATACATTTTGCTACAATTGTCATACACACTCATTGTGTTGGCGCTCTGTCATCAACAAGATTTTTTATTTTTTTTTAAATGGAAGCAAACCCAAGTCGTACACCTTCTGTAGCACCATGGGGATGCACTTCGTTTGGACGTTGTAGTAAATTAAAAATTTTGTATGTATTTTTTTTTATATTATTGTTGTTTCATAATTTGAAGATAATTTTTCAAGTAGCAGAAAAAACAGAACACATCAAGAACACAAAACAAACACTCTTTGTCATCATCATCAAGGGATGTACTTTAAACTACAACAAGACGTATCACAGCTTTAATTAAATCATAAAATATTAATGTATTTAATCTTAATCATTTCCAAAGCCTACACTACTTAGAAGTGACTAATGGACCCAGAATAATTTTTGAATTGCTTTAGCGAGCGCTACAGAACCATGATTACCGACTGTTTATGAGCTGAAATGCAAAATATGAACTTGGACTGACTTTAGTTTCAGCAGGATGGCATACCTATGACACAGCTTATCAAACAATCGATCCGTCTTGCCGATACCAATTGGCCGCTTCGAACTGCGATTTGACCCCTTTATACTTTTTCTTATAGGGAGCCGTTAAAGACTGATGCTATGTGAAGAATCCAGAAACGATCGACACCCTTAAGGCTAATATTGTCCGAGCCACTTGTGAGATAGAAGCAGAAACTATCAAAAAACACTTGGAAAATTGGACTGAAAGAATGAGCTATTGTGAGCTAGCAGTGGCTGTCACATAAATGGCCCATATATAAAGGAAATATTTGTTATATCTCTTAGGCCCATTACTATAACTACACTCAAAAAAAAAAAAAAAGACATGAACTAAAATGTATTAAAAAATTTATTAATTTTAAGAAAAAACATCTTAGTTTTAAGAAAATTGCATACTCAAATGTAATAATATTAAGTTTAGTTTAAAAAAAATTTAAGACATAATTTACTCTCATTTAGTTTAAAAAATGCGTCATGCAACTTCATTCAGATAAATTTTAAAAATTTTAATAAAATATTCTTTTTTTCAAGTAAAAGATTTCTAATTTTTAAAAAATAATAAAATTTGGTATAGGATTATTTTTTGTTGGAAAACGTTTAAATTATTTTTAATATTCTATTCCAATAAAACAATCAATTAAAAACAAACTAGTTAGTTTTCCTAATTTTCAAGAGAAAATATTATAAAATAAAAAAAATTAAAGTAACCATTTAAAAAAACTATCTTGCATGATTGTAATTTTTGGTTCATGATCGTGCGTGAGCGTGAGTCAAAAATCTCTCACCTGCCCACCTCTAATCTTAACAGTCTTAAATATTGAACTTAAAGTAGCTTAAAATATATTTTAAAATGTTGTTAGCAAATGGTAAAAAATTTCGAATTTGCGCTTTTATGTAATAAATTTGTTTGTTGACTACAATACAAAATATCGCAGGCACATTTTATACATTACGGCATAATGGCTTTCCTATAATTGACATAGCGCTTATTAAACTTTATATTTATCAAACTATTTTTTCACTTAATAATAAATTAGTTTAAATTTGTATATGTCAAATAAAGTTTAAGCTAAAAATCCCATAAAATAAACTTATGACTCTTCTATTTTCCAAAAATAACAAGAAATGTAACTGTGATATTTTCTATTTTTGCAACAATTTCCTTAAACTAGTTAATTTAAGAAGACAAAGGACCCCTAGTGTTCCTTAGCCATAGATGCCGTGTGTCACATAGGGCGTCCCTTTTTGTAGTTCTCTCAAGCAGAACCGTTAATTAACTACGAAAAGGATCTGACTTTGTCACAATTTATTACGTTTCAGGATATCCTGCAGTACATTTTTTTAATTTGTTTACCTTTTTGCTAATGAAATTTTATTTATATTTTAAATACATGAATTTAATATAATTCAATTTAGTTTTAAAACAAAATTGTATAGCAAAAATCTTGTTAAGAGCAGTGGCCTCACAAAGCGGAAGTCCCCCGAAAGTGGGAAAATACCTACTCAATGAGTGTAAAGTACTTTAAAATGTATGGTAAAATATATTACCTTTACAATAGAAGCAGGATAAGGATGATTTTTACTTAAAAGAAGTGCTATTTAACTTGTTGTTAGAAATTTTTTTCTTATTTTTAGGGAGTTAAGTCCTAGTTTTTAGTAAAAAAAATTATCTAATGAACTTAAATAAAATAAAATTTTTCTTAAAACCAAGGAGACATTTCCTAACTAACAGTACAATTTTAGATGATGTATGAACTAATTAGGAGAAAATTTTACTGTTTTCTAATAAAAATTTACTTCTCAGTAGTAAAATTTTTCTATAATTTAGAAATTTTGACCAAACTTTAAGTAAAATTTGTTTCTTAATTTCAAGGAAAATTTTATTGAATATTGGTAAAAAGTGTCTGGCGCCGTTTTTATTTAAATTTTTTCTCTAAATAAGTTAATGTTTCTAAATTCTAGTTAATTTTTTTTTTGAGTGTAGCCTTTAAGGTACGTGTTAAGTCTGAATTTGCCAGATTATAGTTGTGTATTTACGTTATGTGTATGTATTGTATATCTTCAATGCATAAGAATCACACAAAAATATACAACACAACATCTTCCATTCTTATTTAACTCATTGAATTTGCTATACAGAGATACGTTTACGTCTGGCTAATCCAGCCCTTAGGTAAAAGTAAACTTAGCTAAAGTGAGCAATAAAGTGACCTTTAAATATTTTTGGTTATCATAACTTCCTTATAAAATAAAATTATTTTTTTTTAAATATGGCATTACCAGAACAAAAATCGATTACCTTTAAAAATTGTTTCTTAAAAATACTTAGTGGCAACGACGTACTTTTATTTATTTATTTACTTACAACAAACAAAAAAACAAACGAAAAATTTAATTTCTTCGAATTGTGTAAAAAATTAAAATGTTTGTTGTAAATAATTTATAACATCGACGCCAAACACAGAAAAACATCAAACAGCAAGGAAACGGTTAAAAAACTAGACGGCAACTACACTACAGAGCAGAAAATCATCACTTCAAATGCATAAACCTTACGTAAAAAGTTAAAGGTAAGATGAACTTACCTTTAGCTTATAGGTCACCTTTAGCTTAAAGTATACTTAAAATATCGGACCTATACCAATCTTATAGTATAGCGATCCACTCAGAATGACGTTCTGTCCATCCATGTAAACCTTGTTAAACTACAAGATGAAATTTGGCACATAAGCTTCACTGGACAAAAAATACGAACCCTCTTAAAATGTTTGTAATCGCTCCATATTAAGCCGTAACTCTCATGGAAATGTCCTATCTGAATAGGGCTGAAATGTCATTAAAATATCTGGTTGTGGGGTCGCCAAGTGGGGTCTTGCTAGTACGCTCGATTTTATTGCATGTAAGACCGAATGTTGTATGTTGACTCATAGGGCTACGTGGTCGTCAATGTCATCAGTAAATATCGATGAATCGGATTCTCCTGATGTTTTGGACAAAAGAATTCAGTGCAATGCCCATAGAAATAAGCACGTATTTGAAGTGTCGAAAGAAGCTTCCCTGCGAGAAAAGAACCTATCCCAGGACATGTCATAGGACCGGTTTTTTATATGAAAAGGACTAGTCACTTTAACATGAGCTGGTCCTAGGAGGGGGTCAATTCTCCTGTGTGACATGTCACACAACTAACCGCAATGAATATACTACAGAACCAACGCAAAAGAACATGTCATGAATTTTAAAACCATCACGTGGTAGGAACTTTAGGAATTTGTCCTCTTTTCATCTATATCGTGATATGTATTTTCAGAACTGGTCCAGTTTTCACCTACCACGGGACAGGTCCCAATTCCCAACTGACCCCTTTTTTCCGCAGGGTTGGCTTCCTTACATGGTGTAAGAAATACTTAATCTTATCTAATCTCCTGACTATTTGTATCACCTATATCCGCTTGAAGATGGAATATAACTCCCATAAATGGGTAGGAGCTTAAATGCCTATTTTGGAGATTTTCGACCGTGTACAAAGGAGGTCGTCAGAACTGATTAGTTACAGAAAGGTATCCAGATCTATTGACTCATTGGAGCATCGTTAGAATGTGGGTCGTGTATCATTGTTCTATCGATATTACAATGGGAATTGTTCTGCCGAGATAAGTGAACTGATCCCTAGGATCCGGTTGTATATTCGGAATACTGGCTTATCTAGTAGAGAACATTCATTTGCAGTCGACTTTCTAGTGGATCGCACAAATACTCCCTCTTTCCTAATTTTCATAACATATTTATTTGTCAGATTTTAATACAAGGCTCTGCCTTAGTAGGTCATTAAGTGATGTGTATTAATGAGCTGATTATGGAAAAAAAAAATATATTTTTATTGGTGCTAAAAGTTTTAAGTACATGAGATTTTTCGTGTGTATATGTTCGAAATAGTTATATAATATATATTTTTTTTTAATAAACGCAGATGTGGATGTATTAGAAAATTTTACTAAAAAAGTGGGAAGTCCACAAAACATTCACATCCTATAATACAAATTATAAAGTTCTACCTAGTAACCTTGACTTACATTAACTAGTCTTAACTAATTTCATTAAAAGTTATAAATATCGGATGATTAGAATTTAAAAACAATTACATTTTGTGGCCAATCAGAAACTAAAAAATAACAAAACCTTAATGTGCCATTAAATATTTATCACGCCACTGTTCTCATACAAGATCCAAATGATTGTTTAGTGATGCTTGTCTTAACATAAAGGCAAAAAAAAAAAAATTCTACACCTAAAAAAACAGAAGAAAAATTATGCGTAAAGGACAACGTTTACAATAAACAGGGGAGGAAGACAGGACACAAGAGGACACAATCTAATATTTTTATAATTTATAATGCCAAAAAAAATATGAATTCACAAGAATACAGCTGAAAATAAACGTAGCGTAAACGAGAAAATATAACGCATTAAATAGAAATATGAAATTTAAATTTAAACGAGTATAAGAACGAAAAATAAGACAGAATAGATTTTCTACTCATAAGGATACTTTAGGAAGAAGCTTAAGGAAAAAAATAAAGAAAAACATAACCTAACATACGCATTCTAAAATCGAGTAGAAACAGAAGCAACCAACCAACTAACCAACCCACACTTAAAATGTGTCGTTGTGCTTGAATAAATGCACGTTATATTTTTTTTAAATATTAGCGCTATATTCGATATTACGAATTTTATTCACAGTTATAAAACATCTCAAAAATGTTTTGTTTTTTAATTAAAAACTGAATACCTTTAAACAAGTTTAATTTGGTATCAACAGCTTTTTTGGAAAAAATTAATTTAAGCTAATTTTAGACCAAAAATGAGTCACTTTTTCTGAAATTCCTTCAAAAAAGCTTTTAAGACATTTTCTTTCAGATATAGTTATATTGTAATACAGACTCATGAGAGTGAATAGTCCCCCACTCACCAATTTTCATAGAGTGCTGTCGTTACAAACCAACAATTATTAATTGTTTTTTGAAAATGCTCTGTTTTATATAAAATAGCTTTAGTTTGTGTTTTAAAACATCAATTATTTTTATGCTTCCTATTTACTTTTTTTATGATTTTTAAAGCAACTCGTTTAGAAAGTATCGATAAAAATAAAGGCTTGCTCACTCATGACCAAACATCTTGCTTTTGTCGAAATTATCCAGCTTTTTATAGGCAGATCCCGTCTTAAATACACCTAAAATTGTTTGTAAGTTAAAATATTTTTTATTAACCCTAATCTTACCAACATGTATCTGTGAGACACATTTTGATGTATAATTTAATGTAGTAACGAAAATATTCGGCATATCGCAACTAAACTTCTTGATTTTTATTTTACATATGTTTTTTTGTAGTTTAACAAAAAAAAATATTTAAAATTCTGAGTTATTCTATTTTTTATAAGTCAAAATAAAAAAATGCAATATAAACTACCGACATGTGTCTACAAGGAACATTAAAAAAAATTGATTTTTGCAAAAACAATTATCTTTCAAATATATTACAACAACTGTTTACGTTCCATTGTTTTTTTTCGGCAATATATGCCTAGCAAAACGGATAAGTATGGTCTTAAAATTTGGTGGGTATGCGAAAGCAAGACACGCAATACCATATCTAGGCAAAAAAAAATACCCAAGAGATTTTAGTTTAGGGCAAATAGTTGTGGAGGACCTAGTTCAAGCTTATGATAACACAGGTCGAAATATTACGTGTGATAATTATTTTGCGAGCTTGGAGCTTGCTAATTATTTGCTGGCTAGAGGTTTGACCATAACCAGTACCCTTAAAAAAATAAACGCTGTGTTCCTTTATCATTTTTAACCAATAGAAAAAGGCAAGTAGAACCAAATTTATTCGGTTTTACCAATAACATGACTTTTGTTTCTTATGTACCAAAGCCTTATAGAGCAGTTCTTTTACTCTCTTCAATGCACTTTGATACTTATTGTGACATGCAAAATAAAAATATGCCGGAGGTAAATTTGCATTACAATCGTCCTAAAGGAGCAGTTGATACTTTAGATCAATTTTTACATAGTTTTATCACCCGAAGAAAATCTAACAGGTGGCTGTTTACATTCTTCTGTAATTTAGTTGACATATGTGGAATTGCGGGATATGTCATTTGGCAAAATTTCATCCATCTTGGAAAGCCACGCAAGCCAAAAAAAGCTCGAAAGCTCTATCTTCGACAAGGAAGCACTTATTTCTCCCCAAATACGCCAAAGTTCACGAAATAAATAAATTACATCGGTACACTCAGAGTATTACCAACAAAACGGAAACTTGTGGTTTATTTGTGTCCGTAACAGTTATTACAAATTTAAATTTTGTTTGCTGTCTGTTTCAAAAAAAAATATTCAAAAAATTTCAAATTGTTTTTTTATTTAAATTGGTTGTATATATACAAAATTTTTCAATACAATTTACAAGAACTTCATAAACACACATACATATACAAATACATTCACACAAAAAGTGTTTATAGCTTCATATGCATACATACATTTTGTATTATACGAGTATATTAAAAAAAAAACAAAAATACAAAAACGGAAATAATTTCAAATAAATGAAAAAACATTTATTTTTTAAGGATTGGTGGGTAAAATTTTGACATTTATTTTAACTGATTATATCAGTTGTGTCTTACGGATGTGTCAGTTGATTAATCAACATTTAAAAATAAATAACAAATGGCATTTAATTTAAATGAAAATTAAGTAGACCGGTTTTTAAATGAAATATCATTTCTTTTAAATGATATTTTCAGTTATTTTAACTTACAAACATTTTTAAATGTATAGTTCACTGCATGCAGCAAGTTCTTCAGGAAAAGGATTCACCAAATGTTACGAGTTGTGCAACAAATAAATGCAAAGATGCAAGATGCATATGTGTGATCCTAAAAAAAGTCGTATAGTTAAACAATGCTTTCGAAATTGTTACAATAATATTTCTATTGAACATGGTATAAAAACTTTTGTATGCAAACAATGTGTTTAATAAAAAATTTTCTCTAAATTTACTTATTTTTAATTAATTAAAACTTTTTCTTCAAATTTTCACGTATGTGTCTCAGAGACACATGTTGTTAGGATTTGTAATATCCTATGTCGGCATAATAAGGGTTAAAATACCAACAGTAAACTACATGATATTTTGAGTGTATTTTTCTTTGTTTTTAAATTAAAATCCTGCTTTTTCATATTTTAGTTCTTGTAAACACATTTTTTAGACAATAATAAAATACTTTCAAAACTTTCAATCTCAAACTTGTGATTAAAACCCAGAAATTTTGGAGTTTTTAATTGAAATAAAATCTTCAGAATATGATCGCTTTCGAGGAAAAGCTCTCTTTCAACTAAAAACTTAATATTAAAAATGTTTTTGTTTATAGTATTCTGTGAGTTTTCTGTAATAAAACTGCACTTAAAAAAGTTTGTAAGTTAAAATAACTGAAAATATCCTTTAAAAGAAATGATATTTCATTTAAAAACCGGTCTACTTAATTTTCATTTAAATTAAATGCCATTTGTTATTTATTTTTAAATGTTGATTAATCAACTGACACATCCGTAAGAAACAAATGATATAATCAGTTAAAATAAATGTCAAAATTTTACCTACCAATCCTTAAAAAATAACTGTTCTTTTAATTTATTTGAAATTATTTCCGTTTTTGTATTTTTTGTTTTTTTTTTTTTTAATATACTCGTATAATACAAAATGTATGTATGCATATGAAGCTATAAACACTTTTTGTGTGAATGTTTTTGTGTATGTATGTGTGTTTATGAAGTTCTTGTAATTTGTATTGAAAAATTTTGTATATATACAACCAATTTAAATAAAAAAACAAATTGAAATTTTTTGAATATTTTTTTTTTGAAACAGACAGCAAACAAAATTTAAATTTGTAATAACTGTTACGGACACAAATAAACCACAAGTTTCCGTTTTGTGGGTAAATTTTTATTAAATTTCAAACAAATGAAAAAAATAAATGAAACTGAAAAAATGGTAAATGATAGTAAATTATTTCGAATAAATGTATAAAAAAGTTAATATAGATATTTCTTTGAAAAATAAATGTATGTTCCTTTATTTTTAAATGAAACCGAAAACTTTTTTATTAAACTACAAATAGTTAACTACATAATATTCTGAGTGTGTTGTAAATTACCCAATTCTCTTAAAAAACTGCAATAAGAATTTGATGGGAGAAATCAGAATTTAATGGGAGATTAAAAAAATGTTTTTTTTTTTGTTTAATTTAATTTTATGTTCTGATTAATAAACTTAAAAACTTCATCACATTTCGGGACATATAAAATATGATTAGATATAATTTTATATTATTCTATGGCAATGGTGACAAATCCCAGCGAAGAAAAAAAAAACATATTTTTTTTTGCTTTTTTTAATTAACTTTGATTTTCTCCAAAAAATTTTTTTTTGCAAAAGTTTAAAATTTTACCGCGATCCGGGGCAAAAATACCTATAAATTTTTGATAAGATATAAGATATAATTAGTTAAAAATAATCTATGTTCTTATGATTATAATTGATCTTTGTTTCCAAAAGTCCTGTTAGCGGTGAAAATTTAAATATTTTATATTAATTTTTTCCACATTTTTTTAAGTCCATGAAATATGTTTACATGCAACCATATATAAATTAGTACAATCAGATAAGTATAGGAACAATTTAGTTCCATTATTTTATTCATGATATGTACATTGTACACTCTAAAAAATGTTTGAAAATAAACTACAATAAAATGGGTAAAGTTTTATGTAATATAACGAAAATTCGGTAAATATAAACAAAAAATGCCTAAAATGTTTTGTACACACTTTCATATACAATGACACAGACAAAAAGTATTAATAGACATAAAGCGTTTAAAATTAAACACTTTGTGCCTAAAATTAGTATTATTTTATTAAATTAAAATTTTACGCACAAATTTTGTAAATATACTAACTTAGAATGGTAATAAATATTTTGACATTTGGAAATTGGAAAATATTAAAAAAAAAAATAAAAAAGCTAAAAGCGAATAATAATTTTTCAAAAGATTATAAATATAATATATGTGAATATTGTGAATTTTAATTCAAGATGACCATCATCACAACAATTACCCATTTGAAATATATTATGTATTATATTTATAATTCATTATTATTAAAACATACATACATAAAATAAATTTATTCTTTCAAATAAAATATTTTTCTGCAGTTAAATTTAACCCATGCATTGGTAAATATACGTATTTTTTTATATAATTGCGCATATGGAAATGCATTTTTAGGCATTCCATGCGTATATTTACTCTTTAAATAGCTTTTTTACGCACAATTTAAGTATATTTTCGAATTACTTTAAAAATTTCAGTTAATTTTTACTCACTTTCAATGTGAAATTACCAATTATGTGTGTACCAACTTACGCTAATGTGTGTACATTGTTTCGTTTACGCACACAGAGTAAATTTACCCCATTTATAGTAGGAGTACAGTTTCCTACTATAAGTTAGGTAAATTTCAACAGAAATTTATTAGAGTGTAGCATATAATACAATGATACGAGCAAACTTCTCCAACGGTACACAAATGGGGAGTCGCGACCCTCTGGTGGTCCGTAGCTGCACCCAAAGGGGTCCGAGAAAAGTTAAAAACAATTCTTAAAAAATAAAAAGGTAATAAAAAATAATCTTCCAATGTCAGTTTCCATAAATGCCTTCTAAAAAATCCAAAAATTCCTGGAAAAAAATTTTTCTTTTTTTTTTAATTTAATTTTTTTATTATTAATTCGAATCCCCAAATATATTGTTGTAGATAATTTGATCTGCTATTTTTTGGATTAAATAAAATCAGCTATATATTAAAGCAGATATTTAATAACCCAGCAAAAAAATGGTATTAATTCCGTGGCTATAACTTCTTTCATTGGTTTCTTAACATTCTTTTATGATTTTTTGGAGTTATTCTAAGGAACTCCCAAAAGAATTCATATGATCACATTTTAAATGTAGTGATTTGGACATAAAGCCGATGCATATCTTTAAAAATCACTCTTCATTGCTTCTAAAGCATAAGTGACAGTATATCGTGTATTTTCTGAATCTAAAGCATTTATTCAAAATATTGTTTTCTGATTATTCAAGTCAAAAATTTTAATGTGAAAATAGTTATGAACCTCCTTTAATAATTTTTTATATTAAAGCATTTTTATATTTTTGTTTAATGCATTTTTTTAGCTTTAAGTAGTTATGGAGACACAATCTGTGAATTTTTGCACTTTGTATTTTATTTAACACTACACCATTTCCAGCTTTAATTCAGAATCTTTCAAAATAATTTTAAAATTTTGTAAAAATATTTTAAAATTGTGTAAAAATTATTTTAAATTGTCCAAAAAGGTTTTAAAATTGTCTATATATTATTTAAAATTGTTCAAAAATATTTTAAATTTGTCTAAAAATGTTTCAAAATTGTCCAACCAGTTTTTAAGTTACGATCTAAAAATATTTTAAATTTGTCCAAAAATTCATTAAAATTTTTGAAAGATATTTCAAAGTTGCCAAAAAAGTTGTTTCAATAATGCAGAATTATGTATTAAGTTCGCTTTTTTTAAATTATTTTTCTGCATTCTTATGAATTAAATTTTCATCAAAGCTTAAGTATGTGAACATTTTCCACACATGCATCAGAATATCTAATCATTGCATTGTCATTGCTTCCTTAGAGTAAAGTATGAGTAATAGAAGTAGCTATATTTGAAAACTTCCATCCTATGACACGCCAATGTTAAATTCATCGATGAAACCATCAGAAAAGAAGTGATGCCTTTGATGCTTTTATTGCTTCTTTGGCAGCTTCATTTTTGTTGGGAATACATAAAGAGAAAAATTTTGCAAGTTTTTAACTTAAATTTGGTTACTACAACTAAAATCGATTGGTTGGATTTGGTTGTGTTAACTGAATTTATTGGTTGTGGCAACTATTTTTCTGTATGTATTAAATTGGATATGATTAGATATTGGAGCAGATCAATTTTTTTTAATCGGGTGTAAAAAATTTGCTTTAAAGTATAATTATTGAAACGTAATCGTACGGTATTTTATGCGCTTCAATAGTGCGGTTAATCGCGTCTTCGGTTATGGTTAAAACCTGGATCCAGCTGCGATTGTGTGCAAATCAACCAGCCGGTAAAAACTGGGTGAACTATTTCCAAAGCAAATTTAAAAATGTTCCACTGTGTATGTGTTTAAGACTTTGTAGCATCAGTTACTATTACAATTTGCTTGTACTACTTCAGTGGCCATAAGAAAATAAACATATACATAAATACAAACATACATACACACTTACTACTCACAACACATATAACAACGACCATTGTCCTCTTTACTTTTGAATGCAAATAACAGCAAAACGACAATAACAACACACTGTTAGTTACCCTTATGAAAAATATATGAAAGTTCGAAAAATGCTGATACAGCACACGTCATTTCCAACTGAGCTTACTTAAAAACGAAATTTTATGCCGATTTTACAGAAAAATAGAGAAAGAAAAACCAAATGAAAATTCTGAGACAATATGCATTAAAAAAGCAAATAGGAATTTTAAATGGATGGATGTACATGTTAAGCTGCTACTTTATTATTTTAAAAAGTAGATATAAATATTTTCCACGTTTTATTTCTTCATAAACATTTTTAAGGATGAACAAAAAAGTGGTTGATTTATTCGTTTATATATATATATATTTTTTTTTTTTGGTAAAAAATAATTTAAAAAATACGCAAATTTTATTTGTTCCTGCTGATAGTGCCAAGCACATTACAGTTGTTGTCGCTATTTACAATAGATACGTAGTTTGAATATAGAGATTTTAAGGATTGCCAAATTTCTATGATTTATAAGATACATATGTAAAAAGATTGTTAATTTTTTATTGATTTGAGCTTAATCTGCACTACACACACAGAAAAAGCTTCATCATAACTACCCTGCAGATAATATTGGACTACGTGGACAACATGGTCCTATGTAATGCAGTCATGGACCATGTCATTTTCAAATAAGAGTTTGTAGTTAAGCGTTAAGTGTTCGTGTTTTAACGATGGCATAAGTGTTGCCTCGAGCTGCAGTATTGCCTTTGTTGATTGTGGTAAGGAGTAGTTTTGAAACTAATCCTCTGATGGTGGTCTATCGAGCAGTGACATAGAGTAGTTGTGAGACTACTCCGATAGGTTATATGGTCTAGCCCTAGGATATCGTAATGTTAAATGGACCATGTTTTCTCCATACGTTTGGGTTACTTTATATGCGTGTATGGACTAGTCGCGTTATCTGCAGGGTATAAAGTGTTTCAAAGATGTTCGTCCAATATAACGTTTTATAGTATTTATGAAAGATTTAATTGATTAAAAAAATTTCATAATGCTCATAATCAACGGAAAATCAACGTATAATTTATGAAGCACCATTACACCTCTCAAAATCATCGTGTAGTGTGCAGTTACATCGGTATAGCTGATTGGAACTTATTTCTCGAAAGAGCCGTCGGTGGCAATATTACGATAAATGGCGACCGTTATAGAGCTATGCCTTCTAATTTTTTATTACCGGTAGTTCACGATCTGGATTTGGAGGTCCTGTAGTTTCAAAAAGAAAGAGATACTTGTCATACGTACTGCAAGTGATCCAATGCGTTTGTTGAAGGATGCCTTACCAGCTCGTCTAATTTCGCGTTTCGGTGATTTGGCAGATCTGCTGTCTCGAACTTCTTCCTCTGGGGATATTTGATGTCGTTGGTGTAGGTACGAGAAAAAGTCCACACCTTGGAGGAGTTACAGAATAACATTCGAGCCCAAATTAAAAATGTGACAAGACAAATTCTGCTCAGAAGGTCAATTCTCGTTCTGTGATAATGTGAAGTGAAAAAAAACTTTTCATTTTCGTTTTCATAAGCACTTTTCACTCGAACTTTTCACAAATACAAAAATTGCGATTCTCGTATGTATTATGAAAAAAATGTTTCATTCGCACTATACCCATGAAAATTTTGTAACTGTGTTATCCAAAATTTAAAGCAAATGTCAAAACAGAGAAAAACGTAAACAAAAGTGAATTAAGTTCGAAAAATTTATTTTAAATAATTTTATAAAAATATTTGGATTAATTGTATTATTGGATATTACTCAAAGAATTCCGGATGAACAAAGGTAAGACAATGATGTTACAAGCATTTCATTGCAGTAAATAATTTAATAATTTATAGGAATTTTTTGAGAGTGCTGAGATGCATACTTCGTGCTGATCACAATCCATTCGAGATGACAACCGACAAGCACTTCATGGATTTATATCGGCTTACTTTAAGTGAACTATATTTGGTGCGCGTATGAAGTCTAATATTACTTAAAGAAAAAAAATTCATAAAGAATATAAATAAACTATAAATAAATATGCCATACTTTTGCCAATTTTCACTGTCCTTTTAAGTCCCACTAAAACTGTTAAGGCTCACCGCTAATTCTTTACACTTTTCGTCTCTAAATTTGGCACCATCTGCAGTTACAAATCTGTAAATATGGGATTAATAAAAGTGTGATTATGGTTATTAAGCTACTTACTTATGGTTTGCAATGTCCACATGCTTTTCTCAATAATTAGTTAAATACTCCTTTTGGCTTTCGCTGGCACGCTTTAATCTTACAATCTTCTCCATGTTTATTTCACTTACAAATAGTCTGTGTAAACAATTTTTTATATGAAAATATTTTGACAGTTGTTCGCACTGTTACACAAAACAAGAATCGCCAGTGCTGTGCAATCGTGAACAAATCTCTTTACATTTTTTCACAGAACGCGAATCAAAAGTACTATGAAAACGTGAAAAAACTTTTCATTTCACCGTTTCACAGAACAAGAATTGACCCTCAGTTATGTTAAATGTTATCAAATGATCCCAAATTTGCATGAATGCCAACGACGGCCATTTGCATAAATTAATAAATTGATAATGAGCAGAAAAGTCAAATTTGCTTTTTATGCTCTTTAAACAGTAAACAGTATTAAAAAATTAATAATTTCCCATATGAGTTTAAACAAATTGTAAAAAAGTAATTACCTCCAATAACATTTTCTCTCGAATGGTAAAAGAAGGTTTTACTGGCAAAAAAAAAGCAACAATTTTGTTCCAATTTTACTATTTAAGTTCAATATATTTTTTTTATAGATATGCATATGAAATGAAATGTTTCGCCATTACATTCTTTTTTGTATAATTATACACATTCCACATGTATTTTTCTGTATTCTTTTCTTTGTAGTTGTTCACTTATTCTTTTGTTCAACATGGCTGGGAAGTCTTAACTACCATGTTGATTTTATATTTTCCTCATATGAATTCGCGCATGTGGTGTATTAAACGCCCTAAATTTGCAGAAATATGACTTAAATTATTTATTATAGCTGGTGGTAAAAAAAATTAAAACATGTGTTTTGCAAATATTATGTATACACCCACCCTTAAGAAAGAGAACAACAATTCAATTTGCAATTCGAAAGTAAAATGGAAAAAAATCGAAATTAAATTTCAAACATTAATTTATGCCAAACTTTCAAGTATAAACTCATTATTTTTAGGAAATTTAGATATGTATGTGATAATGAAAAGAATAATACACTCAAACAAGTTTGTCAGCTACTACATAGCAGTTATATGTATGTGTAGTCTAAATTAAAAAAAAAAATTAAGAACGAAATTATGGAGAAGAAAAAATTGTTTGGGTGTTGATAAAATTTTTGTGATGGAAACACATTTTTAAGGAGGGGGAAAAAAATATTTGTGATGTAAAAATTGTTTGAGGTAAAAAATATTTGATCTGAAAATAATATGTTATTCATCTGTAAGCGACTGGTGAAAAAATATTTGAGCAAATATTTTATATATAAAATTACGCTAAAATTCACAAATTTATATGGAAAATTTAGATGTACCTTCGACATTTTCACTCATAAATTTTTAACCGTTGGACCAAATTTGCTCATTTTCAATACCAAACTTTTTGGAAGGATGACAAAAAATCTACGTAAACCCACTTGCATACAAACAGGTAGAGAGACAAAACAGACAGACCATTAAATTATATTAAATAAAATATTAAACAAAATTCTAAATCAATATATAATAACAGGATCTTTGCACACTTTTTGTAAAATTTGAGAAACCTGTTCCATTTTTATCCAAATTATATATGACAATATATAGTGTAAGTTTGACATTAATACGATATAATTTTTCCTGTAGCGGGACTATTTTTCAAAATTAATTGAATTAATATTTGAATAATTTTACTTCAGAAATTGTACACTCACAATATATTTTCCGTTACCGACTGTAGTTTATTTTAAAAGTAATACGTAGGGTTTGTTTTTAAATGAAGAATCAATTGAAATTCATATAAATATATTTGTTTACTATTTGAATTAGTCATTCAAAAAAAAGTTATGTTTTATGTTTCAAAAAAAAAAAAAAGAAATTCATATAATTCTATTTTGTTTTTTTTTACCAAAATAATTTGTTCATATACAAAATTATTTCAATAAAAATTACAAGAAATTATTTATATATACGGATTATTTAAATATCACGGAATCTAATCATTTTTGCTATAAAAATTCTCTGCAAAATTGTTTTTAAAAACGAGTTTGAAATATATGTAGTAATTTTCTGCGGGACATTCCCATTTTGTTTGAACTTGTAAATTTTAAAGTTTACTTCTAAAAATTGCATCTAAAAAATCTATGCCTTTATCTTAGAAGGCAAAAAAACCTGGAGAACTCTTTTATATATTTTTTTTTTTTAAACTTAAAGTTTCTTTGGGAAAAGTATCTCTTTATCTCTTACCACAGCTTTAACTTGTTCTATTGAATCCAACATATAGAAGACTCAACTTCGGTCGTGGTCAAAATATTCTATTAATTAAACATTTGTATTTAATAAGACTTTTACTTTTTTTATTTAATTATTTGTTTTTGGATTTTTTAATCCTGCATATATGGTGGAGGGTATAACAAAGAGAAACACATAATATATTTAATTGAACAGAATATAATATGAAAAATTTTATTTAATATTAAATAAAGTAGAAGCCGTGTCAAGAAATTCACGAAATGTCAAAGGTTTTTTGAACATTTAACTTGCCAACACTTCATATATGTTTTTATCAACACTTATTTTTGTTACTTAGCTATATAAATTTGCTGTTTAAAAAATTAAATTGCGGACGATAATGGGTTTGGTTGAAGGTCTATGTCCATTTCACTTTTCCAACTGTGTATTTCATAAAAATTCTAATGATAAAACTATAATTGTCATTAATAGTAATTCCATGTAAAAATACAACCCTTATATTTTAAATAAAATATTGCAATTTTCTAGAAAAAAAAAATTTATATTTTATGTTTCATAAACTTCACAATAACCAGTAACATAACAATACATTATATACAAACTTTACATTCCCCACCAAAATAATTAATATACTAAAATCTACCAATAAAAAGTACCTCTTAATATGGCACATCTTCATTTAGCCAACGAGCATAAAATCTATAGAGTATGGATACATTGCCACAGATATACCCAGGATTTTGGTTTGTGGGGGCCCAACATAAATATTTTTCTGATGGTTTAAAAATATCTAAAAACATAAATATATAGCGAAATTATATCAAATTTGCTTTGAGACTTCTTAGCTGTGGATTCAATTGAATACTTAAAAGATGTAGTTAGAGATGAAGAGGCAGAATAACATACTTTAAGATTTTCGATGCAATTTTTAAAACTTCACTTACAATAATATTTCATTAAAACAATCTAAAATACATATTAAATTAATCGAAATAACAATCAAAAAGGGCACTACTGATTTTTTATTATATTCAGAATATTTTTTTTAAAGTCGTTTAAAATAATCTTAAATTTTTTACTGACAAAACGGTAGAAAAAAATCGATTTTTGTGGTTTGTTTTTTAAATTAAAAGTTTTTTTATTTGTATGTAAATACAAAACACAACACACACAGATGTAACATAACATATATATTTTTATTTTCTGTGTGTATCTTTATTTTTTTGTAATTTTTTGTAATTTTTATTGAAATAATTTTGTGTTTAAACAAATTATTAAACAAAAAAATCAAAAAGGAATTATTTGAATTTCTATTTTTAGAAGCAGAAAACATAAATTTTTACATTTGACAGAAAATATCAACTCCTACTGAAAGTCTGTATAATTTTCAATGACTGATTGAAATAGTTCAAAAAAATATATTTCTATGAATTTAAATGGGCTCTTCACCTAAAAACAAATATACATTAATTTTTTAAAGAAATAATTATTTTAATTGTTTATAAATTTGTTCAAAATGATTTACTGTTATTTACAGATTTTCTATCAGTTTCATTTATTTGTTTCATTTGTTTGAAAATTAATAAAAAATTTACCCACAAATCGGAAATTCGAGGTTTATTTGTTTCCCTTACAGTTATTATAAATTTAAATTTTCTAAAAAAATATTAAAAAAATTCCTATTTTGTGTTTAATTTTAATTGTTTATTTTAAGAACTTTATAAACACACACATATAAGGCCATTCACACAAAATGCTTTTATAGAATGTGTGAGTATAAATTTTGTAGATTAAACAAAAAAAAACAAAATAAAAAAACCGAAATAATTTTAAATAAATGAATATTCATTTATATTCACGTAGGTAAAATTTTTGGTAAACTCATCAAAAAAAGTCGGTAATGGCAACTGAAAAGTACGGCAGTATCTTTTGCTAATCTTAGCAACATATGTCTGCTGACGTGTAGTACAGTGAAATTAGTAGCCGCTACTAAATTTTTGTAAACTTTTCGTAAAGTTAAATTTAAAATCGGTTTGCAAAAATCAGCAAAAAAAAAATGTACTAAATATTATTAATATTAGTATGTTCAATCAAATTAGTAAGCACTAATAAATTTTAGTAAATTGCTGTTACAGTTTAAAATAGATCTGCTAAAATCAGCAACAAATTTTACTAAATATTAGTGAAATGAAAATAGCAGCAACGTTAATAATCGCTACTAAAGATTGGTGAAAGTATGTAAAAATGTTATTAAAATAAATTATCTCGAATTAATTAATTAAATTTTTGATTAATATTAGTGAAATAAGCTCAATGAATTGTAAACTATATCAAAATTTTATTTAATAAAAAAAAAATTAAAATGCACTAATTTAGTCAATTATTTTTAGATACACTAGTTACACTTTAAAGCTGCTAATTTCTTTTGAAATTGCCTAACGAATTCAAATATTCAAATTTATATTTTTTGTATCGAGCACCATTTTTTTTAATTTTATTTATTTTATGCAAAAAATATTTTAGACAAAATTAAAAAAAAGAGAAAAATTCAAAGGCTTAATTTGTTAATTTTTGTTTTGAAAAATATTTTTAGTAAATTCTTTGGATTTTAGAGTCAAATTTTTAGAACCAAAAAAGTTTTAAGTGCTATTTTAAGTGGATGTCTTCTTTTTTTTGGACATGAGTCTGTTGGGAAAAGTTTTTCACCTCCGATCCCTTTTTTCAACCTAACATTTTAAGGCAATTTAAGTTTTAATTATTAGAAATAACATTTTCTTCAATATTAATTTTTTTAATATTAGTAAATTTTTGTTGCTAATATTAGCAAATTGTTTGTCAAAAATTTGTAAAATGATTTCTGAAGTGAGCAAAAAAAATTTTGAAAATATTCTGTAAAAGTTCTGTAATTTGAAATATGTAAATAGCAAAATTTTACTTAATAATAATTTTTTTACTAAAAATCAATACAAAAATCATAAAGTGGTATTGAAAACTTTTTACAAATTTTTCTACTAACTTTTTTTTCTGTGTGTAGATAAAATTTTAAAATTTATTTTCAACTGCATATTTTTACAAAATATTGTATTATTTCTTTTAAATTGTATTTTCTGTTATTTTAACTACCCAACCAAAAGCTTATTTGAAGAAAAAAAAAATGTTTTTGTTTTATGTTTTTCAAATGCAAAAAATTTATAAAATGAAAAATAAAAAAACAATAAAAAAGTTACATCATGCACGTGTTGGAACTCTTAAAGAGATCACCTTTTTAGCATTTGGAAATTGGAATTTTAAATATAAAGAATTTCAAATAAATTCATAAAGCTCAATATGATTAGAAGATACCAATTTATTATCCACAACCTGCCACGACAGGCAGAAAGTTATTTAAATATCTGTGTCACTTTCAGCATAGACAAGTTGTAGACATTTTCATAACTCAATCACGATTGGTTAACTGGCTATGCCTCACATTTCAATAATTTGATAAGTCTTTTGGTAAAATTTTAATCAAAATGTTATATCATTTGATCTACAATTCCGGTTTAAAAAATTTAAATAAATACATAAAAATATTTTTTTACTTGGGCTTTACCAAAACAAAGAGGCATCAAAATATTGAAATAATAAAAACAATAGCGGAATATATCTTTTTCATTACTTTTTCTGTGGATTTTGCTTTAAAACGGGTCACGTTTTATTACATTTTTTCTGCGTATTTCTGTTGAATACAATGCTCGTTTATGCCGGTAGCCATCATCAGCCACAGGCTCAGGAATTTTAAGGATAACAAAAAAAAAAAAAAAACTATAGAAAAAAATTAATTTGCATACGTATATTTATACCCAAGTCAGTATGCTACGGATTTACAACACTTTTTTTGGTGTATTTATTTGTTGCAATACAGTTAGTCCTCAATTGGCGGTATATCAATAAAGCAATTGTAAAAGATTCAAATGAACTGAAAGATGTTATTAATTCATAATAATGATGCTTTAATTAGAAATTTTTTCTTGCGAATATTTTTATTGTCTAGTGGCAGTGAGAATGTCAAAATAGGGATAAGTGTTGCCACAATATTTTTATGGTGGTATGTGCTGCACTTGGATACAATGCATACGATATACTACACCAAATGTACATTTGTATATTTTTATAGTTGTTGCAACAAACATTATACGGGAGTCAAAAAAAAAAAAAATAAATAAAAATCTAGTGAACAGAAAAACCGACCGACACACAGACAGATAAATAGATATGCAGACATTGTTTGGTTCAGTGTTGAACTATAAAAAATAAACAATAAAAAATCGTCAGTAAAACAAAAACATTGTTATACAAAAATTACCGAGACTATAAAAGAAAAACAACATAACTACAAAAAAAAAAACAAAAAGTGAAAAAATATTTTTAAAAACCAGTAGCATTTGCGTCTAGGTGTATAGACAATACGTTATTATTAAACGGAAAGGATATTCACCCTGCTTGCATATTGTTCCATAATTTTGTTGTATATATGTGTGTGTGAGTTTGTGTGCTTGTATGTGATTTATTATGATAACAAGACACATAACAAATGTAGTTGGATTTAATGAAAATTCATAAAAAAATAATTTTTTTCTATTTAACATAAAATTTCAATATTTGAAATATTTAGTAGCAACATTTAGATTTAGTTAAACTGTTTTGTTAAGAGCCGTACTTAATAATGATTTTTCCATCTGAATTTTAATAGACAATAGAGTTCTTTAAGCTTGTACTAAAAAAAATTAAATTGTTGGTTATTGACCGGGCCCCTGAAATATTTGTTGGGGTGTAAAACTACATCTTCAGAAATATAAATATAATCGGATATCGTATCGTTATTACAATTTCCACCGGCACCTGATTTTTTGGTTATAAAAACTAAAAACCAATTGAGACATAAGTTATTTAACTGTGACAACAGTATTTCGGTTGTCTTAATAACAATTCAGTAGTCACAACCAAAAAATTCGGTTGGCAACAAATTCGGTTG
This sequence comes from Eustalomyia histrio, assembly GCA_949748255.1. Taxonomy (NCBI): domain Eukaryota; kingdom Metazoa; phylum Arthropoda; class Insecta; order Diptera; family Anthomyiidae; genus Eustalomyia; species Eustalomyia histrio. The sequence continues at coordinate 98,330,374 of OX456524.1, read as the reverse complement.
TCAGCACGAATCTGTTTCCTGGGTGCATAATCAAGAAATTCGAGCCCTTCTTGGCTGGCAACCAGAGTTCCCAGGTTCGATTTCCATCATGACCACGTTAGATCGAACAGTGACTGGTTGAAGATTGCTTGATAAACTCAGTAATTTAACACAGGGATGTCATTGGAGGCAGCTAGTTGCCTCTAAGTTTACGAGAAGGGAGTTAAATAACTAGTGGTATTTTGGTAAGGTTAAAATAACTAGTAATAGGTAAGGCTAACATAACTGGTTACAATTCATATAAAAAAAATCATTTTCTAGATTTTTAACAAGTTTATAAAAAAACACTAAAAATAGATTTTAACTGTCAAATACGTAGTTAAAACACATTACTAGTAACTCTTTATTTTCACTTAGAAAATAAGACAGTATGCAAGGAGCTGTATAACATGTTATTAGCAACTGATTATTTTCATTTTAGAAGTAATGAAGTGGACAGGGGTAGGTCATTATTGGTAATGGAAAAATCAGTGACGTTCAAAATATTAGTAATACATTTTTTAATAAAATAGTTTTTATGAAAACCTCTTTCTAGCCACATTACTTTTCTCATCCTCGCAACCATATACGTAACCAATTACTTTATCACCTCTAAAGCAATGGGTCCATGCATTACATAACATGCAATTCATAACATGCTATTAACAGTCTCAACATTATTGTCCTGTTATACGATTCATAACAAGTGAATATTGCCACCGTTGACATAACGTCGATAATTCCAAAAATTTGGTACAGACCTTAAATTTTGTAAAATTTTTATAAAAGCAGCAATCTCGTTCGGCCATATTATTTTTCATATATAATTCTTGTTTAAACATGTAAATTGTAATAAAATATTTTTAAAAATTAATACAACTGAATTAAATGTACTCTCCGGATGCTAAATGGTGTTTTGATAGTACAATATTAGTTAACCTACTCTGTATGGTTAAAAAAAAAGAGTGGTTTGGCAGTACTACACTCACAATATATTTTCCATTACCGACTGTAGTTTATCGGAAAAGTAATACGTAGAGTTTTTTTTAAATGAAGAATCAGTTAAAATTCATAGAAATATTTTCTTAACTATTTGAATCAGTCATTCAAAAAACAATCTATACGAGTTGATATTTTCTGTTAAATGTAAAATTTTATGTTTTCTGTTTCTAAAAATAGAAATTCATATAATTTATTTTTGTTTTTTTTTTACCAAAATAGTTTGTTTATATACAAAATTATTTCAATAAAAATGACAAGAAATTATTCAAATATAGTTGAAAATACATACAAATAAAACAAATTTTCAATTTTAAAAACAAACCACAAAAATCGTTTTTTTCTACGTTTTGTCAGTTAAAAATTTATGGTTATTTTAAACGACTTTTGGATTGCTTTTACTACTTTTGTCGATTGCTTTTACTACTTTTGTCGCTTATTAAGCAATGATTGAATGATTGGTTGGCAAGCACTACCTTTTCGTTATAACGGTAGTTGTCAATCAAGTTCTGATCAATATTGATACGAAAATTTTAAAACTGCGGTTGCAATAATGACATGTGTCTTCAAATATCACGGGGTTTATTTCATAATATTACCCGTTAAATTTTGTTATATTTGCAAACTACCGTTATAAATCGGTGTTTCGATAGCTTAGCGTTATTATAACGGTAGTTTAAGATATTTCAAAATTGAACCGGTAAAATAGCGCAATAAACACGGTTATGCAAAAAGAAACTTGCCTTTAATGGAATGGCCATTTTAAAATTTTCATATCGGCCTTAAAGTAGTTGTGGTAACCAACTACCGTTATTATGAAAAGGTATTGAATGCCAACCATGTTAAAAATAAACAACAAAATGGGCTGAATATAATGAAAAATTAGGAGTCCTCTTTTGGATTATGTTTTCGATTAATTTAATATGAATTTTAGATGATTTTTAACGAAAGAATATTGTGAGTGTATTTTTTTTTTGTACGGTTGGCAATTTCTGTCTTGGTACATAAAAGAACGGTCAAACAAGTTTTTAACAAGCCGCAGAAAACGGCAAACTACGTGTGTGATTACTAAGAAGATAAAAATGTAGCTAAATATACATTTTTAATAGGCTTTTTGCTTGTCTAAAACTTGAAGTGATATTTTGCCGGATCGAAATACATGTATTAACCTAGCTTAAAATTGTGAATAAGCTGTGTTTTTGTAAATATAAGGATGTTGAAAACTTTATCATTTCTAAAATAAAAGCCATTAAAAAGGTTCTGCCTGGAGATAAAATTCTTTCTTTAAATTTTATCTGAAACATTTTTTTAAATATTAAGGGTGGGGACGTGCAGTGAGGTTTTCAATTGGATGTTCTCTTTCCTTTAAAATATTTAAAAAAATATATAAATTCTTGCTGTTTCCCAGGACCAATACCAGAAATTGATAGACAAGTCACCGTTTTACCATCTCACCAGAAATTAACCACTCGACTTGAGATTTTAAAGTCCGCTAACTATGGAAAATTTTGCCAACAATACTACAGTTGGCAAATCTTTTATATTTGGTGATGAAACAAATATACACAATACAGTTCTTATGAACGAAAAATCCAACGTTCTTGCTCGTTGTCACACTTCATTATAGAAACAAAAAATACAAACAATACTTTTTTGACATCTGTCATTTTTGTTTCGTTTAATTCTTAATTTTTATTATAATTTTTAAGAAAAAGAACTGTAATATTACTTAGTAATGAAGAGAGAAATTGTTGCCTCTATAGTGCAACTAACATCATCAATTGAAGTTGCTCTGTAATCGATTTGGTAATTGTTTGCTATTATGTCATTGCACGTGAAGATACCGGGTACTGAACAAAACATTGGAATTAACTATTGGATGCAATATTAAAAAGTATTAATGAGAAACTTAATGACAATATGCTTTATCCCTGTAATTTTTATATGTTAAAACGTCGTATCTTTTCAAGAGTTTAAAAGTAACTGATCAGCTCTCTGTATATTTTGGAATTTTTAAATAAAATCTTAAATTTCTACCTGATATAATTTTAAAATTTTCCCATATGTTTAGAGATTTATTTTTTTAACGGAAGGAACAAAACGTATAAGTATGTCTAATTATAATAACAATAGATGATAAAAGGACATTTGCATTATGATTATAAGCGTTTGAGCATAAGATGTGTGTGTTAAATTTTTTATTTTTCTTTTGATTGTGTTGAACAATGAAAGGAAATGATTTTACTTTGTAAAATTTCTATTCACAAACACAAAAAAAAGGGTTATTATCTATTCGATAAGATTGAGAAACTTTAACATGACATGTAGTAGCAAAAAAATACAAGATTTGTATTTCTAAAAGGATGTGACAGGATAAGAAAACAAATGTCCCGTTTTAAGATTTATGTTTTAAATTTTGGATTTTTTTGGAGAAAGGAAAAAGAGCAGCCTCAGAAATGTGTGAGAAAATAATAGGTATAAAAGAAATTATTTTTTTTATTATGCAAATTAGGATTTAGTGAAAAGGGTAGATATTTCTTTTAAAGCATATTCATCATATATAAATGAATTTGAAGTCTATTATGATACATATTTAAAAAGAGTTATAATTTTTTCTACACAGGATTTAACTTGCTTACAATGAGATTACGGCAACCTTATTACTCTGATTTTGATGAAATTTGCTTATGTGTTATTTTCTAGGTTTCAAAATTGGTACACAGTGAAAAGAGGTTCATTATGACAATCAAATTTTGTGACAACCGAATGGTTTGGTTGGAGCCAACAATATATATGTACGCAGCAACAGAAAATCGGTTAATAACATACAACAGATTTTGGGTTAAAACGATACATTTTAATTGGGTCAGGAATAAATTTGATTACAACAACAAAATAATTCAGTTGCTGCAACCATATTATTCAGTTGGCAGCAAATTCGGTTGTCACAATGAATCTGTTTTCCGCGTTTTTTTTTTTTTTGAGTTTTTTTTTTTTAAATTAAGATACCACACAATGAAAACAGATTCATCGTGACAACCGATTTTCTTGGCAACTGAATGGATTGGTTGGAGCTACCGACATATTTGCTTGTGGCGATCAAAATTCGATTAATAAAACAGAATTTCAATTGAAACCATACACTTCAATAGAATCAGGAATATATTTGGTTGCGGCAACCGAAGAATTCGATTGCTGCAACCAAAATATTCAGTTCGCAAGAAATTATATTATAAAAATGAATCTGTTTTCTCTGTGCATATGCAACAGTGGTATCATTGGATAGGGATTTTCGGGGACTTTTTATTGGTACTTTTTTTGGTGCTATTTTACTTTTTTGAATTTTAAACATTTCTTGGCACTTCATATGGCTGGCAAGTTGTCATATTTTAGTCTTTATTAAATTTCAACGGATCTGTACTTTTTCTTTGTTTATACTCATCCTACTATTTTGGATTTTAACAAATTTTTCGGGTAAACTTTATATTTTGGTACTTTTTAGAACAAAATCCATCATGTAACTTTACTTCGCTATAATCTTTGTGTTAAAAGAAAACTCATTTGTTTCTTAACTGATAATGTTTATTCTTACATTGAATTTCGTTGCCATTAATTGTGGAAAATTATGTCGCCGCCGTCGGCGTTGATGCAAATTTAGGGTCTTTTGATTACATTTTTCATAACTGTACGCAACACTTTGTCAATTTCGCCTCCAATATTGTTTTTTAACTCCTCCACGGTGCGAGGCTTGTTCTCGTCCGCCAACGAATACAAATATCCACAAAGGAAGGAGTCCGAGACGGACAAATGTGCCAAATTAGTTGCTGGCTAGCCAAGCAAAATAACGGAAACACTATATTACAAGTGCTGGAAACACATGAAAAATGGTACTGTGGAAGCCACATACTTTTTAAATTCAGGTCGTCAACTTCCATTAGGAAAAATTCAGTCTGTTATCGTTGGTGCCTTCGAAAATATAAGGTTCAATAACATTTCCGATTTCCACATGATGACTGAAAGGGAATAATGGTGCTTCATGAATTTTTCGTTTCCCATAACCGCTTATTTTGGTAAATGACGGGATCGCTTAGATAAAAATTAGCGAGTCATTGCCGTTCAGTATAAATTTCGCACGAATATACTTTACGAAACCAAACTGGCATACGATGCCATTTGCAAAAGTTTTAGTGTCAGTTTTATATATGAAATCTATCATTTCTGATACGATATGCTGAAAAACAAAAAAGTACCCATAAATGTCACAGTTTTCCCCCACCATTTCACCTCCTGGCTTCCGAGGTGGCCAAAGAAGGGAGATAAGTTGTTCACAGAATTTTTATTTATGTCTAATACATTTTTAAATTTCATCAAAATCAGCATGTTTCGGTTGAGGTACTTTCCGAGTTGGTTTTATAAGTGCCATAAACATTTTCCAACTGTAAACCTCAAAACTGTTTGACTATCCTTTTATAAATTATTCCTCTCTAAGGTAAACATTAAATTTAGAACTTTTCAAATACATTCAATACAATAAAGCAAACATAAAAATAATATTATTTTAACACTTTATTGTTTTCCAACCAACAACTTCACATAAATAAAAAATAGGCCTCAAAAGAAAACAAAACATCATTTATGCTTAAATCCTTTTATGAAAATTACCAGGGATACTACTATTTTGTATATTCAGACTACAGTAAATCTAGTCCCTAATCAAATTAGCAACAGTTGAGTATTTAAATTTACTCTTTAGCACTGCATGTGCAAAATTATTTGTATTTGAATTTGCATAAATAAAAAAGAAATTTACACATTGTAAATGTAGTCTATCTTATACATAAATAATGGAATATTTCAATTGTAAATTTATATTGTAATGTGGTTGCGAGGTTTTTTTTATATGCGGCTGACTTTGAATAAACCTTTTCCTGTTGCAGATTTTTCGCACTATTGTGCAAATTGAAAGCGTGTGCATTATCCTAACCTTTTTCTTTTGTAATTTTAATATTTTGCCAAATCAGGGTGTTTTCTTTATTTATGATTATAATAATTAAGGTGTTGATGTTTTTGTTACACGATTTGTTGTAATATTTCGGATAAATGTTTTTTTTTTGTAAACTATTAACACAAATCGATTGGCATATAGAAAGAATAACATATTTCTCTAATAATGCAATGACAATATTACTTCTTGATTGATTTCAAAAGTCAAGAGGATAAGAAACAAAAACAAAAGAAGCTGTACAACAAAACAAAAGAAACTGTACAACATCATTTATAATATAGAATTTTAACGGTAAAAAATTACCGTTTTTTCTAGTAATATGTTTTCATATCACCTTTTATATACTATTAATTAATTATAATAATGATAATTGATTCAAGATGAGTTAAAATCGCAAGACTTCTGTGCAAAAGATTTTATTTTAAAAATGAGTAAACAAACCTCCCTGAATGTTTATGAACTTGTGTTAAAATATAATAAAAAAAGAAAAACATTTCATGAAATTTGTTTTAAGATTGAAAGAGGCTACAATACTGTAAAATACGTAACTGATTGGGAGAAAATCGTCCCAAATCTGTTAGGATAAACAAACTCAATGTGCATGCGATCCATAGTACGAAAAGTCAAACATAATTGAAAGTCCTGTTAAAATATCCGAGAGCATTTCTGAATAGTGAAATCGTGGTTACTGGCAGTTTTAATATTTTCAATTCTACTTGGCTTCGACATTCATGTTGAGCTTTTTACCGCGCACATTCATCTTGCGCAATTAGTTAATGAGCCAATGCACAATCCGCTGTCCTTCATCAGCTTCAGAATATCCTGAACCTATCAAGTATGAAGTTAAAAAAAAAAATGGGTACACCTTTCATCAAGTCCAATGTCACGTCTGATCAGATTATCAATTATGTTGAAAAAAATGCTAATATCAGTAAACACCATATAGATTGCTATTTGTTGGTTAAAAAAGATGCTGATCTTAATGAACTTAAAAGGGTCAACTTCAAGCTCGGAATTTCTGCATGTTTCTATAAAGAATTGTTGAAACCTGATCTTTGGCCTGCAAATATTAAGGTTCGTCCATTTATAAATTTTCCGAGGAAACCAGCTCTCGAGGAAAAGCTTTAGACTCTGTAAAATCCAGGTTTCAAATTTCAAATATTTTATCTTTAGAGGAGAACTTGGCAGTAAACTCTCGTGTTTGTGTTATGGGTGATTTTAACCTAACAGATGTTTTTTTGACTCAATTTTATGATAATGCTATGTTATCGCTGTCTAATGTTAATAAATTTCATGAAATTGAGGTTATAGATAATTTGATTAGTTTGAATTTAATTCAAGTTAATCATATTGCTAATCAATTAAATAGATTTTTGGATTTAATTTTTGTTCCTCATGATACTAATTATGAATTATACGAGTGTTTACTTCAAATTTCTCCCTCTAATACACATCACTTACCACTTGTTATTGAAATTGAATCATATAACTTTTAAATTCATTAAATTTTAATTTTTGTAATTTTGATTTGCTTAACTCGTTTTTCAATCGCATTAATTGGATAGAAATCTTTTCTGGGCAATCATATCAACATGTTATGCTGAATTCTTAAATACTACTTTAAGAATATGTAGGGAAAATATTCCATTTAAAAAGGCTAAGCCCTACAAATTGCCTTGGTATACTATTGGCCTTAAGAAACTAAAAACCTTCGTTATAAATTTCACAAACGGTTTAGGGAATCAGGGTCAACTGATAGTCAAGCTAAATTTATTCATTACTAACGTGAATTCAAGTTCCTTTATAAGCAATATCTTCTTAAAAAGGAGAATGATATTAAAAGTAATACCAAGTCGTTCTGGTCTTTTATCAAATCTAGAAAGCGAGTATCTGATATACCAACTACTGTTAAATTTGCTAACAGAATTTTTCAATCTTGTGAAGAGTCTGTAAATATGTTTGCAGAATTTTTTCGAACCAACTTTGAACCTTCAAATGATAATTTTGACTTTTCTAGTTATATGTCTATGTTAGACCTTGGTCTTGGAAGATGAAGTTTTAGTAGGAATTTTGCAAATTAAGGATAATTATAATGCAGATGGATTGTGTGCTCACATTCTAAAGATTCATTTTCTTTAATATTTAATATGTCTCTTAGTGAAAGCAATTTTATTGATCAATGGAAATTCGCCACAATCACACCAATTTTTAAAGATGGAAGGAAGGATGATGTAACTTGCTATCGACCAATTTCCAAGTTATCGTTTATATCTAAAATACTTGATCATGTAATTTATAAAAGACTATTTTTTATTACCAAGTCTTGGATAAGTCCAAATCAACATGGCTTTTTTCTGGTAGATCTTCTACAACAAATTTTGCGGTTTTCCAGCTCCGGAACAGGCTTGTCAAGTTGACACAATATATACAGATTTTTCAAAAGCCTGTCTCGTGGCTGTCTTCTTACTAAATTTATAATATTTATTTTTAAGTTTGATTAAATCATATTTATCCAATAGGGTCTGTAGAGTTAGCATAGAATGCTACCTTTCTGATCCATACATTCAAGCTTCCAGTGTATCCCAAGGTAGTATGTTGGGTCCACTTCTATTTAATTTATTCATTAACGATATCTCGTCTTGTTTTTTTAAAGCAAAATTTCTTTTATATGCTGATGATTAAAAAATATTTTATAAAATTGATTCAAATCATGATGTTTTGGATTTGGAAGCTGATTTGAATAACCTTTTTGTATGGTGTAGGTGTAATTTTAATATGCTTCATTTGAATCTTAATAAATGTCTCCATATTTCGTTTTTTAGATCTTTCAATATTGGTGACCATATTCTGAAATCAACTGCTGATCTGGGTGTTGTTTTTGATTCAAAAATGTCCTTTAATCAGCATGAAGACTAGATTGTTCCAAAAGCATATTCTATGCTAGCTATCTTGAAGAGCAATTGTGCTGAGTTTTCTGATCTATCTACATTAAAGCTAATTTACACTGCCTTTGTTAGATCTAAATTAGAGTATGCTGCTATAATTTGGGCTTCACATTGTGGTCTTAATATGTGTATAACGTATTAAGAGAGTGCAGATAAAATTTGTTAATTTTGCAATCTCATCATTTAGGTTTGGTTATCCTATACTCTCCTATAGATCTAAGGGCTTATTAATTGGTTTAGAAACCCTAGAGTTTCGTAGGCTGTTGCAATCGGCTTTATTTGTTTTCGATATTATTACTGGTTTTTATTGATTGTTCAGATTTGCTTTCTCTTATTTTCTTTCATGTTCTGCCTAGAAGTCTTAGGACTTGTTACATTTTTTATGTACCACATCATCGTACCAATTTTGGTCTTAATAGTATTTTAACTCGCACGTTTATTCAACTAAATGAAATTAATAATAATCTACAAATGCGTTTAAAACCACAATTAGAGTTTTGTACATCTAAAACTTAATTTAAACAATATTTGTATTCTGTTCTGATGGATTTATGTTTATAATTAGAATAGGAAAAAAAATAATTTAATTAAATATAAGTATTTAATTATTTTATTTGTTGTTTTGTATATATTTTTTATTTTGATTATTAATTATAATAAATATAAAACATCATAGTCTGTATGAAATTTTTTTTATCCATAGACTAAATAAAATGAAATGAACACATTCATATTTCCGTATCCTTTTCACATTCTAAACTTCACGCAGAGTCACGAAACGATCAGTTTTTACTTATGGTATAATAATGTCAATTTGGACAACAGATGGCATAACTATCACATATGGTTTGTGTCAATATTAACAAATATGGTATTTTGGAGGGTAAACATCTGTCATTATAATTCAGTATTCAATAGACGCCAAAGTGTAAACACACATTTTTTCAATCGCTATAATAATGTAGAATTTTGTGCCTAAAAAATGTTTTGCGGGGAAGTCTGATAACCTTTTTTCATTTGAAGAAAACGGCTGCTGAAAGTTATCGATTGTTGGTAGAAGCTTACATGAAGATGAGAAATTTAATGCATTACTCGACGAAGATTGTTTAAACGCAAGAAGAATTTGCATTATCATTGTGAGTCACACAACAAGCCATTTTCCTACGCTTAGAAGCATTGGGATTCATTCAAAAGCTAGGAAATTGGGTCGATTATGAATTGAAGCCGAGAGACGATGAAAGGCGAACTTGCATTTCGGAAATTCTGTTTGAACGCTACAAAAAGAAGTAATTTTTGCATCGTATTGTTACTGGTGATGAAAAATGGATACATTACGATAACCACAAGTGCAAAAAGTCATATATAAAGCCCGGCCAACCAGCCAAATCAACGCGAAGCCGAATATCCATGGCACCAAGGAAATGCTCTGTGTTTGGTGGGATCAGAAGGCTGTTTTGTATTATGAGCTGTTGAAATCAGGTCAAACAATCACAGGGGACCTGTACCGAACCCAATTAATTCGTTTAAAGAGAGCAATCAACGAAAAACAACCAGAATATTCGACCAGACACGGGGCCATAACCTTCCATCATAACAACGCTCGGCTACATGTTGCAAGACCGGTCAAAAACTTTTTGGAAAACAGTGGATGAGAAGTTTTGCCTCACCTGCCTTATAGCCCAGACCTTGCCCTTTCTGACTACCATTTGTTTCGATCTATGCAGAACTGGAATACGCTTCACTTCAGAACAGGGTATCAGAAATTGGCTTGATTCATTCTTTACCTCAAAACCGGAGCTGTTCTTTTGGCACGGAATTCATATGCTACCAAAAAGATGGGAAAAAGTAGTGGCTTACGATGGAAAATACTATGAATAATGTACCAATTGATTTTGTTATTATAATAAATGCATTTTCAGGTAAAAAATCGACATTATTAACTTGTATACCCATATAAAAATGCTAGTTGGGTAGACCTCAACGATTTTTATTTGCAATTAAATTGGAAACTTTGTTTTCAGGACGATGATGTTGATGCCATTGTGAAAATGATAAAAAGCGTGATTATGCTTGGAATGTAGTTATTTCTGTAAAGTATATTTCGACTAAACCAAGAATTAAGTGTTGGTTTAACCAGACATGCAGTCAGTCAGATCCAAAGGGGAAGCGTTTAGTAATTAGCGTAGAATGTGCCAGGGTACTTAGCCGCGAGAAACTTCTTTACAAACAGCGTCTTCTTGCTAAAATTCTTTCTGCTCTTCCGAGCAGTAAGACCTTCTGGTCATTCGCTAAAATTGTAAGGAGAAATGCTATTACACTATCACAACTCTTATAAGGGATGACCAATTATTTACCCAACCGGTTAATAAAGCCAACCTGCATGCAATTTTCTAACTTTCTTAACGATTTTATTGATTTCGTTAACTAACGATAATTTATAATTAATTTGCGTTCTCAACGTAAATAAGTCAGCGGCCCCGGATGACATGCCAGCACTGTTGCCTAAAGAGTGCTCTTCAACGCTATCGCGTCCATTGGCCACCTTATTTGGTGCATCGTACCGCAGGGGTATATTTCCATCGTGTTGGAAGGTTGCCAACGTTCAGCCAAACCTGAAAAAGGGTGCGGATAGTAACCCAGACAATTACCGCCCAATTGCAATATGTTCTCCGGTTAATTACCATTATGTAAATTATCCAAATTCCAACTTACTTCTTAATCCTCGACAATATGACTTTCGTATAAATAATTCTACGGGAGATCTGATAGCGTTCCTTTCGTAGCCTTGTAGTCGATTCATTCACAAGTTTGGTGAGAACAAAGTGGTTGGCTGTTCTAGATATTTTGAAGACATTCTGTAGTGTGTGCCATAAAGCACTCGTGTCAAAGCTTAATGCTTTTGTTTTTGGTGATCACTTCTCTCGATTCATAACCTGTTATTTCAGGGATCGCAGTATCAACCGACGAGAATAAGCTGAATTCTAAAATTTTCAACATGTTTCAGAATAAAATAGTACCATGAATGGCCGATTTATATCCTCCTTTTCTTTCGTTAAAAATCAGGAATGGAAAATATAAAAAGTCTGTTCGGTATCCAAATTTAGACAATATTGCCGGGTAAACGTTAATGAGAACGCCTGAGTTATTTTTAAATCTAATATCTTACTATACTAACCGCAAACAGAATTTTCGAAAAAAATTGTGGAAAGAAAATGTTAACAATCTATTGCAGCCATATTTTATTCTTTAACTTAAATTCCACATTGTCTGTATAAATGCCATTAAACGATTTGTGTTGTACTAAAAGCATTTCCCTCCGTTTTCATTGATGGCTGCTTGTGAAAATTGTGAAAAATTAAGAAATGCTTTCTGTTTTTGATTGTCTTCAATTGCAGATGGCTTCGAGGGCGTTTTGTTTAACTTAAGTCTTGTCTTACGACAGTTTAATTTTATTTTCTTTCATCATACCATTAAAAAAAACTGTAAATTTTTTATTTTTTGGTAGAATGATAAAGAAAACCAGACCATTTATATCAACAGAGTACTCAACTCGCATATAAACTGTTGTTTTACAGCTTGTGTTAAAAATGGTACTGTTAATGACGTTGGTGTTTTTGTATGAATGACTTACCTAAAAAAAACAAGGATCTCTATGAACATTAGGATGACACCTTTCTGAGAAGCATGTACTGACAATAGATCAAATATCAAAATAAGCAATGAAAATTTAAGAAAATTGCGATCTCAGATAATTTGCCTTACAGACATACCTATCTAGGGTTTGCTAATGCAACCTCGTCACCGACACTAATACTTTTCATGAGAGACAACAAAAAAACTATTTATAATAAATTGTGATCATTTTTTTTTAACAATTATTTTTTGGAAATTTTAAAAGTTTAACCCCATTTTTACTGGAAACTCCAAAAAGTATGTGATCGATTAGTCAGCAACAAATACTATTTTAAATTTAAGATTTTAAACAGGCCTTTGAAACTTTTAATCACCATTATTACTGCGTACACCCAGCAAACAGATTCGTGCTAAGAACGGAATTTGTTGCAACTGAATTTTTTGGTTGCCACTACCGAATTGTTATTGTCACAGTCAAATTATGTGTGTCTCAATTAGTTTTCAGTTGTCACAACCAAAAAATTCGGTTACCACAACCGAACCAAATTCTGCTTTATCATTGTATTACCATTACATTGATAGAAATGGTAATGAAAATAATTTCATTATCATTGTTTGAATAAATCATAATGATTTACGGATCCGATTTCATTACCATTACTAATGAACCAAATTGAAATGAAATTACCAAAAATCCAGACTTAGCGTAAGTTCTGTCAATAATTTAGTAACGTTATTCTTAAAGATACAGTTAAAACTGGTTTAAGACCAACTCGGATCATGTATCGCACATTTAAGAAAACCAATAAAAAAACCTGTACAATTTTTTGAAGTTGTATTTGGAAACTTTTAATATTTGAGGATAAATACATTTTGTTAAACAAATTATTGGTTGTATAGACACAAAGGTGAAAATTCACCGTAATCTTTATAACTCAATTCTTTGGCTGGGATAACATATTTTTCCATAAAAAAACATGTTTATACAAAATGTGAAATTCTTTAAAATCTATTTTTCTCAAACTTTAAAAGAATATAATTTTTTAACGATTTTTTTCTAATCAGTGAAATGTCATAAATTTCTAATAAAATAGAGAAACGAAATCTTAGTACTAATTCAGACACGAACTTGTCACCCCATATAGTAATGTCCCCCTAATAAACTGCTAAATACTTATAAAATTTTATGAACGTCGTTGGTGGTGGTGGTGTTTGATGAAATAAGCTATTTTGTCTTAGAATTATGTACTCTGTTTCTTATTTTAGTACCATATAAATTTCCTCATTACCATGTTTTTCACAATTTTCTCAGATGTTTTTTAAGTTGTTTTTCATTTTTTTTTTATAATTCTTTATTGTTGGACTTTGCCGGTTATTGTAATGATGATGACGTTGTCCATGCTGATGTTGTTTGATTTTTTTTTTTTTTTTGTGGGGCATTACTGTAATTAGATGTAACGAATATTGTAATTGGTGTTAAATTGCTTGGTGACTACATATTAATACTTGTGGGCTAAAATATTGTTGTTTTATTATTTGATTTTCATAATTGTTTTTATTATGTTTTGCTGCTTTTTTTTTGTATTTCTGCCATTTTCGTGAGGTTTTCATTTTCGAATGGTTTCCTTAAGGTCTTTGTTTTGTTTTCGCTAACTGCCATAATAATTGTTTTAATATTGTGTAATAATTGTTGTTAAACATGAATTATAATTTTAAATTGAAGAGAAGATAATTTCATTTAAATGAAATTGAATAAAGTAAAATAGTAGAGTGTCATATACGGTAAATGTTTTGCTTGATTATAAATAGAGTAGGGCTTAGATTTCATTTTTCTATCATAAAGATCAAAACACCCTGCATTCGGTACTATATTACTCGAAACAATGAGTATCGTTAAATTTTTAACGCTATTTGAAACGATTACTCTTCCCCTTCAAGCTACTTTCAGATATTTCAGTTACTCTAGAAAAAATATACAAAAATTATTATCATAATAAAATAATCGTCTGTTGAAATTTATTAAATCCAAATAATTATATCCAAAAAATTATTTCTGTTTTTCCGATTTTCGGGTTACATATATGTTGTTGTACATTAGATCGTATACAACTAGCTTCAACTAAACTTAGGGGTACCGCTATGTTCTTCTCTATTTCTTTACTTCCTAAATCTCCTTCTTACAAGGATTATATCCCGATGAGTTTCCTTAGACTTAAATTCAGCTATAGACGGCAGATGTGTTATGCTGAGTTATGTGAACTTATCCGCAGTTTTTATTCGTTAAACTCGTTTTTTAGTAGAGAGAAATAGACAAAGTTCCCCCTCATCAGTCGATCTAGCCGCATGTGCAAAAAAGATGCAAAACTCGTTTTCTGATACCTACAATTTATGCAAATTAAAAACTTGGTGATAAATTTTTATCTAATGTCACACTTCATAAATATGATAAAGACATTTCATTAAACTACAAATTAAAGAGATGTTTCTTAATAATTAGGAAAACTTTCTTAGATATAATACAAAATTTTTGAATAATATTAAGATTAATGAAATTCTCCTGTTAAAATATTTTTAAATCCAAATAAATATATGTTTTTGGGTTACATATGTTGTTGTACATTGGATCGTATATGAAGAATTTTTAAAAAAATATTAAATAAGATTTATGAAATTATTCTTCATAGTTATTAAGAAAATTAATCATAAATATTGATGAAGAAATTTCTTCATACTTATGAAGAAGTTTTATCAATATTTCTGAAGAAGTTTCATCAATATGATGAAGTTTTTTAAATTTAATATGTTTTTTTTTTTTTTTAATTAAGTAATTATATATATATTAACTTAATGAGAATTGCAACCAGTGTTTTACTTAAGTTTTTTAATGAAATTTTTATATGAAATGATGGAGATCTAGACTCTAATAAATTTTTGTTGAAATTTACTCTATTAAAAGTAGGTTAACTTCTTACCTACTATAAAATGGGAAAAAATAGGTACAATGTTTAAAATCAAAATATATAGACACATTCAGCCAAATGCATTAACATTTTTTTGATTTTTATAACAGTCTTATAAAATGTCTATGCATATGACAGATTGTGTTAAAATTAATAGATACAATGTGTCTAAGCGTACTCTTTTTGATGTATCAAAAAGGTTTAGCAACATTATAATGTTGTTTAAACTAAAATTGTTTGTGTCTAAAAACGCTATTCTAAATGCATAAGCTTACATAATCGATTTTTAGGAAGCATGCTTAAAATGTTTTTCTATATATGCATCTTATAATAAAAAATAAATGCATTTTAAGGAACATATATATTTTATTAAAGATAAAATTAATGAGAAAATAAAAAAAAAAACTACAATTAACAATGAAATTCTCAATAACAACAATAATATAAAAATTCAATAATAATGGTTTTCATTAGGAAAATATCCTCAGAATCAAGGGTCTTTTATATAAAGATGTTTCCAGAAACTAACAAAATTTTACACACATCTACCCATAAAATTCTGAGGTGTTTCCTGTAACAAAATCCAGAGTATTTTTCTAAAACTTCTCAGAAATGGAAGTTTTTTGAAGAAAATATCTGAAAGGATGGTTTGCGTATAGACAATTTGGACGAAATTTGGATTTGTTGTGGAAGAGAATTGTGTCGGTCTAAATAAGCGTACAAAAATGCTTGAAGCTTTATTGTTTTAAGCTTTTAATCATTAGATTCTTTTCTTAAATACATCTCGCTATTACTCAATTTAAGTGTAAACAATTTTTGTAGAGCAGTAAAATCGCCCCTTTTTTACTACATCAATTTCGGATTGGACCACAAAAAATTATAAGTCAACTTTTTTGTTGTCTGCACTACAACATATCCAATCGGAGTGAACCACATTGCAGAACTTCCTTGTAAGTTTTCTTTCTGAAAAGTGCACAAAAGTTCCTAAAAATTGTGTGGTATGTAAATATAACAAGGATATCCTCTAACCGTCTTTTGCCACTACTTACCACAGAAGATCATGGTTTAGAAGCCATGATTTGGGTCAATTATTAGTAAATCGAGCAAAATTTGCAGTACAAAGTTCATGGACCTGAGCACAATATACTTGCTTAGCATATAAGAATGGTGAGAAATATTCATCTGTTATTTTGCAAGAATTGTGGATGAAAATGTCTGCAAAATGTAACAAATATTATCCTCTTTAAAATTTTATTCAAATAATTAAAAACGCACGTACCTATGAAATCACATTTGAGGGTTAAAGTATGGCCACAAAAAGTGCATTTTATATTTTTATTTTTTTTTGCATTAGAAAATTTTCCAAATTATATTTGATAAAAAATATTTTTTTTTTTATTGATTGACAACTCATAATTTACGCATTTTATATAAAAATAAACTCAAATGCTTAAGCATACAAAATTATAGGTTTTTGCTATACTTAATGTGTAGTTTACTTTAAAATGAGTTTAATAATTTGAAAACATGTTAATTAACATGAAATTTTGTATCCCTATGTTTGGCTTTATATGTAAAAGTTCGTAATCGAATATTCAAGCACAATGTGCTTAAATTAAAGTACTTTGCTTTATTTTACATACAAATTTACACACAATAATGTAGTTGTTTACATGTATTTTTTAGAGTGTTTGATACATTTGTCATGCGTTTTTTTGCACCATTTCATTTTATTTAGGAAAACTTCATTAATATAATGAACAACAATTTATGAAACATTTACACCAATATGATGAAATTCTTTACTTGAGTGTATTTCCCAGACAGAACAAGACAATATACTGCAGCATTGGGCGGAATTCCGTCAGTGTTTGTCTAAAAGGTGGTCCAAAAAAAGATCGTTTTAAAAATTAAATAAAATGAAATAAACTTAATCTCGTTTGGTATATTTTGGTATATTCCCATTGTTTATGGCACACGATTTCATTTATGTGGCTGCAACGACTGGCTTCGCAGTAGCTCTTCCTGTCAGTCCAATTTTCCTAGACCTTGTTGACGATTTCTGGTTGTATCTGGTTGAACTCCTCGGACGCTATTAGCCTTAAGGGTGTGGATCGTTTATGGATTATTGCATCGGAATTCAACGACACCCCACAAGAAAAAGTCAAAAGGGGTCAAATCGCAGTTCCGAGGAGGCCAATTAACATCGTCAAGATGGTTGATAAGACTATTACCGATCATAGCTGAGCGAAATTATTTTGATCCGTGGATGTATGACTGAGAGTCAATATGCCGAACAGAAATAAAATTTCTCTGTGTAATATATGATTTAAAAAGTTACCTGTATTTGTACTCTCTGTAATATGAAAAAAACCTTTTTTGTGTCATCCCTCCGTTTATAACTTGGACTCGTAAAGATTTTTAAACTTTTTATAATAGAGAATTTTCAAATAAAACTAGACATTACAGAGAGTCTTTCTTTAAAGAGTCGAAGAGAAAATGTTGTAGCTAAAGTAAATAAACCTTAAATAGAAAATATTTGACGGAAGTAGAGCTAACATAAGACTTTTGTGTTTAGCTGTCATACTTTTTTCTAGTAAACTTTTATTTGCACTCTACAATACCAAAAGTGCAAGAACTTTATATACGTGCAACTCAATGTCCGAGAACTGTTCAATAGAAAAGGTGATTTTTTTTATTTATTCATCAATTTTTATGTTGTCCTCTTCAAAGTATTTCCCTTAGATATAATTTACTTGTGCCAGCGTTTTTTCAAATCCTCGGAGCAGATCTGATATGCACTTTTTGGTATGGCCTTGAGCTCTTTCAGCGATTCGGTTTTTATCTCCTCGCAAAACGCCGTCCTTTCATGAGTCTCTTAAATTTTGGGAACAGGAAAAAGATAATACTGCATGAAAAGCTTGTACCACTTGTAAGCATTTTTCTGACTCAGAGTATAATCACCATATGCCAATCTCAACATTTCAAGTGCTTTTGAGCACTTAATTTCATTTTTTACACAAAATTTGATCCTTTTTTCCATCGTCGAACAAGCAAAACTCCTCTAACAGTTATGACTCTCACAAACAAACTAAACTAAACACAAACAAACTCAACTAAGAACATATGTTCGAGACAAGTGTGGCAACACAAAAAAAGCTTATCGAATTCTCGAAGCCCTGTAAATTTCAAAATTTACCTTTTATATTAGACACACCTCGTATTTATACATGTTTATGGGTTACCTAGCGACCTTAAAACGCTCCTTGTTCTCCAAGATATTTCTTTTATTTCGAAAATGTTTTTATTCCCTCTAAAATATTAATATTAATTCATAAATATTAATTCATTAACGTCTAAGCTGGAAAAGCAATAGAAAATCTCACACCAGATTTGCTAATACTTTTCTACTCTTCAAAATAAGCGGAAAAAAACACATGAAACCAATTTTGTAAAAAGTTTTCTGATCTGTTGGTAAACAAAAAAAAAAAATCTTTGCAAATACTACCTCATTTATCAAACAGTAACAAATTTCTTAGAAATAAAAAGAGTTTATTTTTTTTCTATTTAAAGACAGTATTCTAAATAAATTTTCATCCTTGTATACCTTTAGCGTTTAACTAGACTATTTAAAATTCATAACGTGTTCATTCGCTCAATTTCCTTTGATTTACAAAGTAATTACCCAAGAAACATGGTCAACATCATACAAAAAAATATCTCGCAGAAGATACAGCAGAGAAGGCACGTCAAATGAAAATGACAACAAGACCCATAGAATAATTAGCAATGAAAATTTTAAAAGGCAACATAGACAAGATTGTAGATGTGGCAAGCTACAAGTATCATCTAAATGAAGTGAGAACAACACAGTTAATATTTCAAATGTATAAAAATAAAATATGATATTAATGGGCCGGAAGTATTCGTACAAACAAAAAAAAAAAAAAACCGAAACGTGTTGAATACACAAATAATTATAACTAAATTTCCTTAACCAATTAGTGGCGTATTACATTTAACAGTAGAATGGTATGACGTCATAATACGTTAAAAATGTGCAAAAGCGCCCTCTATTATTGAGTAGTGGGCAATAAAATTCCAGTGGATTTGGAATTATAAAGAAAACATTTTCATATATGGAATATTATATTATTCTAACTATAAGGGAGTGAATGAGATAGACACAAACACACACACACGCATATTGTATTTTTCTTACAACCAAACACACAAACAGCCATAAATATTAAGATCCTTTCCTACAGTAACGATAGTACCAGTGTTGCCAGAAATGCTTTACGTCATGTCCCAATTCTGCATATTAAGACCCCCAAATATCTCCTATAAGATTGTAATCAAATTTATAAAAAAAAACCTAATTATTTGTTAAGAAAAAAAGAGAAAACAAAATAACAGATTTTTTGTTCAGGCTCTGCCTTCTTTTAGTTTGTGTAAAACAACGGACGATGAGATCTTTTCTTGGGTCAAAATACATGTATCAGCCTAGCTTAAAACTGTTAATTAGCTTTATTTGGACGACTAAAATTTTTTTACTTATTTTTTTTTTACTAGATCTCTTCGAAATTATAAAAATTTAAAAAATTTAGAAAACTGGGATCATCAGAAAAAAATTCAATGTGTTGTATTTAAAAAAAAATTATTGGAAAAGTAAGAAAAACACATTTTTAAAGGACAAATCTAGCAGAAAATTTAATTTTTTTACTACAGAAATGCACTTTGGAGGAAGAAAATGTGAAAAAGCAATTTAAAGCTCCAGAAATCTCAAGAAAATACTACTTTAAAGCGTAAAACTGGAAATTGAAAAAAAGTAAACAAAAGCAAATATAAGAAAAAAAGCGAAATAGCAAATTTGGCTGGTACAGTGAAATAACTACCAAATGAAATAAGTCCAAAACAAATAATTTAATAACTCGCCAAAATTGTTCATACTAAGTGGGACTCGTTTCATTATGAAATTACTCCTAGTACTTTGGGACTTACTTCACAAGTTTTTGTTCGGAATTATTTCGTAATGAAGTAACTAGAAAAAAAACTTTTTACCATTAGGAGTTAATTATTTTTTAAGACTTATTTCGATTTGGCTGTAATTCCAGCATTGGGAGTTATTCCATTTTTTGTTGGGGGTTATTTGATTGCTTTTAAAATTAAATTTGAATAAATTCATAACCCGTTTGCAAAGACTCGCTGCGGAAAAAAGGAGTCAGGGAATTGGGACCTGTCTCGTGATAGTTGAAAACTGGACCGGTTCCAAAAATACATATCATGAGAAGAGGACTGATTCCTAAAGTACCTG
Organism: Eustalomyia histrio; assembly: GCA_949748255.1. Lineage (NCBI taxonomy): Eukaryota > Metazoa > Arthropoda > Insecta > Diptera > Anthomyiidae > Eustalomyia > Eustalomyia histrio. The sequence goes on along the minus strand of OX456524.1, from coordinate 98,309,497 downwards.
CTTTAAAAGTAATGACATGTTGTTTTGCGTTGGTACTGTGATGTGTTCTTTGGGGTTAGTTGTGTGAGATGTTGTTTTAGGCCAGTCTTATGACATGTCACATAGGGCAATTGACCCCTTCCTAGGACAAGCCTATGTTCATTTCAAAAAGCAGGTCCCCTGACCGGTCCCTTTCACAATCAACCGGTCAAGTGACATGTCCTGGGATAGGTCCCTTTCCCGCAGGGCTTTTAAGACTATTGTAAAGTAAGTAATAGCAAAACAAAGAGTTATTTTACTTAAAACAATGCATACGTTATTAGTTCTTGTTAGAATTTCGTCGGGTTTCTGTTTTATTTATAATGGCGAAATTGCAAGACGTCAACAAAGTGATTATACAATATATTATATACGTGCATGCTTTCATATAATACTAAATAACATTAAAAAATTTTGATTGGGAGTAAATAAAATTTTTTGGGACTTATTTCTTTTTCTTTATGACTTATTATTTCATTACAAAATGAAATAAATTGGGACCTATTTAATTTTTTGGAGTTATTTAATTTTTTTAATTTCGGTGTTATTGGTGCATACTTCGGTGTTTGTTGGTACCTACTTTCGGTGCATGTTGGTACTTACTTTATTGGGTGTCATTTCATTTAGACTTCTTTCACTTGGGAGTTATTCCACTGTACCAATTTGTCTTCTGATATAATTGACAAACCTGCAGAGCGTACAAAATTTTGGTTTTATCAAGAGATATTCCGTAATTCAAAATAAATTTGTATAGTTTTCCAAGATGTAGCATATTATTCATATAGATATTATTTTTTAAATTTGAATTTTTTAACTAATCCCATTTAAAACTAAAAAAGATGTAACATCCGCAATATTTCTTGAAATCTACAAATTCCTCCTCTCAAAAATCTGTCACCACACAAAAAGTTAAAATCCCCAGTTTTAATCCAAATCGACTTATCTGGCAGCATCGGCTACCTGAACTTAAACTTCTTTTAAAATGCCTAAATATTTTAATAATGAAATTTTATTATAATAATACTCATACTCCAGGAGAACAAGCCTGCTTAACTTTCCGTTTCATCTTAGCATTTAAAATTTAAATCCTTAATATATATTTCCAATATTCTCTATTTGTATGAACATGTATTTATGCGAGGGTAAACTGTGTTTGTTCATTCGTTAGGCTGAAAACAAAATTATTGATATTTTTTTGTATTTGCCTGTCTTTGAGTAGTCAAAATATAGGAAAAAAATGAGGGTTTATAAATGCCTTACAATACCTTATTATAGCCACTCCTTTCAGGGGTGATTTTTTTTTCATTTTGCCTTGAGTGTATAAAAAATCTATACAGTATATTTTTTGTGTACTTTTACTTTTATTTGTTCCTGAAAAACTGTTTTTTTATAACTTTTTTTTCTTCAAAATTTTATGAATTTTCGGTAAAATTAAGTTTAGCATATGCACTTGTATTTGCTGCACCCTACATTGCGTAATTTGTATACCCTCCAACATATGTGATGATATTATAAATCAGTTTGCTATTCGGTTTGCAATATATCGAAATATAAGTCCCCATGAATTATATCGGCTATTCCTCAATAGATTGGCTAAAATCTGATCTTGGGTCTTCCGATCTCAAAAATATTTTGTACGCAGAATCCCTATGGAGACACCTTACGATTGCTGTTTTTATCGTCTTGAAATTCAAAAAATCTCACATTTGACGTTTTTTACACCTTTTTTTATAACAATATGGAATGTCTGTATATTTTATTCGATCTCTATGTTTTAATTATATATTTTTGAATTTTATCAGGTTCGCGATCATAATTTAATTTTTTTCCATTTAAAAGTTAGTATTTACTATTCCTTAGTAACATTTAATTATGATCTCGAACCTGATAAAATTCAAAAATATAAAATATGTAATTTTTTTAAAAATAGTAAAATTTTAAATTTTGACTTGAGAGAGTGTCACCAAATTTCAAACAAATCGTTTCCATAGAACTTGAGATATCGTACATAACGTGCAAAAAGTAGTTTCGAGAAAAAGATATTTAAAGTTTCATATTTTCACAATTTTGTATGGAAATGTTGTAGATTTTTCGGGTAGTTCTTCGCACTGGTAAAAACTTTCATTGTATTGCCCTAAATTTCTAAATATTTCTCACCATTATTGGAAAAATGTGAGAAATAGTGTTTCCTTAAGCATTTTATGTAAAATGTTGTTCATTTAGTAGTGCATAGTTCAAAAATATTTTTGGCTGTATCTTCGTCCATTATTAGAGAGGCCATTGAAAAATTTTTTAGATAATATTTTTATTTTTTTGTTAACCTATCACAGCAGCCCTTACAAGTAATTTGTCAATACTTTAAGTATTCATTTAAGATACAGATAGATTTTTTATCACTTAAAATTTTTTTGGCGGAAAAAATTTCTATGCCTTTTATTGAGATTTTTCGTTTGTCAAAAAATTGTCCATATTTGTAAAAAAAAAAAAATTCCGCAATATTTTTTAAGTTTGACCTTAAAAAAGTATCAATTATTTTATTAATAACGCAGAGAAAACAGATTCATTGTGACAACCGAATTTCTTGCCAACCATATGGTTTGATTGGAGCCACCGATTTACGTATTTTTTGTGTCACGACCGAAATTCGATTAATGCAACAGAATTTCGATTGAAACCATATATTTCTATTGTATAAGGAATACATTTGGTTGCGACAACCAAATAATTTGGTTTCTGCAACCAACATTTTCAGTTGGCAAGAAATTCGATTGTCACGATAAATCTGTTTTTGCTTTGAACTTTTCTCCTAAAAAGCTTGATTTAAGAAAAAACTAAACAGGAGATCAAATTCTATCGGCGGGCCATAATGGGTTTTGAAGAATATGACGAAGAATATTTTCTTACTTTGCACCAAAGTAACTCTACCGCATAAATTTATTCCAAAAGGTATCTCCTGGTAGCGTTGGGTGCGGAAATCGGGGAGCTGGCACTAAAATGTATTTGATTCGAAGAACGAAATGTGAACTACGAATAATGGTGAACTAGCTTATATACTGTAGTTCAGTTGAGTAAATCATGCAAATAAACTAGTATTTGACAGATGCCGTGGAATATTCCAATAAAAATGTAATTGAAACGAAAAATGTGTTGCCTCTTTTCGCATTGAAATACAGAAACACTTTTTATTCACAAATCAAGAAAAAGTAAAATTTTTGGTTTCAGACTTTTCGATGCGAAAACTTCTCGCAAGCAGTTACAGGAATTGTCTACTGGTCGAGTTTTTTTTTTCAAAAATTTGTTTGGCAAGGACACAATTTTTCTCCGATTTTGATAAGATTTATTACGGGTATTCTTTGGATGTCTCCCATTTTAAAAGTATATACTTGTTACTGAGTTCTAACTAATACAAAGTAAATTTTCACACATCGAGCTAATCGTTAGGGTTGAACTAATCGTTAACTGTTCGAGCAGTTCGAATACTTGAAAATGCGGAGCGCTGAAATAGAGTACCTGCATAGTCTTCCTATGTTGACTAATATTTCCATGTTTTCATATTATTATTGTTTATTTATTTTCTGTGTGTTTTCTTTACAGAGATTGGGGTGATTTCATCTTTTTATTTTTTTAACGTTATAATTTCTTTTATCGTAAATATATTTGATTTTGAAGAAAACGAAAACTTCAAAAGAATACATTGTAAAAATAAAAAAAAAATCTTACAAATTATATACAAAAAACTAAGAAAATTAGGAAATATACACATGAATGCGTGTAAAATACTAATTCGTATATCGAGGGCTTATAGGAGAACTTTATGATTTTTAAAGAAATGAGTTATTGATGGCAAACTCCTCAGTTGTAAAGCTCCAATCAATGATATTAATTTGGACTGACGAAATAATTCTGTAACTACTATTTTTTTCTTTCTTATTTTAGTTATTTTGATATCTACTAAATATTATTTGTTGAATGTAATATTTGCTATCTACTTAAATACATTTCCTAAATAAAACATATAGAGTGCAGATTCTTTATGACAACCGAATTTGGGTAGTTACATGTATTATCACATAATTCGATGGAAGTTGTAGTTATACCTAGTAACGGGTGATTTTTTTTTAACAATTTTCTTTTTGTTAGCTCAGCTTTTTTCGTTTCACATGTTATTACAAACGAACAACGCTTGCAGATTATTGAATTTTATTATCAAAATTCGTGCAGTGTGAGAAAAATCGAAAAATTGTCTTTAGCAACGAAGCCCATTTCTGGTTAAATGGGTACGTGAACGAACAAAATTGCCGCAAGAACTGCCAATGCATCCCGAAAAATGCACTGTATGTTGTGGTTTATGGGCCAGTGGCATCATTGGACCGTAATTTTTCAAAGACGACGAAGGCAGGAACGTTACTGTGAAGGGCGAGCGCTACCACGGGATGATTACAAACTTTTTTTGCCCAAAAATGGAAGAACTGGACTTGGCTGACATGTTCTTTCAACAAGACGGTGTCACATGCCACACAGCACGCGAAACAATGGCCCAATTGAGAGGCGAGTTCGGTAAACTGTTTTTTCATGTTCGGGGTCGGTCAAGTGGCCGCCTAGATCGTGCGACTTAACGCCTTTAGATTATTATTTGTGGGGTTATGCTAAGGCTCATATCTGTAAGGACAAGCCCGCAACGGTTGGCGCACTGAAGGCAAATATTGAAGAATTTATTCGTAAGACACCGGTCGATATGTTGAAGAGAGTAGCGTATGAACCATTTGAGGCGCAGCCGCAATCAACATTCACACGAAATTATCTTTAATCATTCTATCTAGACCATTCTATCGACTTAAATAAAATTTCATACATTTTTCTAAATTTAATGTGTTTTTTTTTTTAAATCAAATCCGAAAACGAATTTATTTGGTATACTGTATATCCAACCGACCAATTATGTAATAACTCAGGATTAAATAAAAGACTGTTTATATTTATTTAAAACATGTTTATTAAAAAATTTAAAATATTTTTCAAATATAATAATAGAAATTAGTTTTTCATATAAGTATTTTGTACCATATAAAAGTAGATAAAATTCAACACCAATAACTGTTTATATATGGATCTATGTTGTTTACTTTTTTTCTTACACGCTCCCAAAGTTGAATAATATTTGCTAATTTGGCAATATTTGTTAAAAAGTGAAAATCAAGATATATTAATTGCAATTTGTGCGAATTGTTTCTTAGAAAACACTATTTTTTTTAAAATGGATCCAAACTTCAGGTATTTGACTAATTTATTGATAAATTTTTGTAAAGAAAAATATTGCGGAAATATTTTTAAATTTTTTTTTTTTTAAATTGGTCAAAAAAATTAATTTTTTTTAAAGCAATGTTGATTTTCAAAATATTTGTGAGAATACTTGGGCAAAACCTTTTATATATTCTTAAAATATGGTATTACAGCTTGCATAATCAAAAAAAAACCTTGCCCGTTTTTGTCCCATTTGAAAATAATTGAAATTTTGTGAAACACATTATCTTAAAATTTGTTTTTTCAGTTTAGTTTTGTTTCGTTAAAGTGATTATTTTAGTTATTGTTGTTGTAAGTATAATTTTTGTAACAGTCACTGTCTGTAAAGTGTTTAACTCAGTTGATAAAATGATCGCGAAAGAAGTAAATGTGGATAATTCAAAGTTTGGTTTATCCGTTCTTCATGGATGGATTAGATTCTTTGAGTATCTGGTACATTTGTCGTATAAAATTACTATAAAAAATGTTTCTGATACAAAATTACACATTCAAAAAGAATTCAGAGCGCAAACTGGACTTGTTTTGACCAACCAATACCAGGTTTTGGAAATTCTAATGATGGTAACACTGCCGGGCGGTTTTTCCGAAATGCAGAAGTTTCTGCTAAAATTACAAAAATTGATGTAGAATTAAAAGAAATATTGCATATAATATTATTGTTGTTTCCTGTGGTCACCAGATTCACATCGGAAAATTTCGCGACTTTACCCAAATCATTTCGTAAAACTTTACCCATGGTTTTATATGCCTCCCACTTAACACAAATTCTTGATTCATGGACCCGAAACAGTATCCCATACTCTATTGCCAATAGGCCAACTTTCAGAGGAGGCACAAGAAGCTCGTAATAAAGACTTTAAAAATTTTAGAGAACAATATAAATGCAGTCTTGAAAAATCGAATGAATACATTTTTAACACTCAGAAAAATGTATGAACAAAAATAAGTTTACACCTTACTAAAATAAAAGTTTTGAGTTTTTTCTTAAAATTAATAAAAATGCTTCAAAATAATGCTAATTTATTTGATATTAGTTCACGAAAAACTTTCATTTCATTTTCCTTAATTTTTTCTTTCTTTCTTTATGTTAAATGTTTTTTAAAAACGTTTCTAAATATATTTCTTGTTAGTAAAAGATCTTAAATTTTAAGAATTAATAAACTAAAAAAAAAGGAAATTTAAAATTGTATGAAAATACAAAATCTAAATATGGAACTTCTTTAGATTTAGTTCAAACATTTTAACTTATTTATATTAAAGGGAGTATTTTCTTTAGCATTCCTTAAAAGGTTTAGAATACTTTTAACCTATACAATTCTTATTTGGTTTATAGTTTATATTGTATAATTAATTTAGTTTAAACTATCAATATTAAATTAATAAATTTCAAATTGAAATATTTGTGTATATTCATACACAACAAAAAAAAAATTAAATTGATCACTTAAATTCTATGATGCAAACTAAAATAATTACATATATAAAAGTTAGCACTAAATGAGAATTACAAATTAATAAATATTAATAAACGAAATTTGTATGTGTGTATTTTGAAAATAATTTATAAACTAAAAATAAAGTATATTCAGCATTACCACGAGTTCAAGCGTATTAAAATTTAAGGCAAATTTACTCATTTACAAATAATTTTTACTAAATTTAAGAACAAATTTATACTAAATTTAAGCAAAAATATACTTAAGTTTAGTAAAATTCCAAAATATTTTAGAAAAAATTTACTTAATTTAAGTAAATCGTTTGTACTTGTTTTTAGGAAAAGGTTATACTTGAATTAAGTTAAAATTGCTTTAGAGCCAAATCATTCCCAAATTTCTTAAAATTTAGTTAAATTACTTAATATTTGGTAAATATTTTTCTGAGTGAATCGGTTTCTTATAACTTCAGATGCTTTAATTTCAAGCAAAAACAAACATTATGATAAAAAACTACATAATTTAAGTTTATTAGAAAGAGCACTTGATTTGCTTATTCTGCCAAATATTTCCGATGATGATGAAGTAGGTGATGATAATAATGAAGATGATGATTATGATGAAGGTGAAGATAATTATGAAGTTGATTAGCAATGCATGTGCCGTTTCAAAAAAAAAATAAAAAAATTAAATTAAATATATGTTTATAATCAGAGGCTTTCTTTAACGTAATTTTTAAAATTATTTAAAAAACAACAAATATTTGTAGAATTTAAGTTTCGTAATATATTTTTTAGTAATATAAATTTCAAAAAAAACTTAAAACTTATTTAAAATTCTTATATAATAAGTTAAAGGCTTGATAACATGGTAATATTTGAAATTGTTCGAAAAAATTACATAGCTTTTTTTAGTTTTTAGGTTATAAAAAAAAATAAAATTATAATTCCACTAAAATTTTCCAGCAAAAGTTTTTTTTTTTTGTAATTAATATACATAGAGTCCAAAAAAATGTATATTGAATTACAAATTAAACATTCAATTACAAATTATATATTAATACCCTAACCGAGCACTAGCAACGAAGGCTTTTGCCTCGTTGTAGCGAAAACAGACCAGAGCCTCTGGTGGGAATCGAACTGATAAGCCAGCACGCTACCAACTAGCCTACCGGGGCGCTCATAAATGTGTGTGTCATAAATTACAGGCTTCCCTGAATTAATCCTCGTTTTGCATATATTTCACCCCACTGTGGGGTGGTCCGAAAATTAACTGACCTAACAAAGAAAACACAAAATTTTGGAAAAATTCTCTTTTTTTTTTTAGCTCGATACACTTTTCCCAGCGATATTCAATTGCTTCGATAGCCTATTATACTGTATAGCTTATTATAATATCTATTAACCGAAAATCTTATACCAACGATTTTTTGAATTTTGGAAATAGAAAATTATACGAGAGAGCTAAGCTTTCAGATTTTGAGGTCTAGTAAAAATTTTTTCCATTAAAAATTTCAATCCAAAGATTTATATAAAAAATTCATATATCCTGAGAACTTTTTCTTTAAAAATTTTCAGATTCTGAGGACTTTTGTCAATAGAATTATCTTGAAACTCTCAGGACCTATTCCTAAAAAAAACTTTAGAACATAAGGAATTTTTCTGTAAAAAAAAATCCTTAAATATTCTGAGGCCACTTTTTTCCTCAAGAACAATCCTCAGATTTTTTAGATATATTTCTTAGATAAAACTCCTTTGATATTGAGAAGTACTTTCAACCGAAAAGTCCTCATATTCAGAGGACTCTTTTTGTAATGAAAAACCTCCATTGTTTCTGACTTTATTTAGTCACAAATTCACAAAATTCGAATTAAACAATTTTTTGACTTTTCCGAAAAGTTTGGAATAAAAAATAAAAAAAATCAAAACTTCTCTTAGTTAGAAAACATTTTTTGTTAATTAAAGAAAGCACAGATATGTTAGGTAAAATAATATTGCGGGTGGGTGTAGAGTTTCCAATTGTCAACTTATTGTATAAATAGTCTGGTTGACGTGTATAAAAAATTTAGTGTAAAAAAATAACGTTTCGAATGTTTCAGTATGATAATCCGCAAAGAATATTGGGATATTCGATCGAATTTACTTTTATTGAAAATATATCTTGCGCAATTATTATTAACAATTTGCAATTTTCTCTTCGACATTGCGTCAAGATTTCCATATACGTTAGCCCCATAGGTAATAAAGGGCATAATTAGAGTTTAAACTAATTTAAATTTCGTATCACAAGGTACGTATGAGGATGAATACCAATGTTTTCTTAGTACTTTATATATCTTCATTATAGTGTAGTCGATATGGTCCTTACAATTGAGAAAGGAGTTTATCATGAATCCGACATTCTTAACTGCTCTAACATAATTGACGTGTGCAGTTTCCATATAAATATGTGGAAGTTCAGTTAAACTGTCATAGTTGATGGAAAGATTATTTTCATGTAACCATCTGCAAGTTTCATGTAAGTCCTCATTTCAACGATATACCAGATCCTCAGGGAGTCCGGATAGACGAGATAAATAAATTTGTGCATCGTCGGCATAAAGATGAAGTAAAGAATTTTTACAACAATAAACTATATCATTGATAAAAGTACTAAACAATGATGGCTCAAGAATTGAACCTCGTGGCACACCAAAAAAAACTGGTTTCAAATTCGAAAATGTGTTGTTTGAGCTAACGTTGATAACTTTGAAAAAGATATGATTTTATTAAATTAGATGCAAATTTTCTAAACCCATAATATTTTTCAAGTTTCAATATTAAAACATTATGGTTGACAGTATCATATGCTTTAGAAAATTCAATTAAGACAATAATAGTTACGTCACCCCTGTCGTATGCAGGCCGAATATCAGTATTGCAGCTTCTTCCAGCACGATAACCCGATTGATTTTCAGACAGAAGTTTATTGATGGTCAGATATTCAATATTTGTGAATAAAGAAGTCGTTCAAGAGCTTTTGATAGAGTAGGTAAAATACTGATAGGGCGAAAATATCCAGGAGCCGAAGGTGCATTCTTTTTAGCAACTGGAATGATATTAGCTATTTTCCAATCGCATGGAAAAAAATATGTTGTTATAATGTGATGAGTGATGGACGGTAGTATATAGGGTAGTATTAGTTTTACGAATTTAAGGTTAATAACATCGTATCCTACAGCATTCGATTATAAATAATTATATTATTAATTATATATTTTCTTTAGAAAAAGTATAAAAAACCTAATTTTTTGGTAGAAAAACTGTTTTATTAAGAATAAACTGTTTATAGGAATTCGGTAATTCCTGCCATCCAAACATACTTGTGATTTTTTTTTCTATTGTCATAGAAATTTCATTATTAAACTATTACAATAATACTAATAGCAAAAAAATTTCATTACAATTTAATGGTAATGAAATTTTTTGGCATTAGCATGTGTCAACAATTTACAATTGATAAAAAATGGTATCTTTTTATTGCTTTACATAGGCTATTTTGTAAAAATTGATCCTCGGCATCCCTCTCGAACCTGGCTTATTTGAATTATTCGAGTATCTTGTACTTGGGTAATGTAAATTTTTTGTCAGTTTTGCCCTGTCTCCATTTTAGATTCATTGTAACAACCGAATTGTTTTGTCAATTAAACAGTTCAGTTGTAGCAAACAAATCATATAAATGTCACAACCAACTGTATTCATATAAAATTTATATGTATAAAGTTTCATCCGAAATTCTGTTGTATTAATCGAAATTTGATCTCCACAAGAAAATATATATTGGTTGCTCCAACCAAACCAATCGGATGTCAAAAAGTTCCGTTGTCACAATGAATCTGTTTTTTCTGTGTACAAAATAGCGAGTATCTCGAAAGCTAAGCGAGATAGCGCAAAAGGGACAACATTTTCGTAAGCTCGACAATGATCACAATTCAATAATACAGACACCTGATCTATGGGTAGGTTCATAAGGGATTCCGAGAAATTTTTGTAAAACACTAACCGGATAACTCATTTATTTTTTTTTTTTTTGAGAAATTTACGTGATAAACAAATTAAATCACACCGATATTCTAAATTTTGTTTGCCGTCCCATTCCCAGTGCTTAGTGTTCGGATTTCATTCTACCCGCTTATCATTCCATTTCGTTTTGTTATACCTCGTTGTAAATGAGAATGGAATGAAAAATAATACCTATAGTTTAAAAATCTATATATTCACTTTCTGATTCCTTAATTTTTTAAAATAATCGTACCTGATTGACGAAATTTAACGAAAATAATTTTATTACAATTAATATCAATGCAATGCTGATAAAATTATCAATTAATTAGTACCATGTATGCATTCAAATATTTTTCTAATTCATTTTTGATCACACATCTCAACATTAAGATCGATAGATTTACAGAAAAAAATATAATATAACTAAATTAATTTTCGATCGTTTGTAAAACCGGATATTGGGAGGCTCAATACATAATTAAATAAAATACTCCCTTATGTATCTATAAATTCAACATTAACATTTATTAAAGAACGATATTTAATTCTTAAGTGCATATAAAAACTCTCTGCAATAATAACATATCGTATCTTTTTCTAAGTATATGGATCTGGGGATAAAACTAAAGTGCTGAATATTCTACATATATATCAAAACATTCTTGATAATTTATCAATTACAATGAAAATTGGCAAAGATATTGTCAATACTAATTTTAATGCAAAAAAAAACTAATTTAATAATAAAACACGTGAAAAATACGATATCGCATTTCACTTTTTAATCCATAGTTCATCGAAATATTGCTATAAAAAAAGGTTTTAAATTAAAAAATATTTCGAAGCGGATTTGAATTCAATTTTCATTTGAAAATATTTTCAAAATCTAAAACAATGTTTTTGATGCAAAGTTTGTTTAAATTTTGGAACCAATAGCCTCAAAATTTCCAGTTTATATTTTAGTACAATGCACCTAGAAAAAAATATTGTTGTTGCAACCGAATTTACAGGGTCGCATGAACTTAATTATTGGGGCTGCCACAACCGAGTTTTTTTCGTGTTGTTCAGTTTGGGCAACCTAATTTGGATACAACCTAATTCGGTTGTTATAACCGAACTGTAACAAACGAATTATTTTGTATCAGCCCCATTTCGGTAAAAAAATATAATCTTTAAGCGAACGAGGTTATGTTAACCGATGTTTTCTATTATTTTAACTAATAAAGGAATTTCTCAATTTTTTAACATTTATTTTTACCAAATTACATATACACTAAATGACGATTTAATAAGCATTATTTTTACTAATGGCAATGCTTTGAAATACATCAATAATAAATTAACAATTTAAAGAAAGAATTCGCATTAGGACACGTAACTATTTCAGTTTTAGGCAGAGCTTTTTGGATCTTGTTCAACTTTGTTTGTTAGGTAAACATTACCCAGCAAAACACACCTTACCAAATAATGAGTCTAGTAATCTAAGCTCCAAGGTTTTCACTTATTATTCTTTATATTAAAATTCAAACTTTTTTATATGGGATGTCCCAAACCGATTTTAACCGATTTGGAAACGGTCAACGGCATTAATTAGAAATTAACGCGCCGTTAAAGCCCAATTAAAGTTGGCTTTTGTTTTATTATTTGCGTTTCAATTAACAAAGAAATTAAAATTTTTTTGTTTTTATCTTTAGATTGTTACTCAAGTTCGGCTTCTGCCAAAGCCAACTTAAGGAACTTATGTCAATTACAGTTCTAGCTTTAGGACTTATTATATATAGTATGATACAAACAAGACATAAGTGCGAAGGAGAAATAAAGAAAATCCACTTTGTATAGGTTAGTACTCTATCATTGTAAATAAGGCATTATTTGAATTATTTTTGTAATAATACCGTTACTTTTTTTCATACTTGCAAAAAGTTCTTTATTAGTAGTGCAACTTCAAAAAACAACATATTTTTCTTAAAAATAGCTAATCAAAATATTTAATTGTGATATAAGCTAAGTGTTAATAAAACTCATTTGATTTATTAAAAGTTGAGTGTGTTAGTGAATTTCTAGTTTCGTATGGAGAAATTAGATGCAGAATGTCAATTAAATACATTTTTTGCATTCTCACTTGGAATTCTTCCCAGAAAATCTGGGTCAATTTAGAGACGAGCCAGGCGAACGCTTCCACCAAAAACTATTAACAATGGAAAATCGGTTTAAAGGAAAAAGTCAGATCAGAATGCTAGCGAATTACTGCTGGTTGCCTTACAAACTCAGTAGATTTAGTAAAGATTTTTAAAATATAAACGTAATTAAAAAAAAAATAGTTTGTACTTTAAATTATTTCTTTTTGTTAAATCATATAATCGAAATCGGGTTTTCGTTGTTTACAAAAAGTACTATAACATTGTCATTTTTAACCGATTTACACGAATAAAAGCTTGTTTTACTCACTGACTTTGAGATTATTGTTGTTTTAAAAGAAGATTCGAAAAAAACCCTTGTAGAAAATGGAAAAGTTTAAAAAATTAAGAACTTTTATATTATTGAAAAAATCTCTACATATATATATATTAATAGTATACGGGAAGTATATATATTTGGAAAGAGCACGTTCATTTCTAACTAAAGCCGTTAACCGTTTCGAAATCGGTTAAAAAATTACTGAGGTAGAAAAGTGTAAGTGCGCCAGTCCAAAAAAAATACTCTTTTCCCCATATATCGAAATTTTGAGGGTATATTGCAACTTATAAAACCGGTTAGGCCTACAACCTACACTAGGTCATTTCACAAGTTCTTGCAATTTTTTTTTGGTAGCAGCGTGTTATTATAAGCGACAGGGTAATGCGATGCAGTGTTGTAAATCCCAATTTCTAATCTGCTTTTTTTCCGAACGGAAATATACAAATTAACCCTGTGACGGCCAATGGTTGAAAAATGTTCCATTTTTAGCTTCTGTCGTACTTGGCCCATTTGACACCGATTTTCTTAAATGCGGCTTGTATCGACAGATGATAGTTGTTGCTTTCCACAATACTAACTATTTGGATCAATATGGTCTCAGAGCCAATAGGATCACCACAAATTCATAAAAAAATATATACATTTCCATAATTTTTGGAACACATTTTCTCGAATCCTATTGGCCAACACAGGGAATCGATATTTTGTAGGACATGGTCCATTCCTTTAATTTTTAGAAACATCAATATATTTTTCATTCGCTCACATCATTTGATACAGGATACTGATACAAGTTTGGACATACATATGTATCCCATGGGTCGTCAAAGGTCAAAAAGAGAAAGTTTTTGCTCAGTTTTAACTTTTTTTATTCGCATTGAAATTCAAGTAATTTTCATTGTATTAGATTTTTATAGATTTTTTCTCCTGATTCCAAATTTCGTCTCCAAAATTTTCAATCTCTTTACAATTTTTAAAAATATAATAAAAAGGATATTTCTGAACTACAGTTAAAACTCGATTTTTGCCCCAAGATGTTTTAAAATTTTTGTCATATTCGTGATCTGAATACCAAAATTAATTATATAAGATGTGTCATAACACAAATAAGTTAAATTAAATTAATTCGACACTTCTTTAAACTAATCTGTAGGCTTTTTCATGTTCACTTACATGATAATTTGTTTTATTAAACACTTTTAATTCATAAATTAATAAGATACACATTAATTAATAAAGTTATTTAAACAATTAGCAATGACTCATTATTATTTATATTAAAATAATAGAAAAGGTAAGCCATTACAGGTAACTTATTATTATTTAATTTAAACTAATAAAATAAGTAACATATTATAGGTAATACATTATTTTTATTTTTAAAATAATTCTGAATGTAAGGAGTACTCATTACAAAAAAATTTATAAAGTAATGATAAGTCATTACCATGTTTTCGCTGGGTTATAATTAAAACACAACAGCTGTACAACTATTATGTGAACGACTTGATTACTGAGCGCCCACTTTACATGTTTAGTGTTATGGAGGCGTGAAATTGTTTCATACAAATTTTGATCAAACATTGATATATTGTGGTTTTACTGTCCGTTGATGTTTATATATTTCAATGAAGAAAAAGGAGTGGATTAAAATAAATCTGCTTTACTGCGGCTCCTATTTACTATATTCAAACATAATTTTGCCGCTGGGACCTTAAGAGTATTAGTTTCTAATTGACTGTAATAAAATTGTTTTAATTGAATAACATTTGTAAATACCGAATTTTTACATCAATTTTTGTAAATATGCTGTTTTAATGTATTATAATTTTATCCGCGACTTTCTTTTTGGCTATTGTTCCATAATTTTTAACTTCATTTTAATTACAAATATTGCTTCTGGACTATTAATATATTTTTGAAAAAAGTTAAATCGGCTTGTTACGAAGGCAATTCGGTCGCGGGTCCTAATGGCTTCCAAGAGGATTTTGAATAGAATACACAAGTCCAATAAAAATTTGATTTATTCAACAATGTGTATTTACATTAAAATTCCTAAATAAAATTTAAATAATTAGGAATAAAATTAATTAAGTAATAATGGCAGTACATACTTTTTGGTATGGACACCACTAGGAACATTTGATATTTAACAAAATTTAAATTAAATTTTAATAGCTCCAGAGCACTGCGCACTTGCCAAATATGTAATTTAGAATAAAAATGGCGATAAAAGGCGCGTGCTTAGAGGCTTGACATTTCATGCAATTCTTTCGTTAAGTTTGCAAAATTAGGAAACCTTAAAATTTATAATTAAAATAAAGTGATGCCAGATTGTTTATAGAAATCGTTAGGATTTTAGGATGGCGTTAACACGGCTGTTTAGAAAATAAGAAAAAATAAAATTGTTTTCACATGAAACTGTGTGCACATGAGCAAAATTTTGATCAAGTTAGCATTAAAACGTGCTTGGTGTTGTTATTTTGTAATGAATTGGTGGTTATTGTTGCGTTGTATAATTATTTAACTTTCATCTAAAAAATTTAAAATCATCATTAGAAAACTATAAATACATTTTGTCAATTGCAGTGCTGAACTCATTGATAGTGGCATAATTTTACCAATTGTTAATGTTATTGGTTGTTGGGCTTTTCGCAGCATAAATATAATTAATTTTCGCTCGGGTACTGTTAATTCATACTACAAACAGTCCATGTAGATGGTGTTTAGAAGTTCATCGTTCTAAAATTATGATAGTATTTTTCCGTAAATTACAAAGAATTAAACAATATATAATTTTTCATAAAACCCAGACCCAAAAATTGATTTATTTTAAATTTTTAAAGCAAAAATTTGTTTTTTTTTATCTGGATTTTATATAAAATTACCTTTAATTTTTTTGATTATAATTATGACTGCAAATATTAAAGGCAATTTTAAGGATTTCAAAGCTGTACCCTTTTTAAATTTGTACTTAAAATTTTCACATTTTCTAGAATGTTTTGTCAAATTTAAACTATGTTTGTACTACAGACTTCAAGGTATAAACACAAGAGACAATTTTGTGTTTTTGTTTAACGATAGACCAACACACAGGGAATGCACCGACTAATGCAGTGCATTGTGTAGAAATTAGGAAAATAAGTCAAGGGATGGATACGAGTTTTACGACTAATAAACGAATATTTCTTCTAATGCGCTGTGTGATCCATTGAACAGTCGACCCCTAGCGCATGTGCTCTACTTAATAAACGAGTATTCCGAATATTTACCCGGGCTCTAGGGATGAGTTCGCTTATCTCGTGCCAATATGTGGGAGTTTCATTTTATCTTGGGTCGGATAAAGGTGTAATAAATTGTAATGAAAACGCATGGAGTGAAATATATTTTACACCGTTTTAGCAAACCAAAACTTTTAAATACTTTTTTAATCACTTTAAGAAGGGAAGGCAAGAAGCAACCGAACCTTGCAGTACAACTGAATTAAGCTGAAACTCGTTCGATGATGTAATGAGATCTCTGAGACGGCTCGAACGAAATTGAAAGAAGTCATTACCGGCACCAACAGCAAAAAGCTTTGATAATAGTGCACTCATCCACATACGATCTAGCAATTTGGAAATATCCAGAGCAACCACTCCAACGCTGCGAAACAAACGCTAACAGGTCTTCTGAAAAACTACCTTTACGAAAGCAATACTGTCGATCGGTTAAAAGTTAATTAACTACATCAACTTCTTGAGCGCGGAGCATATTGCGCTTAAGCAATAGTTTTCAGGATTATTGGCCGCACCCTTCATAGGGATTGGCCGAACACTGGCCTTATGGGAAGATTCCTGCACGGTAGGAAGAGCTAAAGAGGTTAACCAATGTACGTTCTAGCATCAAAGAGCACTGTTTCAGCACCAGCGCTGGTATACCATATGTCCCCGCTGACTTTTTCTCGTTGATATCCCAGACCTTTAGCACGAAGACGTCTATTTGTGTAGCAAATCAGAAATAACCTTTGTTTGAATCTGACTGCATTCTTGCAAGTCTGTTTAACCCATATCGTCCCAGTGTTCGATTATTCGAACACTCGTTTTTATAATTTTCATCTGTTTTTAATTAAGACTCTGAACTATTTCTTTTATGCGATTAGATAGCTTTAATGTAAATATAAAGGTTCTTACCCACTTCACTCCCCCTTTTAGAACAAAGAAGAAGAAAATATTAATGTGCTTAAGCATAATTAGCATAATTTAAAAAAATAAGAACTATGTATAAAAATAAAAAAAGTAAAAATGTAGTTCCATTAACAAACGTTTAAATTTTCAACAATAGAAAATAAATGTTTTTGTATTTTTCATTTTTATTGCTGTAATATGCCTAGCAATATGCCAAAAAAACTGTGCTTGCCGAATGATTTTTAATGCTTCGGATGTAGAGTCAGTTACCTTAATTGCTTATTAGAGTGTCCCTCACTTGTCCTAAAACGGAAATTTAGGGTGGCCTTTAAAACTTGGATTTTTTAACTTTTAATAAAGTATACTTTAAGAGTTAGCATGAAACGGAAATTTAGGGTGGCCTTTAAAACTTGGATTTTTTAACTTTTAATAAAGTATACTTTAAGAGTTCTAAAGTCGACTTTTCTTAAAAGTATACTTTAGGCATACTATAGACAAGTAGAAGTATACTTTAATCGCTAAAGTCTGCTTTAAAATTAAAACTAGCTGAAGTTGACTCTATCCAATTTAACAACACACAACAGCTGTTTTCCGCCAAGAAAATTTTTGTGAAAAAAAAATGTTTGAATTGCAAATTATTAAAAGGAAAATTATATCAATAAATACGATATTTTGCATAACATTTATTAAGTTAATAAATTTTTATTAATAAAAATACACTTTTTTATAAAGTTTTTTCCTTTTTACATTTTGCTATTGCAAATCTTTTATTTATACACTTTTCATTTATTTCAGCATATATAAAATCAGCTGATCAATGTTACCACCTGCTTCTTTTTTAGTACATACAGTTAGTACATTTAGTGATACCCATTTAAAGCCGGTTCAACTTAAAACTGGCTTTAATTCTGACTATTATAGCAAAATAGATAATAACAAGTTTTTAATTTTAAGTTGTTTTTTAAAAAAGCCGACTTTAGTGCGGGACTATGATTACGGGCCAATGTATTTATTTGTTGGATAGTTAGTTTGGGTAGTAATCTTCCATTTTCGGATATTGTTGCAATAATACACTGAGAAAAAAATGGCAACAACAAAATTTGGAGGTAAGAAAGTACTCCTGCTAGCATTTAACGCGGCACAAATTGGGCTGAGTATTATGTCTTGCCATTTAGCACAATTGTTAATGACTTCAAAATCTAAAATTAAAAAAAGCGAAAAAATTGAAAAAAATGCGCTCTCTTCACCTACATTTACATATAACTTTTGAAGTAGAAATGAAATCTTCAAGCACTACCGCAGAATTTTAGATATTATAGTCATAAACTATGTTGATTTTCAAGGCATAAATTCAGCCCAATTTGTGTCGTATAAAAAACATTAAAGCCTATTAAAATTAATTTTGAAATTTTTTCCTATTTTTGGCCAGATCTGGGCGCGAGTGTGGGCAAATGAAAAGGCTAATTACGACGATTATTCCGTCCATAGGACCCAAGGACGTACCTTCCATAGGGGACCCGGAAATCGATTTCAGAAATTAGGCGCAGTCAAAGGGTTTTCTTAGGAAAAGTGGGGTCATTTGTGGACCTAGCCGGGAGGTTTATTTTTATTCGCAAAACTAAAAATGTAAGTACGTACAAAACTTTAAAGAAGAATTTAAGTTACATACATAATTTCATATAAATTTTAAACTATTTCATTATCTTATAGCTCTTTTCTTTCCAATTCGGTTATTTTTCAACCAATTTTCAACATTTTTGTGTTGGAAAGGTATTCAAATTACCTTTCTAATTGCTAAATATAGTTAGTACAACTTATTGCCGCTGGATGGCGCAAAATTCATTTTTATTGAAAAAAGCATCAAAACACCCTGTATTTGCAAATATTATGAGTTTATATCTTCAGCAAAAATTCTCGCCAAATTTTTTGTACAAAGTTGCCAAACATCATTTGGTCGAATTCTGAAAATTTAAAGGTCAAAATTTAGATCTCCTTCAATAACCTAAAAATAACGGTAATTTTGTAAATAACGGAATTATGAAAAAGTCGCAGAACAAAAGTTGCTGCAGAAGCCCTAAAGAACCATTATCAACAATAAAAAAGTTCTTTTTTTTCGCAAAAAGTCGATTTTGGCATATTGCTAAATATGCCAACAAAATACAGTGTTCGAGAAATCGATCACCATGTTTCTCAAAAACGAAAAATCTGAAAAAAATTTTACTTCAGATTCGTATTTTTTAACCCCAAATTACCTAAACTACCAAATTTTATAAAGTTATAAAAAAGAAAAAAATATTTGGGAAAATATAAAAATATAAATCATATCTAAACCAACATTTACTGTTTGGTTTATACGAAACTCTTCTTGTTGGAATGAAGAATTTCATTCCAATCTATATAAAATTTTTTAGCGATATCGCAGCAGCATCAATATTGTTATTGAGGAAACATAGCGTCCAAGTGAAATAACGGTAAAATTCGTTTAATTCGGCCCAACGTTCATTTTCGAAATATAAAATTCGAACGTTTCTAAATGATGGTGAAATATCGTGAAGTCCTAAGAATGAAAAGGATGCGGAAATGGGCTATAATCCAAATTGCCGAGATGTGAAAATGTTTTCACTTCATACTTGTTAGGGTCAAGTAAAAATATTTTTTTTTACTTATTTAAATCCTTGAAATTTTTAATCATAAGTTATTGGATATTTGCTTAAAAAGTTTCAAGTAAATTATTTACCCATGTAAAATTGTAATACATAATTTTAAAGTATGATGAACAAGAAACTCAAGATTATCGATGTATCAAAAAACCCGTTGAATTCGGGTTTTAAAATTCATGTTTAGCATTTTAAAATTAATTACAAATTATGTGTTATAATATAAAATTCAATGAAATATTTTTGTTTTATTTGCTCGAAAAATGCGAATGATCGGGCTGTGACATGGGTTAACACTGTCCGATTGATGTCAAATATTACAATCCGCCTGACGTTGATGTTTGTCACAGAAAGCAAAAAAAAAACTGTCCTGAGGTGTCATAGTAAAGTTGACTAGTTGATCCGAATAAATTATATTTGATTTTTTTTTGTTCGCTTATAGATCATGGAAATTTTACTAAATAAATATTTACTTACTGATTTTTCTACCAAATGACCCAAACCACAGTAGGCATACAACATACAAGAACTGTAAAACAAATATGCAAATGCCGCTGGCCAACTTCCAATCACCATAGAAAAGAGTGTACAACAAATGCTAACAACAGAGGTTGAAATTTAAATGAATATGACACCGAAATAGACTTCTTCGGCCTGTTGAACAAACCTGTAAATACAAAATTTTAATTTAGAAATTTGGACAATTTCTTTGAACTGTATTTAAGTATGATATAATTTTTAATAGTTAGCTTACCAGGAAGTTAAAATTTGTATTACCCACTCATTTGGCTAAAATTTGGACTGGACCGCAGTGCATTGGGGGAATTCCCTTGTAAGCTAACGATACAATGTATACCTTTTCCACTTACCTATTATATTGTTGATGCCATTCTATAATTTCTTTTAACATTGGCATTGTCATCTTTGGGTCATGGGTCTTGAGTATAAATTCATTTAGTTGCTCAAATTTAACTTGAAAAATATCTCGTAATGGTATATTAATAATAAATATAAAAATGTACATATCACCAGCAAAATTTCCAAAAGCTCCCAAACTCATGAGAAATATTTGACAAACAATATGCACTAAAAATCCGTGTTCACTTAATGGATTAATGCCTGGAATTAAAAATTGCATAATATATATTTTTTCTCCGTTTAACAGCCAGTAGACCAAGGGATAAAATACTATGAAAATAAAGGCGGAGACATAAATGCTTAGTACAATTTTTAACATTTTTACTGTAAGGTCTGTGCGATATCTCAAAACCTTTTGATAGGCCATTTCTTTGTCTTGATATTCAATATAAATATTTTCCAAAAATTTAATCATTTCAATCATAATCCAACGTTGACGAATGCATATCAGTAATTTACTGTAACCCTACGAAAGTATTGAAATCTGAAGTAATTACAAATGCAACTAATTGCGATAACTATTTGTTTCACCTGCACTGCACTGCCTATCAAACATAATGTTTGTAAAACAACCTTCCAATCTCCAAAGAGTTTTTATGCAACTATCTGATAACACTGTAAAAAATGTATATTCTTTGATTTTATACATTTCATGTGGTAAAATTGATTTTAAGGTATTTCTGTAGTAAAAAAAACTATTGCATCAAATTGTCTTTAAGCCCCAGTTAAAAAACGAAATCCGATGGACCACCAAAAAAAGTTCATTATCCGCGAGGTTCGTATTAATGGGAATAAAATTTGCTTCACAAATTTGTATTATGAACAAAATATTTAAATTTTCTAAAATCAATTTGAAAAATTGTGTTAATTCTTTCATTGAAAACTGATGCCAAATCGTCGGGACTTTAAAATTTGTTCGTATTAAACGAGAATTCGTGTTACCCACTTTACTGCATTCTGGTTTTGCATTTTTCATTAAAGCATATAAATTTTTTTTCACGATAATTAATTTCACGGAAAAGTTTAGTACAATTTGTTTCCACGCAAATTAAGTATACAATAATATCATGTATCTGGTGAAAAATGACATTTTGGTTTTATTGGGAGTTTTTTTCATAAAATAATGGAAAAAGATTAATTTTTACAATTTAAATTACTATTTTGGGCAATTAATAGGTCCGTTTGTTTACTTTTCCAGTAAAGTTTAGTAAAAATTATTCATTAACAAAATTAAAGAGGGTAAGACAAAATTTACTCCCAAAAAGAAAAATTTCCAAAAAGTACGCAAACGAAAAATTTCTAAGAATTATTAAGATAGTTTAAACAGCTGGTTGTAAATACTGAACAAAAAAAAACCTCAACTGGAAAATATGAATACAAAACGGAAATTAGATGTAAAGTGTTCTCCGGGAACATTCCGGACTTCCATCTTACCCCAATAAGCATTTTTACTGGAATTAAAAATAAAATCAAGTGTTATTCAAGTCATGTTTTCCAATATTAAGCCTTGATTTATTCTTTAATTACACTTTAATTCAACAGCATATTCCAGCAAAATGGACACTGGAATTCAAGTCGAACATTACAGTGAGAATATACTTTAATACAAGCCTTGAGTCACAGTTCAATTCAAGTTCAAACAACATAATACACTCAGAAAAAAAGTAAGTAGAAAAATTTGTAAACGGTTTATGTTTTTACAATTTAAAAAAAAAAAAATATTTTTTGAAAAAAAATGAATAAAATAAAAAAGTTTTGATGCTCGATAACAAAAAAATACATTTGAAATTTTGTACTAATATTAATAATATTTAGTAAATTTTTTGCTAAAAAAATATATGTTAAATATTAAGACCTCTCTACATTTGTGGCAAAATTTTAAGGTGTAGACTTATTTGGTTCCTAAGTTACGAAGGTAAACGTGGTCGTAAACAAATTTATCTTGACGGTTTCATAAAAAAATGACATTTAACCTTTTAATACAAAAAAACTTTTGTGACGCCATTTTGAAGGTAATGTTTTCACCTTTAAAATGGTACCAACAGAAAACTTTTAGGTTGTATAGTTTAGAAGTTATGTGCGACTTTGTTTGGACACTTTTTCGATATTTTGACGTTTTTGCCAATTTTCATGACGTCATATTTCGAAAACCGAAAGAGTTTGGGGTGGAAAGGTTAATGATTTTATAAACACTACCCGTTTATAATATTTGTGGTGAATTTCATTAAAATCGGAGATTTCTGTGCGGTTTGACATGGAATAGCCCAAGAATTCCATTGAAAAGCATATAACAATTCCATTGAAAAGCATAAAATATTTTTTAATTTTAATATTTATTTACAACAAATTATGTATAAAAAAAAAACAGTTATTTTGTTGGTCCATAAATGGTTAATTCCTGCAGTCATTTAATGCCTTATTGAAAACATATTTTGCATACGAGTGATATCCACTTTGTCTTGGTCGGAATAATAATTCTTGCCGTGTTCAAAATTACATTTTTAACTTTAAAACAAAGCCACTCCTTATATTTATGTATTACAATTTTTGTGGACAGACGATGGCATGTAATACCAATTGTATTTTTTAACATATGATTTTGTCAGTGCATAATCCCCAAATTTTTTTAAGGTCTATAGGTAAACCAGATGACAAACTTGAAGAATTACGTAAAATCTTTCTATAAGTTAATTTAAAATTACAAAAAAATTACAAAAATTATTCATTTTTAAATCCGTTCTTTTTTGTGAAAAACCAAATGGTTTATATCGATAATAAAGAGTTTTGTTTTGGCAAATCACGTAATTTATTCTCTTGTTTATTAAGAAATGCTAAACTGCCAATATAAAAAAGGTAATTAAATTTATAATTTTTTTTATTTTTAATTTCTGAGTTGCTCAACATTTTTGCATGCCATTTGTTTATAGGCAAGAAAAGGTAGCTAGTTTCGATATATCTTTTAGATAATAAGTTAATCTTTAATCTAAAATCCTAGTCAAAGTTGCGTAGGTAAGCCAAAAAACATTATATATTTCAAATGAATAAATTTCAAATCTGATAACAAGATGTACAAAACTCATTAAAAAACTAAAATCTGGACAAGATACCCTTTCCAACAAGGTATAACAATCCTAAAAAAATAATTATAAATATTAAAAATACGCTCTTGAATATAATTGGTATAATTTTATTTCCCCAAATCTTTAAAGTCGGAAGTAGTGTGTTTTGTCGCCATTTTCGAATACTTCTGTTAACGTAATAACTATAATTTCTGCAAATAATTATTGCTTGACATCTAACCTTTACGATAGAACTTATTTTATGGTTTATTTCAAACATTTGCAAAAATCAATTATGTGCGTATTCTTATTATATAAATTATACGTTTAGCTGTCCCAGTTTGTATTTTCGTTTTATAAAGGGTGGTCCAACCATAATGCACGATGTTAATTGTGAGTCACACCTTAGCGTCAAGTTTTTTGTCAACTTAATTTGGCATATCTTTGTTTTAGTGCTTGAAAAATTCAAGCATGGAGAGGTACACAATTGAACAGCGCGTTAAGATTGTTGACCACTTTTACGAAAATAGTCGTTCAAATCAAAATGCATTTCGTGCACTTCGTGAATTTTTTGGTCAGCATAATCTACCAAATGTGTCTACAATCGGGAGAATTGTGCGCAAATTTCAGTAAACCGGGTCTATGGGAAATGTGAAAATACCTGTGCATGCTCGCCCAGTTCATTCTGCGGAATACATTGCTGTTGTTCGCGATAGTGTGGCAGAAGAGCCGTCAACCTCGACTCGTCGTAGGCGTTCGCTATCGCGAGATGATAAAGGACAGAATTGGACGATATGTGGTTGCAACAGTATGGTGCCACACAGCCAACGAAACAATGTCTTTTTGTTCGGTCTGCAAAGTGAATAATATTATAAGAACAATTTAACTCACATATAATCTTTTCGTCAAATATTTTACAATTAAATTTTAATAAATATATTTAGTCTAATGCGATACATAAAGCGAGACATAACCTAAGAATTTAAATAAAAATAAATACAAAATGTTAAAAATAAAAAAACTATATCACAGATTATTTTTAGCCAAAAACAAATGATTTTAAACACTTTAAAAATATATATTGTATAAGAACACATCTGAATTTAGGTATTCATTTCGTAAAATTCTTTCCGTGAAAAGGGGTTTTCCATTCAATTCTTGCGCTGTTTTACATTTTTTCACTTAGAATGTTATGTAGGCAACTGTTTGTAGTTTAATAAAAAAGTTTTTAGTTCAGTTAAAAATAAAGAAACATACATTTGTTTTTACATAAAATATTTATTTTAACTTTTTTAGATTTGTTAAAAATTAGTTACTGTAATTCACCAATTTTTTCAGTTTCATTTATATTTTTCATTTGTTTGAAATTTATTAAAAATTTACCTATAAAACAGAAATTTGTGGTTTATTTTGCTGTCTTTAAAAAAATCAGAAAATTCCAATTTTGTTCTTTTATTTTTAATTTTTGTATATAAATTTTTTTTAATTTGAATTACAAGAACTTCATAAACACACACAAAAATAAGGCAATTCAGGACTGTGTGAGTCTACATTTTTCTGATTAAAAACAATTTCAAATAAATAAATAATCAGTTACGGAATTGGTAGGTAAAATTTTAAACAGTTATTTTTAACTGAATAGTCATTTGTTTGTTGTTTAAGCAACATTAAAAAATAAATAACAAAAATCATTTGATTTAATACAAAAGTAATTAGACCGGTGTTAAAATGAAATATCATTTTCTTTAAATAAATAAGCAATTGATTAAAATCAAGCAAACGGCCGAAAATTTTTATAAAATCATGGATTTAATAAAACTGAAGATTTTTCCTTATACCCAAATTTTGCATTTTTTTAATTCATATTTTATTTGCACATTTAATTTTTGAATTATTTTACCTTTTTGGCGCTGAGGCCAAAGTGAAATATGTAAAGATGAATTTTGTCCAAATTAAATAAACAACTATATATGTAGTTGAAAAAAGCCAAAATTGCAATTCGATTGCATTTCAATTAGCTCTTAAATAAAACCAAATATATTTATACATAAGACTTAATTCATTTGTATTGCAGTGTACAATTAACTTTAATAACTTAATTGTCTGGTAATGACACTTAGATTACAAGTAAATTGTTCATATAATTTTAAATGTTAAATTTTAATGACAGTATGGGCTGATGTAGTCTTATGTTATTATTAAATCAACTTTTGCATGTGTGTCTTTAAGTTAAGTAAATTGTTTTTGCCGTGGAAAAATTTCACTCTAACCTAAAGTGCTTGAAATCAAAATTTATATTGGGAAACTAAACAAGATTTTTTTTATTTTACACTAAATCAAAAAAGTCACTTTTTCACCGAAAACAAATTGTACACAATTTTTACTTGAAACTCATTATTGAAATAAATAATTTTTTTATAAAGAGTATAACAGTTTTTTTTTTTAACGTGAAACCCGAACAACTTACTATGCTCTATTACAAAACACCCAACGTTACTCGGAGAAATTAAATTGACAGCTTTTGATATGATATTTATATTGCACGGAAACTTTTGATATGATAATTATATTCCAGGGAAGTATCAGTTACCTTATGTTTATGCTATTATTGGGTAATAAAATTACCCAATAATATTTTAATAATTATTTTAAATAATTTATTATAATATAAAATTTAATTTTCGCCTTATCTTTACTAATGAAAAGTTTGTAAACAAAAAAATTAATTACTAAAAAGTTAAAAAGATAATTTTTTTAAAGCGGAAATTCAGAAAATATGGGGTGTTAAAATTGACATAGGATCGGAAAAATATCTCTCTCATTCTACGTTTTGTTTTAAAAATAGATTTTTTGCTCTTCTAAGCACATTTTATTAAGGCAGGTATTTCTATGATTGCACGTGTCCTGTGGGTTATGCGATTTCAAGTCTATTAAGCAATGTCAGTCTGTTGAAATGGCGATCACGGATCGAAGACGCACACGGAGGTGTTCATTATTAGCTAGATTATTGCAGTTTGCTATTGAAAACAAGTCAAGTAGGGGCGGCTAAATTCGGCTATGCCGAATCTTATATACCCTTTACCATGGTTGGGAAAAAACTGAAGTTTATATATGGACATATATGGAGTGGACAGATTAATATACGGACGTCTTTAAGAGGAAATTAACCATTTAGTTTGGTGATAAAACTTGGACTCGGGAAGATTAATGGTTCCTGAAAATAGGTGCTTAAAAAAATGTATGTTTTGGTCATAACTTTTATGTATCTGAACCGATATTTCCGAGTATTTCAGCGTATATGTCATGCTAAAAATTTTCGATCTTTTGCTATATAAGACGTATCCATTATGGTCTTACCGTTCTTAAGATATAAAGTAATCTATTTTGTGCCACGCCCAATTCACGTATCCCGCCCACATCTGGTCAGATGTTGTGTATTGATAACCAAGATCCTTGTACCTTATTTGGGAACTTTTCCTCTTTCTGTCATCGACCGACATCGTTGAGTCAACTGTGCTGTACGTATTTGTTATGTTAAAAAAAAAAACAAAAAAAAAAAAAATTAAAAACAAAACAAATTTGTTTGGTTTTTAAATGGTAAATCTTTGTATGTGTTTGTTGTTTGTGTATAAAAGGTGAAGAGGTGAAAGAAAAGCAGTTCAACAAATAAAATAAAAAAAAAAATAAAAATTTCAAATAGTTTTTTGTATCTACAAATTCTGTTGATGCAAAAAAAATTCTGTTGATTCAACAAAAATGTTCTATGAAAGATGTTTATAAGTACAAACAGAATTTTGTAAATTTTTTCTGTGTATATAAAAAACTTAAACACACAAAGAAAATCTGTTTCGAATAGATTTTCGTTGTGTGCTTACGTTTTCTATGTGTTGCATTAAAATACAAGTAATTTTTATTCGATTTGATTATTACAAAGTGGCATTGATTTTTTTCTTCTAATTCCAAATCTGATCTTCAAAACTATCTATTTGTCCACAATTTGAAAAATTGTAATAGAGGATATTTCGGAACAACAGTTAAATCTGGATTTTGCCCCAAGTTATTTTAAAATGTTTGTCATATTCGTGATTTGAATACCAAAGTTTATTGTATAAGATATTTAAGTACGCAAACAAGTTAAAATAAATTAATTCGACACTACCCTAAACTAATTTGTGGGCTTTATCCTGTTCATTTGCATGTTAATTTGGTTTTATTAAACTCTTTTAATTCAGAAATTGATAAAATACAAATTAATAATTAAATTTAAACTATTTACAATGAGTCATTATTATTTATATTAAAATAATAGAAAAGGCATGCCATTACAGGTAGCTTATTATTATTTAATTCGAAATAATGGAATAAGTAACATATTATAGATAATACATTATTTTTATTTTGAAAAAAATGCACATTACAAAGTAATGTATAAAGTAATGATATGTCATTACCATGTTTTTGCTGGGTACCTTCACATTTTCACTCATAACATTTTAACAGCTGTATAGATTTTGCTCATTATACCCTTCACTACAGGTTTTGAAAAAGGGTATATATCTTAAATATTGATCTTAGACCCTATAAAGTATATATATTCTGGGTCCTTATGAAGAGCGAAGTTGATTTAACGATGTCTGTCCGTTTATGTAATGAAATGGGTTTTTCGAAGACCCTAGACATGATGAGGACTTGATTGCTATTTATTGCCGTTACATGTAATCCATTTCTGTTTGCTATTGAAATTCAGCCAGATCGGTTGATAAATGGCTGAGATATTAGCAAAAACCAAGACTACCTCCAATTTTTTCCGTAAAAACCATTTGTTTAATATGTACATATGTTGAATTTTACTCATCCATTTGTTGAACTTCTTTTCTTTCACGTCTTCACCTTTTATACACAAACAACAAACACATACAAAGATGTACCATTTAAAAACCAAACAAATCTGTTTTAAATGAAAACTCTACATTTTTTACTTCTATTAACGACGATTACGTATGTCCTTCAATGGCTCAGTGGTCTAAGCGCTTTGCCACAAATATTTTTTTCTTTTAATCGTGCGATCGAGCCCCGTCTATTCAACTTTTTTTTATATTTTCTTAAGATTTTTTTTTTTGTTTTTTAATTTTATTTATTAAGATTTTTTTTTTTAACATTACAAATACATACAGCACAGTTGACAACGAATAGATTAATTTATATCTTAAGAACGGTAAGACCGTAATTAAAAAATCCATAAGTGGGCTAAAAACATCAAAATTTTTATAAAAACCCTCTGATGCAAACAAAATACAAACGGTTTTATTTTTGCTCCGATTTAAAAGAATTTATAAAAAGATTTTTAGACCATTTTATTTCTCATATATTAAGAAAATTTTGTACATTATATCTTTTTGGGTGCAACTATTTTAGGTCATAACTTATAATAATTTATAAAACAAATTTTTATAAACTATTTTCTTTCAAAAATTTGCAATTCAGCTAAAGAAATTAAAAACATTTTTTAAATCAAGAGCGAAATAAAATTCCAAACGCAAATTTGCCAGCAAAATTATACGTTTTTGTAGAAATAAAACACATGCAGTTCTAGAGAAATCTTTTAACGATTTGTAAATAAATACGTACAGCACAGTTGACTTAACGATGTCGGTCAGTTTTTCTGTATAGTTGGAGAACGAAAATAGTCTTATGTTGATATGTTTAAAACTCAACATAAAAGCCTTATGTACTGTTTCAAAATAACAGGCAAGTGATTGTGGAAACAGCACATAAGTTTGATTTAAGGATTTCCAGTTAATATACTTCATTCTACATGAAATAAATTATTCCAATTTAATTCGTACCTACACAAAATAGTGCGTAGCTATAAATACATGTATATATATAAACTTCAGTTTTTTCCCAACCATGGTGAAGGGTATATAAGATTCGGCATAGCCTTATATAGCGCTCTTACTTGTTTTTTCGTAAGCTTGCACGTTAGCACAACACCTTACGTTTTGAGACATCTCATATAACCCTTTCCGACCTATAGCCGATGCAAATGATAGGTTTAGCTAAATTTTTGAATTCTCTTATTTCTATGTACATAGAACATTTTAAGATATTTAGTTTTGTCAGGAAGACCCTTTATCCTTTTTTCAGGATACCCACAATTGTTGCAGTGCGGTTTTATGTCCAAATAAAAAATTAATCCCTTTGAAACAATGGTATTTATTTTTATTGTGGTTTTTTTCTTAGATATAAATATCTTGCTGATGACAAATCATTCTCAAGAGGCCAGTGTTTGTATCCATCAAGTCTTTGTCTTGGCACGGATGTGCAGATGGACGATATTTTGTAGCAACATTCTGGGGTTCTTCATCTTCAGACTCATTTTTTTTTATCTATAGCTACTAGTTGTTTACCTGTATTATTCCATTAATTGATCGCAAACATCAACGCCGCCCATTCACTTGTTGTATTCCCTGACGATTTTAGGAGCTGGAACTTTCACATACCTTTTCTCTTTTTTCCCATAAGCTGAATATGCAAGAATTACCGACTTTGAATCCTTTCACTACAATATTTTCTTCACCATGACAAATTTCCTCCATATCACCCCTTTTCATGTGTTTCTCATTCTTGAAATGTACGTTTTTTATTATATTCCTCATTATTGTTGCTGTAGCATAGATTCCACGTTTCAACAGAACTTGTAGAAGTGGTATTGTCGTGAAATAACGGTCAAGAAACAGTTTAGAACCTTCAGAGAGTGTTTCAGCCGAACGAAAAACAAATCTTGGTCCTAAGCCTAAATTCGAGCATGGAAGTGGAATAGTCTTGCCTTGATAAATGCCATTATCAAGAACCAGCCCCTGGAAAGTTGTTACAACTTCGTTTTTCGATTCCACCAGTTAATGGTATCATTTTTTCATCTATTGAGTAATTAGCATTGTATTTTCTAGGAATTTTCTACAAACGGTTTTTTTCAAAACACGTTTGATTGTTTCTCTGCATCCGTTACTTCATTGTTGTCCACCACATGTAGACACAAGCAGCTACAATAGGGAGTCTCGTAGTTTTCTCTCAGTACATGCGTAGCCTTTGAGAACGAATGCAGCCATCGCTGCCAGGGCCATCAGCTATTTAGTTTCTATAATTTAGATCATATAATCGTATTCTTTTTATACCCTTCACCATAGGTGGAAGGGTATATATAAGTTTGTCATTCCGTTTGTAATTTCTACAATATTGATCTTAGACCCTATAAAGTATATATATTCTGGGTCCTTATGAAGAGCGAAGTTGATTTAACGATGTCCGTCTGTCCGTCTGTCCGTCTGTCATGATGACATGATGAGGACTTGATTCTTTTTTATTTCTGTTACATGTGATCCATTTCTGTTTGCTATTAAAAATCAGACAGATCGGTTAATAAATGGCTGAGATATTAGCAAAAAACCAGGACTACCTCTAATTTTTCCAGTAAAATCCCTTTGTTTAATATGTATGTAGAATTTTGAGCATAACAACACATCCATGTGTTAAAATTCTTTTCTTTCATCTCCACCTTTTATACACAAACAACACACATACAAAGATTTGTCATTTAAATAAAAACCAAACAAATCTCTAATGAACGAAGACTTTTATATATGTACCTCTATTGACGATGATTTTGTGTGAGCTTCAATAGCTCAGTTGTCTAGACGCTGTGTCACAAATACTTTTTTTTTTTCTCTAAGGCCGCGGGGTTCGAGGTTCAAATCTCGGTCAGGTCAGGTCAATTCACTTTTTTTTTGTACATTTTTTTTTATTATTTTCTTAAGACTTTTTTTTTGCTTATTTTTGGTTTTTTTTTAACATTTAATAATTAATTTATATAAAATTTTATATTAATAATTAAATAATCCATAAATAGGCTAAAAACATCAACATTTTTATAAAAACCATCTGATACAAACAAAATACAAACGGTTTTATTTCTATTTTTTGCTCCGATTTAAAAGAATTTATAAACATATTTTTAAACCATTTTATTTCTCATATATTAAGAAAATTTTATACATAATTTCCCTTTGAGTGCAAATATTTTAGGTCATAACTTATAATAATTTATAAACTATTTTCCTTCAAATTTTTAAAATTAAGCTAAAGAAATTAAAAATATTTTTTAATAAAAAAGCGAAATAACATCCCAATTGCAAATTTGCCAGCTAAATCAAACGTTTTTGTAGATATAAAACACATGCAGTTCTAGTGATTTCTTTTAACGATTTGTTGAAATTCTTTTCTTTCACATCTTCACCTTTTATACACAAACAACAAACACTATTCTAGAGCTGTATTATGACCTATGGATACGTCTTATATAGCAAAAGATCGAAAATCTTTAGTATAACATATTTGCTGAAAAACTCGGAAATATCGGTTCAGATACAAAAAAGTTATGCCCAAAACATAAATTTTTTTAAAATACCTATTTTCTGGAACCATAAATCTTCCCGAGTCCAAGTTTTATCTCCAAACTAAATGGTTAATTTCCTCTTAAAGGCGTCCGTATATAAATCTGTCCATTTCATATATGTCCATATATAAACTTCAGTTTTTTCCCAACCATGGTGAAGGATATATAAGATTCGGCATAGCCGAATTTAGCCGCTCTTACTTGTTTATAATTGTTTTTTTTTTTTTTTCAAAGAAACATGAATTTTTTTTATTAGTAAATTATAGACAGAGCCAGCAGGATAAAATATTAAGTATTTTCGGTTGTAGCTACACAACCCTGTTCAGTATAAAAAAGAATATGATTATATGATCTAAAATCCTATTAATACCATTAACAATAAAATTTTCAAATTAAAACCAATTTCCTAAACTTTGGGTTCTGATGAGTACCAACCTAGCTAAAAATAATTAATTTGAATATTTTTTTGCAAATATATGGAGATAGAAAGCTCTTTATAAATAATTTATAATATGTTTTTCAAATTTGTGATGTATTTTTTACCTCTTCTGTGAAATATCTGTTTTTGAAATAAGTTCTGTTATCAAAATTCTACAGATATACAAATTATAAACACAAAATTCGATGATAATAGGCTTTATAGTTAAAGCTATCATTTTAACTCCAGACGGTGTCCATGAAATTGACCACAAATGTACCAAACCAGTTCCATTTAATTATAAATTAAGCTATGCCGATAGAAAACAAAATTTACAATATTTTCTTAAAAAATAATTAAGTTGACTTAAAAACACAAAGAAAGATTCAAGCTTTAGTTTTTAAAATTGTCATTTCATTATTCCAAGGACATACTGGATTCTACCAGGATACATTTAAATGACGTTGTAATGCTGTGGAAAAGAATAAAGGGATTTTAATGAAATTTGACAGAAGGAATATATTTAGTATTACCGGCAAAGTGTTAATGTTTGAAGAATATATATTAAATTTAATGTGTTTTTTTTTCGCAATTTTCCAAAAATTTAAATTCGCGATATCTTCTTAAGTAAAGGCAGACAAATGTAATTTTATTTTTTTGCCAATTCATAAGAATTGGCAAGAGCAGTAAGTTGTGCTTTAACCTACTCTTTTTAAAACGTAAGCTTAACAGATTTATTCTAAATCTATTTTTGCCAATATCACCTTAGTAAGAAACGAAGGACTTATTTTTGATTTTTCGTGGTATAATTTTCATTGCAAGAAAGCTTAGGTCAGTTAAAGTTAACCGGTTATATTGTTATATTAATAAGGTCGAATGTGTCACTGATTTATAATCATCGGTCGTTTTCGTACCATTCATTTTATTTTGTTCGTTCGAGTCAGCAATAATTATTTTGATGTAGAATAAATCAGAAAAAACATTAAACAACGCGTATGTGTTGTGTATTAATAAAAAAAACAAAATAGTTTCTTATCTATAAAAAGGGGGTGGTTTTGTAGAAACACATTTCATAAATGTTATAATGTACATTAGGGTGGGTCTAAAATCCGTTTTTTTTAGAATTTTTATTAGTAATACCAAAAATATTGTTCTTGCATTAGTGTCAACTAATGATAATGAAATTTCAATGGTAATTAAAAATTCCCAAATATAATCTATAACAACTTTGTCTATATCAGAGAACTGCAAAATCAACTTTTTTCTTGATTTAATCATACACAAAAATTCTTGTTCACTTTTAATAATTCAACAAAATTCACTGTAGAATAAAATCAGCATCATGTTACTGAACGCGTAATTGGAATAAGTGTGAATCATCTGTCGTTTATGTTTTATGCAAATGTAATCACTTAACAGTGTTCAGTAACATGATGCTGATTTTATTCTACAGTGAATTTTGTTGAATTATTAAAAGTGAACAAGAATTTTTGTGTATGATTAAATCAAGAAAAAAGTTGATTTTGCAGTTCTCTGGTCTATATCTACTTAAATTTGTATGAAATATTTATATAACATTCAAAAAAACAAACCCATTTTATGGATCATTACCCCAAACACTTTGCAAAGTTAAATTAAAAGACCAGCTTGCCTTTTATATTAAATATCTCTTTAATTTTTATTCTATTCTTTAAAGTTCCACAAACAAATATTAAAACAAATAATTTGAGTTTTTATTGTGGGGATTCTTTAGGATCTATATGCTTGGCGATCCTACCAGAGGCACGGATATCAAGACAGAATTATTAGGGAATAAAGAAGCAAATTTTCCATAAACAATTAATTCAAATCACGCAATAGTAATAAAGATTTTCTTTTTTTTTTGCACGGATTACGTCGATTTTATTTCAATTAGCTCTTAAAAAAAACCCAAAATAGTTATACGTAAGACTTAAATTCTTTCTTTGCAGTGTACAATAATCTTTCTGGCAATAATATTCTGCCAATGACACTTATATGACAAAGAAATTGTTCATACATGTAAAACTGTAAATGTCAAATTTTAATGACAATATGGGGTGATTTAGTGTACTAAAACAGTTATTACAAGTGTGTAAAAGGTTTAGTCCCTAAGCATAGTAAATTGTTTTTGCCGTAGAAAAATTTTATTCAAACGTTAAGTGCTTCAAGTCATAATTTATATTGGAAAACTAAACAATATTTTTTATTTTATACTAAACCAAAATATATTTTTTTCACCAGAAAAATAATAGTCTTGCAAATATATTAAACCAGAAATATATGAAACCGGAACAACTTACTATGCTTTATTGCAAAACACCCGGCAATTAGTTTAACAGGTCGCATATATGCAAAATTTTTGTACTAACGCCTTGAACACATTTTCATTGTGTGTAAAAAAAGTAAATTTTTAGAAGTTTTGTAAAAAAAATAGTTTTTCGAGCACTCTTATGGCTTATGAATAATTATTTGTATAGAATCGAATGGTTAAGTCAGATTTCCTATAAATGGAGCTTGAAAAGGCTCTCCAAATTACCGTTTTTGGTGGCCGTGCCTATGTGCAAGGAGTTGAAATAAAAAAAAGCGATTCAGTTTGGTGCAAAAACTTTCAAATGGTGATGATATCGCAAAATCAAATTTGTATACCGAACTCTAATATTTACTTAAAATATTTTGTAAACTAATATAACTCAAAATACTATTTAAAAGAAATGATATTTCATTTAAAAACCGGCCTACTTACTTTTCATTTAAATCAAATGGTTTTTGTTATTTATTTTTCAATGTTGCTTAAACAACTTACACATTAGTAAGAGCAAATGATTATTCAGTTAATAATAAATGTTAAAATTTGACCTATCGATTCCGTAAAAATAAATGTCTTTTAATTTTTTTAAATTGTTTGGCTTTTTTCGGTATTTTTGTTTGTTTGTTATCGACAAAATGTAGGCTTACACAGTCTATAAATATATTTTTTGTAAATGGCCTAATGTGTCCGTGTGTATATGAAGTTCTTGTAATTTAAATTTAAACAATTTAAATAAAAAATAAAATTGGAATTTTTGAATATTATTTTTGAAACAAACAGAAAAAAATTAAATCTGTAATAATTGTAACGGAAACAAATAAATCTCAAATTTCCGTATTGTGGGTAACTATTTTTTAAGTTTCAAACAAATCAAAAGAATAAATGAAACTTAAAACTAACGGTAAATGACAGAAAAGTTAAAATAAATATTTCTTTGAAAAATAAATGTACGTTCCTTTATTTTTTAGTGCACTAAAAAAATGTTTATGAGTGCCCATTGTACAAACACTGTTCAAACTATATTAAGCATACAAAAAAGCATTAACCATTTTTCTAAATTATTTATAATTACTTTTCGCCTTATCTGTACTAATGAAAAAAAAAATAATTAATTGCTAAAAAAGTTAAAAATTAAGGGAATGAATTTGGTTATTACTTAAATTTGTATTCGAAGTTTTCGACTCCCTACAAAATGGTTTTGCGTATATTGAAAATTATAAAGAAATTAAATTCTAATTATATATTTTTTATAATCCGATTGTTATTTATGCAAATTTCAGTGGTAAAATTTTTTAAAAGTTGTGTTTTTAACGACTTTTCAGCTAATTCGACTTACTGTCGAATTCGACTACGATAACCGTAATAAGGGCTATTTTTTAATATTTAAATAAAATTCTAGGGTTTAAGGATATCAACAATTTCATAATTTTGCATATAATGGCTAAACCGCCGGTATCAATGTACGTGGATATGATAAATCAAACATTTATATTATAGATTAATTCCTAGACTAGAAATTTACAAAATTATAAAAAATGTAAAATTATTAGCAAAGCAGATTTTAAAATAGATTCGTGATAGTTTTTGGTAAAATAATGCGATTGTAATTCCAAGTTTAAAGCCCAATAGTTTTGAGTCTTTCGAGACAGAGATTTCTATACCATTCAAAAAGAAACTTTATTAGCTTTTTTTCATGTATACATTACTTAAAGATCTGAGGGTCAATTCCCGTTCTGTGATAATGTGAAGTGAAAAAAAAACTTTTCATTTTCGTTTTCATAAGCACTTTTCACTCGAACTTTTCACAAATACATACATTGCGATTCTCGTATGTATTATGAAAAAAATGTTTCATTCGCACTGTACCCATGAAAATTTTGTAACTGTGTTATCCAAAATTTAAAGCAAATGTCAAAACAGAGAAAAACGTTAACAAAAGTGAGTTAAGTTCGAAAAATTTATTTTAAATAATTAAGAATTATATAAAAATATCTGGATTAATTTTATTATTGGATATTACTCAAAGAATTCCGGATGAACAAAGGTAAGACAATGATGTTACAAGCATTTCATTGCAGTAAATAATTTAATAATTTATAGGAATTTTTTGAGAGTGCTGAGACGCATACTTCGTGCTGATCACAATCCATTCGAGATGACAACCGACAAGCACTTCGTGGATTTATATCTTACTTAAAGTGAACTATATTTGGTGCGCGTATGAAGTCTAATATCACTTAAAGAAAAAAAAAATTCATAAAGAATATAAATAAACTATAAATAAATATGCCATACTTTTGCCATTTTTCACTGTCCTTTTGGGTCCCACTAAAACTCTTAAGGCTCGCCGGTAATTCGTTACACTTTTCGTCTCTAAATTTGGCACCATCTGTAATCTGATTAATAAAAGTGTGATTATGGTTATTAAGCTACTTACTTATCGTTTGCAATGTCCACATGCTTTTCTTAATAATTAATTAAATACTCCTTTTGGCTTTCGCTGGCACGCTTTCCTCTTACAATCTTCTACATGTTTATTTCACTTATAAATAGTCTGTGTAAACAATTTTTTCATACGAAAATATTTTGACAGTTGTTTGCACTGTTACACAAAACAAGAATCGCAAGTGCTGTGCAATCGTGAAAAAATCTTGTTTTATTCCACTTTTTTTTCATATGAAAACGTTTTGATATTTCTTTACATTTTTTCACAGAACGCGAATCAAAAGTACTATGAAAACGTGAAAAAACTTTTCATTTCACCGTTTCACAGAACGAGAATTGACCCTCTGATCAATATTTCCTAATATGTAACAAAACACACATCTCAGATCAAAATTTAATATTCGAAAATTTGTTTTCATGTTTAGGTAAAGGGTTTTTCAATAAGAGCGCTACAAAAGTTTTTCTACATAAAACAAAAATGGTTTTGGATATCAATGAAATTCTTTATTCCTGTAAAAGTACGTTCGATGCCATTATTTATGGAACTCGATTTATTTTGCATGGCCACCACGGGGACGCTTGCAGAAGGCCAATAAATTGATTGTGACATTAGCTGTGTGGCTTGTGGCGCCGTCCTGTTGGAACCACATGTCCTCCAAGTCCATATCATCCAATTGGGGCCAAAAATATTCGGTTATCATTGAACGGTAGCGATTCCCATTCATCACGGAAGAAGTACGGCCCAATGACGCCGCCGGCCCATAAACCGCACCAAACCGTAATTTTTTCGGGATGCAATGATGAATCATGGAGTACGTGTGAAGTGCTGTCTGACCAATAATGCATATTTTGTTTATTGACGAAGCCATTCAGCCAGAAATGAGCCTCATCGCTGAAGATGATTTTTTGATGAAAATCCGAATCATTTTCAAGTTGTTGCTCAGCCCAATTCACGAACATACGACGCTTCTGGTGGTCAAGCGGCTTCAGTTTTTGCGTCAATTTGATCTTGTAAGAATGTAGGCCAAGATCTTTTCGCAAAATTCGACACAACGACGTCACAGAGATGCCCAACGCTTGAGAACGACGTGTGAGAGACACATTTGGACTTTCTTCAACTGAGCGGCAAGAAATATGGCGTCGTTTGCTGTCCCTATCGCTCTACTTTTGTAGCGTCCCTGTTGAAAAACCTTTTATATGATACGTATACCATTTAGAATTTTAACTAAATTTATAGCTAAAAACAGCTATAAACAGCAACGAGGCGGTTTTTGTAACCTATGCCAATTTACTACTTTTAAATAAAAAAAATTAAACTTTACAAAAATAAAAAAATATTAATATTTTTATACAAATAAAAAAAGCTTTTGAAAATATGACTTTTCCGAAAAATTTTAACTAAATTTATAGCTAAAAACAGCTATAAACAGCAACGAGGCGGTTTTTGTAACCTATGCCAATTTACTACTTTTAAATAAAAAAAATTAAACTTTACAAAAATAAAAAAATATTAATATTTTTATACAAATAAAAAAAGCTTTTGAAAATATGACTTTTCCGAAAAATTTGCTACGCTTTCAAAGTAAAAAATGCAGATTTTTATATTCAAAGCTAAATGTTTTTAAACTATAAGAGCTACTATGGTACTTGAAGCATGTTTCGTCTTTATCTTATAATCTAGATTACAAAAAGTCTAAAAACAGGAAAATCAGGTAAAAGTTGTGGGTGTCAACTTTGACGCCCTGTGCTAAACAGGGTTGCTAAAATACTAATTTTTTAAAGGCCTAGATCTTTCTCTTCAATTCTGGTGAACGTTGTTTACCGATTGTATCAGTAATTTTGAAGATCCATAATTATAATTGTATGTATTTCTTTTTTGGTCTTGGAACCACTGAACAGTAGGCTGTCCCGTCCTTGAATGAGAAAAATGTTTTTTCGAGCAACACTTCCGCAAGAGGTATCAAAATTTGCGTAATTTTACACAGATTACGGTAAAAGTAATAAAAATCGAATTACATGCCATCTTGAGGGCTCTATTTTTGAAAACGTTTTTACTAACTTAAACCCAATGCTTAAAATAATTAAAAAAACGAGATACAAATTTATTTTATTAATATATTTTATACAGGGTGTCCGCCGGGAAAGTATACTGCTTTGTTTTGCCGCCATTTTGGTAAACTTCAGTCTTGACAGTTCATATTTGGGAGTCGTGAAGTAGACACGTGGCAAATTTATTAAGGAAAAATATTTGACAACCCCGATTTCCGTGAAAAAATCATAGTGAGTGACGAGGCACATTTTTATTTTTACTGTGAATGGGGAGCGATATCGTGATATGATTGAAAACTTTTCAACGCCACAACTGCATTCTTTGGGCTTGATTAACATGTGGTATCAACAAGACGGTGTCACATCACAATCAGCCAGGATAACAATGGAATTACTGCGGACCTCTTTCCACAACAAGTTATTTCAAGAAATGGTGATGTTGATTGGCCTCCAGGGTCGCCAGATTTGACTGCTCCGGACTTCTTTTTGTGGGGATATCTGAAAGCAAGCTTTATGCGAACAAACCAGAAATGCTTGAGCAACTCAAACAAAATATTCGTGATGGAATTAATGAAATACCGCGTGAAATGTGTGAGAATGTAATGAAAACTGTGATTAAAAGGGCTTGCATTTGTAAGGCTAACACAGGCGGACATTTATCTGATATTGTATTCCATACATAATTGCCGACATTAATTGAAACATTTATCAATATAAAATCCATTCTCTTTCATTTAATAAAAAATTATAAACAAACAAAGTAGTATACCTTTCCGGCGGATACCCGTACTTCCAATTAATGTACAAGAAAATTAAACTTATAATAAATGACTAAAACTTAAAATTTCGTGATTTCAACATGATTCTAATAAGGCAAGCTCTAGAAGCAGCGTTAGTTACACTTTGAGAGGCCTCTGTTACTAGTTTAACACATCTTACCACAGCTTGTGTGTGACAAGGAAAGTCAACAATTTCCAAGCTGTTATCTTTTGTCATGATTTGAAGGTCCTCATTAGAAATATGCCTAAGAACCGGCAGTGCTGTAACCCTACACTCGTGCCATATAATAATTTCAGAGAAGCTAATTTTTGGTGGCTTAAATATTCTGTGTTTAGTTCTTCTTTTAGCTTCTCTAGCTTTAATTATTCTTTGCAAAGCCAGCTTCCGAATGTGGTCTTATTAAACAGCATACTGACAAGTAGATTTTCCGGGTGAGCAAAAAAAGCATTTCTTTCGATAACAGAATCTACAACTTATTTCATATTTTCGGGTAAAAAACGAGAGTACATAATCAGATGAAAAATATATTTGGCTCCTTCTTTAAAAGACGTTTTTTGTTTGATTAGGAACCAAATCGGAGCGTATACTTTAACAACGTAATTGACAGGCAGTTGCAAATTTTCTGGTGGATTAAGGGTACTTACGTAAACTCTGAGTAGACGATTAGCAGAGATAATCCATCTCGAGTGCGCAATTTTTCCAGGTTGACGGTTTGCCAGTTCAGGACTAGAATAACCAATTTGTACAGCTTTACATATCTCATAAAGATATTTTTGATCCGTACTAAGTTGATCGACCACATTTTTCGGCAAGTCAGGCAAATTACCAGCCACCGCACGAAAAGACACCGTTGTTTCATTATCACAAGTACCTAATTGTTTTCCAATAAGTTCACAATATTCTCTAGGTCCCGAAGTGCAACCATCTAAAGTCAAGAATAAATGACGAAAGGGTAACTCATTGGCATGGAGCATACAAACACACCATTGCAGCGGACTCTTCAGATATTCCTCCAAATATTGAATGATGCCACCCTTCCAACCGCTAATCACTTCGTCTAATAAAGTTGTGATCGAAGTTAGAATGCCCTTTGCACTGCCAGGACTTGGCGTTGTGTGACCAAAATAAATTGAGATGTGCTTTTCTAAAATTTCTTTGCAATGGTAACGGTCCCCTATTTTCTCACTTATCAGAGTCTTGTTTTTTCATCCATCAAAGTAAATGCTTTTAATAACAATACCTCCAATGTATTTTAAATTTTCTTTCCGGACTTTAGATACAGCTCTGTGTATCTTGTTTTTATCGATTACCAGAGTTAAATTTTCGGTAGAAATTAAGCCGATTTGTCATTTAAATAAAAACTAAACAAATCTCTAATAAACGAAGTCTTTTATATATGTACCTCTATTGACAATGATTTTGTGTGAGCTTCAATAGCTCAGTTGTCTGGACGCTATGTCACAAATACTTTTTTTCTCTAAGGCCGCGGGTTCGAGGTTCGAATCCCGGTCAATTCACTTTTTTTTTTGTACATTTTTTTTTATTATTTTCTTGAGACTTTTTTTTTGTTTATTTTTGTTTTTTTTTTAACATTTAATAATTAATTATATAAAATTTTATATTAATATTTAAATAATCCATAAATAGGCTAAAAACATCACCATTTT
The DNA here is from genome assembly GCA_949748255.1 of Eustalomyia histrio. Lineage (NCBI taxonomy): Eukaryota > Metazoa > Arthropoda > Insecta > Diptera > Anthomyiidae > Eustalomyia > Eustalomyia histrio. The sequence continues at coordinate 98,267,305 of OX456524.1, read as the reverse complement.
TATAAAAACCCTCTGATACAAACAAAATACAAACGTTTTTATACCCTTTACCACAGGTGGAAGGGTCGGGGGTTCGAATCCTGGTCAATTCACTTTTTTTTTACATTTTTTGTTTATTTTCTTAAGATTTTTTTTTTGTTTTTTTTTAACATTTAATAATTAATTTAAATAAAATTTTATATTAATAATTAAATAATCCATAAATAGGCTAAAAACATCAAAATTTGTATAAAATCCCTCTGATACAAACAAAATACAAACGGTTTTATTTCTAGTTTTTGCTCCGATTTAAAAGAATTTATAAACAGATTTTTAAACAATTTTTTCATATATTAAGAAAATTTTATACATAATTTCCCTTTGAGTGCAACTTTTTTAGGTCATAACTTATAATAATTTATAAAAAAAAATTATAAACTATTTTCCTTCATATTTTTAAAATTAAGCTAAATAAATTAAAAATTGTTTGTAATAAAAAAGCGAAATAAAATCCCAAATACAAGTTTGCCAGCTAAATCAAACTTTTTTGTAGAAATAAAACACATGCAGTTCTAGTGACTTTTTTTAGAACTAAAAAGATTTTTGAAAAAAAAAATATGACAACACTGATTGGCATTATGATCGTGATTGTTGTTGTTTTTATTTTATTTGTTAAACTTTTTGTCTTTCACCTCCTCACCTTTTACCCACAAACAACAAATCCATACAAAGGTTTGTCATTTAAGTAAAACCCAAACAAATCTGTTTAAAACGAAAACTCTTTATTTACTTCTATTAACGACGTTTGCTTATGTCCTTCAATGGCTCAGTGGTCTAAGCGCTTTGTCACAAATACTTTTTTTCTTTTAGTCGCGCGATCGAGCCCCGTCTACTCAACTTTTTTTATTTTTATATTTTTTAACACTTTTTTTATTTTCTTAAGACTTTTTGTTTTTTTTTTTTTAACAAAACAAATATCCAGCACAGTTGTCTTAACGATGTTGGTCAGCTTTTCTGTATAATTGGAGAACGGAAAGAGGAAAAGTTTCCAAATAAGGTACAAGCACCTTGGTTATCAATACACAACATCTGACCAAATGTGGGCAGCATCCTTGAATTGGGCGTGGCACAAAATAGATTAATTTATATCTTAAGAACGGTAAGACCGTAATTAAATACTCCATAAATGGGCTAAAAACATCAAAATTTTTATAAAAACTAAAATGTAATATGATCTATGGATACGTCTTATATATCCAAAGATCGAAAATCTTTAGTATAACATATTTTCTGAAAGTAGTTATGACCAAAGCCTAAAAAAATACCTATTTTCGGGAACCATAAATCTTTCAGAGTCCAAGTTTTATCACTAAACTAAATAGTAAATTTCCACTTAAAGATGTCCGTATATAAATCTGTCCATTCCATATATGTCCATATATAAACTTCACTATTTTCCCAACCATGGTGAAGGGTATATAAGATTCGGCATAGCCGAATTTAGCCGCTCTTTCTTGTTTTTATCTAAATTTACAAAATTTAAAGTATATTGTTAACCTACGCACCAAGGTTAACAATATAATATCTGAACCGATGAAAGTCATTTTGTACATCCTGTATATTTCTTAAATCCATGTAATCGACCACCTCCAGTTAATTTTAATTTTTTCATAATTTGAAAGGCATGTAGACCTATATTTTGCAAGCGAAAAAATGTACACGGAAGGGTTATAAGAATCACACAGCTGATTTCAGGCAAGTGGAAATATTAGATATGGAGAACAAGGAGAGGAAGAGATTCACATTGGAAAGTTTACATATTCTAAGAAACATAAAGAGAACGATGAATCTAAAAGAAGATACAAACAATATTTAGGCAAGTTACATGATTGCCATTACTTGACATTCTCTTAAGTTGTGTTTTTAAATGTTTTGTGTAGTTAAAATAAATTTTTAATGTTATTTGTTTTATGTATAACAAATATCGTTGTATTTTAACTTAAAGAATTTCATTAAATTATTGTAATAACGCGGTGCTACACTGAAAAAGAACTTGCGAAATGACCTAGTGTAGGTTGTAGGTCTAGCTGAGTGTATTATATAACCGGTTTCATAAGTTGCAATATACCCGCAAAATTTCGAGATATGGGGAAAAGAGTATTTTTTTGGACTGGCGCACTTAAACTCTTCTAACTCAGTCATTTTTTAACCGATTTCGAGACGGTCAACAGCATTAATTAGAAATGAACGCGCTCTTTCGTAATATATATACTTCCCGTATACTATTTATATAAATGTGTAAAGATTTTCTCAATAATAAAAAAATTGTTAATTTTTTTTTTAACTTTTCATTTTCTACGAGGGTTTTTTTCAAATCTTCTTCTAAAACAACAACAATCTTCAATTCAGTGTCCTTCTGAGTAATACAAGCTTTTATTCGTGTAAATCGGTTAAAAATTGACAATGTTATAGTACTTTTTCCTTATTTTTGTTAACGAATCGCCATTAAAGCCCAATTAAAGTTGGCTTTTGTTTTATTATTTGCGTATCAATTAACAAATAAATTAAAATTTGTTTGTTTTTTACTTTAGATTGTTACTCAAGTTCGGCTTCTGCCAAAGCCAACTTAAGTAACTTATGTCAATTACAGTTCTAGCTTTAGGACTTATTATACGAGTTTACTAAAAAAGAGGTAGTATGATACAAACAAGACATGAGTGCGAGGAAGAAATAGGTTAGTACTCTATCATTGTAAATAAGGCATTATTCAAATTATTTTTGTGATAATACCGTTACTTTTTTTCATACTTGCAAAAAAGTTGTTTACTAGTTAGTATTAGTGGTACAGCTTCAAAAAACAACATGTTTTTCTTAAAAAAGCTATCCAAAATATTTAATTGTATTATAAGCTAAGTGTTAATAAAAATCATTTGATTTATTAAAAGTTGAGTGTGTTAGTGAATTTCTAGAGGCGTATGGAGAAATGGGATGCAGAATGTCAATCAAAATACATTTTTTGCATTCTCACTTGGAATTCTTCCCAGAAAATCTGGGTCAATTTAGAGAAGAGCAAAGCGAACGCTTCCACCAAGAGCTATCAACAATGGAAAAGCGGTTCGAAGGGAAAAGTCAGATCAGAATGCTAGCGAATAACTGCTGGTTGCCTTACAAACGAAGTAGATTAAGTAAAGATTTTTAAAAAATAAACGTAATTAAAAAAAAACATAGTTCGTACTTTAAATTCTTTCTTTTGTTGAATCATATAATCGAAATCGGGTCTTCGTTGTTTAGAAAAAGTACTATGACTTTGACAATTTTTAACCGATTAACACGAAAAAAAGCATGTTTTACTCAGAAGGAGACTGAATTTGAGATTATTGTTGTTTTAAAAGAATATTTGAAAAAACCCTTGTAGAAAATGAAAAAGTTAAAAAAAATGAAAATTTTTTATATTATGGAAAAAATCTCTACATATTTGTATAAATAGTATACGGAAAGTATATTTCGAAAGAGCGCGTTCATTTCTAATTAATGCCGTTGACCGTTTAGAAATCGGTTAAAAAATAACTGAGTTATAAAGGTTTAATTGCTCCGGTCCAAAAAAATACTCTTTTCCCCATATCTCGAAATTTTGAGGGTATATTGCAACTTATGAAACCGGTTATATAACACACTCAGCTAGACCTACAACCTAAACTAGGTCATTTCACAAGTTCTTACATTTTTTTTTTTTTTTGTAGCATTGTTCAAAATAGACGACCTTTTATAAAGTCAACATAAAATTGACGAAACGTCAGGCAATATGAAAAAAAAAACGTTTTATTTACATTAAAAGCGTTAGGCCTTATTAGCTTAAACAAAATCAGGATGAATACAAATCTTTTGTGGCCAAACTACTAAAAAAAATCACGCAAAAATTTAAATTGCTTCGGCCAAAGATGTATGTTAGTTGAAAAGTTTTTGAATTTTTTTAGTTTTGAAATCAAGTGAATTTTATTTTATTTATGGATGCACTGTTATACTCGAAGATTATTTCATTCAATATTTTAACATAAACACAGTTTAAGCACCATTTGCTATTTCGAGAAGCCTTATAAATTAAATCCGATGCACATTTAATAGAATATCAGTTATATTACGTCGTTAACTCCTCTTGGAACAAACATTATATGCGAATTTAGCCTTGCGGGAAAAGGACCTATCCCAGGGCACGTCACGTCACCGTATTAGTATGATAGGGACCAGTCACGGGCCGGTTTTTTTATTTGAAAAGGACCTGTCACTTTAACATGGGCATGTCCTAGGAGGGGTTCAATTGCCCCCTGTGACATGTTCCAGGACTGATCTAAAAGAACATGTCATGATTTTTAAGCCGGTCACGTGGTAGGTACTTTAGTAACCTATTTTCTTTTCACCTATCTCGTGATATGCATTTTTGGAACCGGTCCAGTTTTCACCTATCACGAGACAGGTCCCATTCCCTACTGACCTCTCTTCATCCTTTTTATAAATAATTACTAATAGTTTTAAAATGTAAACTTACACAATCTTCATACTTTAAATATTTAAAAGTTTTTTTTTAACCATTCCGATTCCATGCGTTCGGAAAAATCCTTATTATAATTGCAATTTTGCCACTTTTTCCTGTAGTAATAAAACCTAGACTTTTGATTTTATTGTATCACGTTTAAATTTTTTTTATGTTTTCTCAACATTTTAATACATGATTACTATTTTATCATTTTATTATATTGATGTGCTTCCCAGACATTAAAAAGCTCTGCATTTGTAATTATTCAAGCTGCTTCTGAAATTAATAGTACTTACTTAGGAACAATAATACTATTTTATACTAATAAGTCTCAGCCTCTAAAAAGTCCTAAAAAAATTTCGCTCTTTACCAAATTTTTTTTTATTATTATTTTTTGTAACCCTTTTTAAAAAATTTTAAAATTAATGAATTCAAATATCAATTTTGATGCATTATAAAAGTCAAGATATTAAATGCTTTGGCATGAAAGTTTGTATTTGCATGATTTGAAATGTTGGCTCATATTTGGAACCAGATTTAAAAAAAAAAATAATATTTTTTTTTAGTTTTGGCCGTTTTTAACTACTGTGCATTGTGTTGCGTAATATTTAGTTTCTTTTATTATTCCACTAGGCCTACTTTAGTGCTTTGATTTACAAAATTTACAATCATAAAAACCCTGGCATAGCCTTGTTTTTGAACGATTTGCCAACATTGGCAAAAAGCTTACAATGCTTTTCCAACGAAGAATTTGACAGAACTTGTTTTTCACAAGCAGATGTATGTATTCTAGAATATAAATTTGACATTCAAAACTGCACAACCAGGAATTGACAAATATAGATGTCTTAAGAAAGCATTTTACATGGCGTGTACAAAACATTGAAATGATTTAAAAAAAGTTATTTTAAATGCATTTAATAGATTTTTTTTAATGAAAATACGATGAAATATCTAATAAAATCCGTTTGACACAGAGCAAATTTTTGTGCGGCAATTCATGTCAATTCTCTTTTAAAGTTGTCTTTATGTTCACACAGAAAAAATTTTTTCCTGCAATTTTCGTCTACATTTGGTTTAAAATGAATGAAAAATAAAACCATAAATGAAAAAAAAAAACGAATTGCCGAGAAAACAACTCCGTACCAATTACCGCTCTTCTGTCTCCACTTCCCCACAAACTCATGAGTGTTAATGGGACTAATATTTATAAAACTTATAATATCTTATTTGTGGTCAAAATCAAAAGTGTTTAAGAACAAATAATTTTTTTTAATATTTTTTGTGTGTGCAACCCACAGAGTTTATACCAGAAATAGAGGAACGCACTGATGTGAAATAGTAAATCCTGCAAAGAATTAAGTACATTTAAATAATTCTCCTCTATTTAATATCTGATTAAAATTCGTATTTTTCTTAAATAGTAAAATCAACCTAATGTTTCTTTATGTTACTGAAAAAGATTTATGAATGTTGGACAATGATGAAGATGAGAGATTGTCATTAGTCTTGACAAATACAAAATTAAAGGAAAATTCGATTTATATTAAAATCAACAAATATTTATACGTGTGTATCTCTACTGTACTTGGTGCTTACGTTTACTCGACCCTACCGGTTAACCGATTAGGGAATTATTCGAAAAACCAAAAAAAAAAAATTGATTAATGGGTTATTCGGATCCATTAATTGCAAAAATTAAATGCAAAATAAATGTATTTCATCAGTAAGAACTTAATGAGCTGATTTCTTGTGAAATATCAAGTTAAGTCTTCATCAGTTTATAAATTGCTTGTTCAGGATAATTGAAAGCACCCTGGGACTTTAAAAGGAATAATTTCTTCAGATCTCGAAGTTTTTTGTCTAAAATAGGAGAACCCCTTAAAATAAATAGAAAATGTTGTCGGGCATGTTCAGTGTAGTGTTTTACTGCAGAGCGACATTTTGTTGATAAGGCTATTTTTATACCCTCCATCATAACATAAATGTTGAGGGTATATCAGTCTGTCAGTCTGTCATTCTGTTTGTAACATGTCGAAATATACATATGTAGGTCTAAGAATCCATAGGGTATATACCGTCTTATGTAGTGCGAAAACTTATTAACTACAAAAATTAAGTATTGATATATTAAGTTTTTTATTATCTCTTATAATTAAAAATCGACTTGAAGCAGAATTGCTTATCCTTTAAAATCTGTTTTTCTGTCAGCTTAAACACCTATATTTTGTGGTTAAAATTATTTAAAAACTTACCTGTAATTTTGCCCCAAACAAGTATTCCTGGAACCAATTCTGGAGCTGGTTCTAGTTAGTTATATTTAACATTTAAGTTTAGGTAAACGGTTCTTGTGAAACATGTTTTAGAATTGATGTGTTTGGGAACCGATTGTAAAAAACTTTTATATGCCATCAATATAAAATGCAAACTTATCTTGAATGACTTAAAAATATAATTTACACTAATTACAATTTTTAAAGGAATTCGAACAATCTGGCAACACTATGTCGTGGTAAACGTGAAAATTGTTCTGCTGATTGGATATTTGTTTAAAGTTTAAAAATACTATAAAAAAATTGCCTATAAATTAATTAAAAACAAAAAAAAAATCTTTTTTATAAAAGTTATATTAATTGAATTTGATACATATTTTTGTATTTTTTTATAAAAAAAAATTCTGTGATAATTTAATAAATGTGATTTTTTTTATAACTGGACTTATATTTGTGTATTGAGGTTTACCGTCTCTTTTTCTCTCACATACAAGCTGTGTAAATTGATAAAATTGATAACGGTTATAATTAGTCAGCATTTAAGAACATAATTTTTTTCTCTAGTGAAACTATTTGATAAAATTTGATCAATACACAATTTCTGATAGTTGACTTAAGAGCTAACTATATTATACTTTTGCTAGCTTAAGCAAATGGGCGAATACATGTAATCAAATGCGTATGACTATATTGTACTTAACAAACTTTTCGTTAAGTTTCGTCAAGTGTCATTTGCTTAAGCAAACAGCGAAACTGACCGCACTTTACTTAAGGAATCATGTGTTTTTAAAAAAACTGTTTATGAAAAAAAAAAAAACAAACTGCAATGTACGCGGAAAATATTTTTATAGAAAATTTAATTGAAAATGTTAAAAAACAAACGTGCATGTATAACAAAAGGGGTGGGTTTTGTATTTGTTTTTCGATTAAGATGCAAGCACTGTTGCATTTTTTAGTACTTTTTTATTTATGTTTTCATTTGTTTCTTTAAATTATTTAAAATAAATATAGATTTACTCGTTAATTGTAAAATATTTATATATTGAACACATTAAATAATATTTTTCGAAAAGACACATATATTTTGGAAATATAAGAAGAAAACAGTTTTTGCAAAAGTACAAATATTTGCAACTAAGTGTAATAAGTATTTAAGTTTAAAAAGTACATTGTAGCCACCAAAAAGTCTTCAATAAGTTGATTAAGCATTTGACAGACTTTTCGTTGATTTTTGACAGTAGCTTAAGTTAACAAAAGTATAATATAGTTAGCCCTTTAAAATGGCACCAGTTTGTTATGTGTTTTTTGTGATGTGTGGTTTCATTCGGACTGCGAAGGTATATCTAAAGATGTTTTCCATGTTCTTGATAAAAATCGCAATTTAAAGTTTACGTGTAAAAATTGCATCGCTAGTCCTGTAGACACTATCGAAACTGACGGATCTTTTAGGAAGGAAATTCGTAATCAATTTGCAGAATTTAATAAGTCTTTGAGTAATTTGTCTGCTGACTTTAAACGTGTGCAGACAGAAACTAACTGCAAATTTGAATCAGCAATAAATGAGATTCGCACGGAGCTGTCTTCAAGCATTAAAACCTTAAAGGAAGAAGTCTTGTCTTGCAGAAATTTGGTGGCTAATTGTGACAACATTATTAAAAATAAATTATTTGAGCTATAATTAGCAAACAATGCTCTTCAACATAAGTTTAACCGTTCTGATGTAATAATTTCTGGTGTACCCAAGGGGCTTGATGATCCTGTAAAGTTTGTTTTGGATTTGTGTCGCTACTTTAAACTCAGCATTGATATAAATAGTGTTATGCAAGTTATTTATTTCAGAAGGGGCACTTCTGTTCTAGTGAAATTTAATAATATTTTACTTCGTGATCAACTGATGAAATCTTACTTCAAAGAAAAAAATCTAATATTGTCAAATTTTTATAATGGTAAAGCTGGTGAAGACATAAGTAATCGTGTATATCTGAATGATAATCTTACTCCAATGGCTGTTAAACTTTTTAAGTTTTGTCGATCTTTGATTGAAAATAAATAAATTCACAGCTTTAAAATGGTAAATAGGGCTTCTAAATTTTCAACAATGTCTGGACCTTTTTGGTGAACCTGCCTGAGATGAGTATTCCTTTAATACTAACTACTTACTTTTTGTAATATTTTCATTATTTTTTGTATTTTGATATTTTTTTGTTTAATTCTCTAATATTAAAATTGCTTTTTCTGTTTTTATGACATCATTCATTAGTTTTTATGATTTAAAGTTTTCAGTTTATTATTTCATGATATAATGAACTTTTAAATAGTATGCACTTTTTTGAACTTGTGAAAGGTGTCATAAATTGATTAATTAAGGTTATTTTTTTTTCTTTCTTGCTCACTTTAAATTAAATAATCAAAACTTTAAAATTTAATATCCAATTATCAGTATTTCATTATCTTTATTTATTTTTTATATTTTTCAAAATTTTTCATTGTTTTTTTTATATTTTTTAACTTAATTATGTTTTTACATTTGTTAAATATATGGTTCTCTCTAATAACTGATTCTCTTTTTAACTTTGATGTACCATAATGATAATTTGGGTCCCATAGCTAGAGATAATTCCATTCTTAGATCGTGTTTTTTAGGAAATCATAATAATCTTAAATTTGGACATATTAATGACCAAAGTATAAAACCTTCAATTGGATCCACTAAGTTAGAGGAATTTAAACACCTAATTTATGATTCTGGAATTGATATTGTAGGGGTTTCTGAAACCTGGTTGGTGAAGGAGACTTTATCTCAGGCTGTTGCTATTTCCGGATATAATATTGTTAGGAATGATCGTAAGTTAGTCAATGAAGTTGGTGTTGATAATGTGCGTGTGTTAAGGAGAGGTGGCGGCGTCTGTTTATACATTTCCAAATTGTTAAAATATAAAATCATATATAAATGTGAAGAGTCTGGAACATGTGAATCTTTATTTGTGTAGATAATGGGAAATATGCCTATTTTAGTTGGTGTCGTTTATTTGCCTGGTGGTTGTTTTGGTACTTTCGAACACTTGCATAGCCATTTGTTTGAGGAATACTCGAATATTATTGTTATGGGAGATTTGAATTGTAATTTATTTGATCGCACATTGTCTAACAATTTCCGTCTCATGTGTCTTAGGATTGGATTGAGTATTGTTCATAATTGTATGCTACTCACTTAAAATTGCATTTTGGTACAACTTCACTTATTGATTTATTTCTGGTAAGCAACACTTCTTTGGTTGATAGTACTGGTCAATTCTTTTGTCCTTTCTTTAACTCATATCATAGCTTTATTTATCTTTCTTATAACATGAGAAATACTCCAGACGATGGGGTTGTTGAATTTAATGACTATAACAGAATTGATTATGATGAATTTGTCACACTTGTTTGCCAGTTTAACACTTCTGTTATTTTTAACACAAGTGATGTTAATGTTCAATTAGATTTTTTTCAGATGTTACTTAATGATCTTCATGATAAAGTTCCTATTTCTAGAATAAATTGCAATCGTAGACGTTTAGATTTTATGAAATTAAGAAATGTAGTACATGCAAGATCCTTGAGGGACTTGGCATTTCAAGCTTATCGTGAGAGTGATACTGATTTAAATTGGAAAATTTATTGTAAATATAGGAATAAAGCTAAGGCTACTATTAGGAAGGAAAGGAGAAAATTTGGTATACGCTTGTTCAGTACTTCTGATAGCAAAACGATTTGGAGAAAGCTGAAAAATCTAGGTTGCGCTGGTGAAGAGGAAACCCCATTGAATATGATTGATGTTGAATCATTAAATAATAAATTTTTGAATAGTTTTACTCCAAGTAGGATACATGATTTCGATTTTCAGGGTTTTGATGACACAATTGAATCATTTTCCTTTCGTAGTGTTACTGAGGATGAATTGATTCTCGCGATAACTCAGATTAAATCAAATGCATCTGGACATGATATGATTCCCATTTAATTTATTAAACTTGTTTACCCACTTGTATCGAATATATTATTGCACATTGTTAATTCTATGTTTACAACTTCAGTTTTTCCTAAAGAATGGAAACTAGCTAACTTCATTCTAGTCGAAATTTACAGATATAATCCTTTAGTATCTCTCTCACTCAATTAAAAAAAAATTGGTTGTACTTGAGTTCCTTTTGTTATAAGCTTTTCTTAATGTGTTTTAATCAAAAGTTAAGAAAATCGTAGAGTTTTATGGAAAAAATAGATGAAAAATCCGTATTAAAAATTTTAACCGGGTTTTCGACCTATTGATCAATTATGCGAGTCGAATAATTGTTTGACTTTTAAATTATTTATTTCGACATTTATTGAGGAATCGGTTAATCGATTAATCGAATTGGAAACACTAATTTTACTATATAGTAAAAAAAACAAAAACTCAAATCAAGCAAATCTTATATTTTTTTGTCTAACCAACAAATTTATATTACGTTTTCTAAAATATAAAGTAGAGAAAGATGGGGTGAAGTAGGTAACACTATTTTCTAGCAGCCACCAATATTTTTTTTAATTCTTTGATAGATCCACCCAGCAAAACTTTGGTAATGAATGCAATATACTCATGCATTACATTGTAATGAAAGCTCGTTACCTTTTGCATTATTTGCTAGAATATAATAATGAGTTAAAAATCAATAAGAACGTATTGAATAATTTATAAATTTTAAGTAGTATTTAAATTTTTTGAATATTTATTTTTAGGCCCATTACTTTGTGCTTTTTTGTAATCAATAGGGTAATGTATGGATGTTTCGACAGCATGAACGAAAACACGAAGCGCAATAATTCATTTATGTTCAAAGCAATCAAATATTGTAAGCGTCAATAGTTAGTGGGAGATTTCTCGGTTGGCAACCAGAATTTTTAAATTTTCTTTTTATGAAAATCTAAAGTAATGGGTTCATATATTACCTCGTGGATTTCACAGGCCCCAACTGAAAAGAACCGAAGATAAAAAATATTTCCTTTTTTTATTCCAGAGGTACTCATATTTTTTTATTTTTAATTTTTGTTTTTTTTTGAAGAACGCCCGATAAAGTTCATTTTAGCCATTCTTTCTATCAAAATAATCAAGGGATATGTACATACGCTTGCTAGTAACTCAAAGGGATAATATTTTAGTAGGAAATAAGTTACAGCAGTTATAATTTCTTGAAATTACATTTTTTCAATACACTCCCAGGTTTACTACAACCAAACTCCCCTATTTTTATTAATAAGACCGTATTGTATGTTGTCTATTTCGGTTAGGGTTGCCATCCTCCTTAAACTGATTTATTATTAAAATTTCCCAAAGCCTTGGTGATCCATTAGTCTATCATAATTGAAGACATCTAAATGAAATGTAATACAAGTAATACCGCAACTAAAGCTGACAATTAAATTTTAATATGCTGAATGGCTGAAGTTATTTTGAATCCTTATCTCAGGTGAGGTAATTTCATCGTAAGTTGCGATTTGTCAATTTATGATAATCGATATATGAAACTATTGACACAAATATGTTCTATTACAACGTTAATACAATAAAGAAAGGCTAATACCGCGTTAGAATTACAGATAGTCTTCAAACCATAATTAAGATTCCGTTATATCCAAAGGAGCTAGTGGAATTATTGGTCCTTAAAAACTATGACAGCAAGACTATTACAGTTAATGCTGACAGCTATAGAGCACTGTTGATGTGGTTTCAACAAGACGGCGCAACATATTAGGCAGATAATAAGATCGGTACAGTGCTGGTAATTGATATAACGTAAGATTAACAATATTGACAGTATTGTTCTGCAACTTGTTTCTGTATTTCTCGCATCGATTAAGTTAAGTTTTCGCAAAAAACCTCTGAAATGCAACCTTGTTATGATTTCTATAGGGTGAGTCACAGGCAATTAAATATATATTAATACAGAAAAAGCACATGCGACATCATTGGGGTACTTATATCTAGTTTTGGTCCTTCATTAGCGCCAAAACTATGTGAATATTTTTGAATGTGGTAACTTTTCAATCCAATAACACATCCATTAGAGGTTCCGGGAATATCTTAAGGTGTGGTTTTGTTAAGTTAGTGTTCCGATCCAAAATAGGGGGCCAATTGTAGAAGATTATGTAAATTATTATATTTATTGTACTTAGCTTCCATATATTATTGTAAAATATATGGCAACTCCTACGTTATTCTGCTTATTTTAAGCCTTGGCATTTACATTCAAAATGATGAGCATAAATACAAAAACAACAACATCAAAAAATTGTTGTTTCCGTCAGCCATAATTTTATTTAGCACACCTCATTACATGGTTAAATTTAATATTTTTCAATAAAGTTTATATATTTTTCATACATATTTTGGATATATTTTTAAGGAAAATTTACAATAAAGTATACATATTTAACAAGTTCGTAAGGAAAATTTATTTCTAAGATTAGATTTTTTCATTATAAATTTTATCTCAGAAAATACACCTTAGTTCTCAGCAAAATGACATCAACGCTGGCTGTTGTTTCTTCAAATCTATGGATGGATGACTAGTAGGACGATGGTGTGATGATGATTCATTGAAATATAATCCTGATAAATGTTTTCAACAATTACTAGAGAAAAATAAACAAAATGAAAATATTGTTTCATAAAGTTTAACTACTGCTCTGGTTAACTACATCATTTCACATCACTTCATAAAACATGGCCACAATCTTTAATAATTTTTTTTCAACTTTAACAAACATGCTTTTCAAGTTAAAATTGATATTGTTCATTAGGGTGGTAACATTTTGCATTTTAATCCCCTTGAGAGGCAGAGTGTAAAACATAAAAAACGACATAGGCCTTTTTTATACCTTTATTCACTAGAAAAACTTTTTTTTGTTTAAAACTTATATCCATACACTTTTTTTCATAAAAAAAATCTTTTGTTTCCCACCACAAAAAAATTAAGTTCGTTTTTTTAATAAAATCCTTCAGAAAAAATTATTGTGATGAATTTGTATTTTTTTGCACTTACTTTGTTCTCTTCCACAACATTTTGATTAATGATGCATTTAAAACAGACGTAGTTTGAAGTTTTATTCTCTTAACTTTTTTTTATATTAAAAACTGTAGATTTTATACAGTTTTTTTTTTTCTAATAAGTACATGAATTTTTTTATATGTGCATTACGTGTTAATCTTTTCCGACTGTATTTAAGTGAATTAAAAAAGAAATGATGATTTTTCATTGTCAGCATGGATTAAAATCATGATTATGGTGGTTTTACTAATGTGTCATTGGTTTAATGAAGAAAATTATATTAAAACAAGTAAGAAAACTAAAGTTGGTTAAGGACGACCATTTGATACCCCACATGAATTGTGTACTTTGGTGAAAGAAGCTTTATGAAATATTTTTTCTGAGTAATTTCAATAGCAAGAAAAATGCCTACAGATTCTAAATAAATTTTGGTATTTAAAAAAGAAGATTAAATTACCGTATATGTACATATCATCTTAGCGTCGCCAAAGGATACTCCCAAAATAAACATAATACTGTTAGTTTTATTATGAATAGATACCTGTAAACAAGAAATTAAAGATATTTACTCGATGATGATTTCCCCAATTTCGTGATTTAGCAACAATTGAGAAAACTCCAAATAAATACAAAAACGTAAATGTATTACATTAATAAACATTTCTTGTTTCGTTGTTTTAAAGGCAAATAAATTCTGCCCTAAAGGGCTTTATTGGAAATAAAAAATATTCCCATTATTTATGGAACACGATTTCATTCATGTAGCTGCCACGGCTCGCTTGGCAGTACCTCATCCCGTTTCAGAATTACAGTTGAAACCAAATATTTCACTTGTATCAGGACAACATTTGGATGGCACAACAAAATAATTCGGTTCCTGCAACCAACATATTCAGTTGACAAGAAATTCGGTTGTCTGGTTTCTCTGTGTACGAATAGCTCGGGCGTTATTAGCCTTAAGTTTGTTGATTATTCGCATATGATCGCTCTTTGTTGACACCTTACAAGAAAACTACGAAAAACTTCAAATCGCAGCTAATTGAAATCGCCAGGACAACTTACACTATTACTGAACTTAGTGCGCAAAAGATCAATTGTTTGATGAAACAAAAGATTATCAAAGCTTATATCTTCCATTTCAGCCTATAAAAAGTCGGTAATCATGGAAAAACTGAGCCAATGATGCCATCACTCCCAGATGGGGTTATTATGTTTGTGAACAAAATGCGTTTTAATTAATTAATATTTTTGAATTGTATTGCAGATATTTGCATTTATTACAAACAAAAAATTAATTAATGTTTATTAAATCAACATATAATTTTATTTAAATTCACTAATTTATTATTTTTCAAATCGAAAACTTTCTTTATTGACTGAAAATTAAATTTTTCGTTATAAGTTTTGCAAAAATTATCATCACAGGAAAGTAATTACTTTTTATTAAATGTGTGATCTTGGTATTCAAAAATGAATATTATTTTTTTTTGTGTATATAACTTTTGGGTGTTAGAGTGGTTTTGCGGTGACAGAGTATTTTATTTCCATTTCACTATGATTTGTTTTTGCTATTAGGCAACCAATATTCATAGCTTATACGGTATAACGTGTGCATACACACAGAAAACAAATTCATTGTGGCAAACGAATTTCTTGCCAACCGAATAATATGGTTGCAGCAACTGAATTATTTAGTTGTCGTGATCAAATATATTCCCGATCCAATGGTTTTAACCGATACTCCGATGTATTTACCGGATTTATATGGTTTTAACCGATTTTCTTTTCCTTCAAGCAAATATATCGGTAGCTCCAACCAAACTATTCGGTTGGCAAAAAATTTGGTTGCCAAAATGAATCTGTTTTCTCTGTGTAGTAAGCCAAACTTTGTGCAATCGAGCCCTACTGATGGCCAGTCGATTTATTTTTAAAATTTTTACTTTTTTTACCTATTTTTAGACACGACCAAGGTGTGCGCTTTGCGTTAGTTTTGTGACTAGTTTTTTAGTGTTAGTCTTGTGACAAGTTCTTTTGTGTTAGTCCTATGACGTGATACTCCAAGTCAGTCGGGTTATATGTCATAAAGCGCAATTAACCCTCCCTGTTACAAGCCCATGTTTAAGTGACCGTTCTATTACATATAACAGAACCAGTCCCTGTCCTAATGGACCAGTGGCATGGTGTGTCCTCTGACTGGGCAGTGACAACCAAAAAATTCGATTCCTCCAACTGATCCTATTGATTGACAACCTTATTTGTCAGCAAGCGTCTATTTTCTGAGTGTATCAATACAATATGAGATGCCCGAAGACAGTATAACGAGTTTCACGAGAAGATTAATCGTATAGACTTTGTTTTTTTCTCACGTTTTAGTAAAATCCTTAAACAGGATCTAAAAATATACGTACTTGGTTATTTAAATAATTATTATGTAAATTCATGATGTAGTCTAAATAACACGTCGTATAAATAAAATTCCTATACATTTAACTCACAAGTGTTATCACACAAAAATCCTTTGACAATTCAGATACAGCAAAATATAAAATCATATGCTTAAAATGAAAAACCTTAAACAAATTTCAAAAAAAGAGGAAGACAATACAAAAACTTCCTTCCGTCCTGCATCTGTGTATTAAGATTTTATTGTTAAGATTCTTGAAAAAAATATGTATGAACAACAAAAGCTTACGTTTGTCAAAAAGGAAGCACAATATTAAAAAAAGAAAAGGAAAGAACTGATGTTAAAATTATGATTGTACATAATTTTTTTATGGGCGACAGGATGTTTAGTAAAGAATCCTGAGAATATCCTATGGAGACAGTCATATGCAAATTGGTTTTTTTCTTAAATATGTAAATGAATGTTAATATTAATTAGAATTATAATTGGTAGTAGTACAGAAGAGGATCGTCTTACTAACAAAAAAAAATATTCTTAAAGTAAAAGTATACAATCCTGGATAAGTGAAAAAAAGGGTTGGTGACACAAGGATTTACTCACCAATTTTTTTATTTAAGGCATTTAACTTTGTTAACTAACAAATGTTAAACGACAGCTTATTAATATTCCAAAAGACGTGGAAAATTTCTTCTTTATCAAAAACGAAATAACTTTCAAATAATTTTATAGTCTACTTTTTACTCCTGGTGTTCAATAAAATAGAGTGTAAATTGTTTGATATTTAATTTGGCTTCTGTTGCAGCAGCAGTTTGGTGTTGTTGTTTCTTTGCGTACGTGCTTTACATGACAAGTGACATGTCATATGATGTAAACTGTATGTATTACTACATACATATTTTGATGTTGTATTTCAAAAATACTGTAATAAAATACGATTTATATTTAACAAGGGTTAATTTATTTTCTAATGATTTTTTGGGTATGAAACCCTAAGTAATTTGCATTTAATTTTTATTTAATTTCCATTTCGTTTAGTTTAGGTTTTTTTATTTTCTTTCTCAATCATCAACGCATCAGTTATTAGCTGCCATCATGACAGTGATACTTTAATTTTTTTCTAAATAAATTCAATCATTGTACCTGGCATCCGCAGTGGCACCCTTATGGTAACAGATATTTTTTTTTTTAATAAAAAATGGAAAACAACGATTTTTATTTTATCATAACACACAGTTCAAAAAAATTATCAGTCTAGTTACCAAAAATAAAAAAAAACCATGAATAAAAAATTCTGTATTCCGTAGAGTTTAAATTTTAATAATTTGAAATTAAAACACAACTCGAGTTTTAGTTCGTGTCTATGAAAATCAAGATCTCCTTTTCAATAAAAATAATTGATATTTTCCTTGAAAATTTGCAGCCAAAATTTAGTTAAATCTGGCAAGGAGTTCAAAAGTGATGTCTGATATGAAATTGCATCAAATAAATGGTTCGCCATGTAAACGAAAATAATAAACAATTTGGGAAATATTTTTTCACCAGAGGCAGAAAGATAGGCGAATGGCAAAAATTAAAATTTATTTTGGTGAATAAGTTTTACCTTTGCATTAGTGTGGATCGAACCACGACTTTGAAAGAATTTTGGATGCGGCAGGAGTAGCTAAGTTGTCTACATCCGATTAAAAAAATTGGTCTGGTGCAATATTTATTATATGGGCATTTCCAGAATCGCGAACGGGACATTCGTACGCACTCAACTTGAAAAAAAAATATGAAAACTCAATTTTTTTTTAACTTTTTATAAATATTTAATAGCATTTTAGTAGAACAATTTTTGATAACAAAAAGAAAATTATAAAATATGAACGTTCTCCAAATATTTTGGATAAACTTGCGATCGCGAACGGGACAAAAAATCTAAGTCATTTTTTTCGGTGTGTGGTTTTGTTTAAAACTCTGCGAATTTCGTCAGTTTATTAAATGGAGATTATTTTTTAACTAAAGCAGAGATATAAAGATTTTATTTAGCATTTTGTTTTTTTTTTTATTATCCTTATTATTATTTTTTTAAATATTTTTTTAGAATCGCGAACGGGACATCGCGAACGGGACAATGATTCCAAAGGCATTTTTAGGTTTATTTATGGATCAAAATGTTTTAGGTTAGGAATCTTTGAGTTATACCGTTATTCGGAGTTTGCTTGATCTCTACTGTGGTGTTTTTAAATATTTATTGTTGGTATATTTAGTCTATAAGAAGAGTGCAATCGACATGATATGTAACACTTAGAAATAACTCAAGGAAAAATGTCAATTAAAAACGCTAAAACCAAAAAAAGCAAAGCTGCTCTTTGCAGACCACTTTTCTTAAATTACAAATGGTAATATGTATTTAATTAGGTATATTCTTAAAATCCAATGCATTAACCAACTAAATTTTCTCAGAAAAGTCTTTTTTCTTCAACTTTAATATTTTGGTAGCGGTTGACCTTTCTGTGGAAATACCCATATGCAATTTAATATTGTTGAATATTTGCTGTAATATCTTATTTGATCCGAAAAATGACAGATTAAATTAGATCCAGCAAATATATTTGAGGATTAAAAAAAAATCTTAATTTATTCGAAAAATGGCAAATCAAATTATATCCAGCAATATATTTGAGGATTATGTAAGATCCAAATTCATCCGAAAAATTACAGTTTGAATAGCATCAGATTAGATCCAACAATATTTTATACGGAATCTAGTTTGTTAAAAAACGAATAAAAATACTTTTAAATTAAAAATATAAAAATTACTATTCTAAAAATACACTTACATTCTCAAACTCACAGCCACACACTGCTATCCATAATGCCACACCTTATTAGACTACATTGTTCGTATAATTGCTTACCGTGTGTGGGCAATGTGTAGAAGAGCAGTGGGATCTAAATATGGAATTGAACCTCTTAATAACCCACCGGCTTTACGATCCCAAGAAAATATAATGTGAGGAAACTTTAAAAAGTTCAGCGGTTTTGTTATCTGGGCATTAGTGGCGCAATTATATCGACATCTACAAGGGCAATAGAGACGATACTCTCCATCATACCGATAGATCTTCACGTTCACGCAGGCGCGGAGAGTCCTTGACATCATAAATTGGATATGGAAAGTGATAGGTTGACTGCAATTTTCTTAACAATACACCAAAAATACAGATTCATTATAACAACCGAATTTCTTGCTAAACGAATGGTTTGGTTAAAGCCACCGATATTTTTGTTTGTCGCAACGGAAATTCCGTAATGCAATAGAATTTAGTCGAAACCAAATATTTCAATTATATCAGGAAAACATTACTTTGAGTCAACTAAATAACTTGATTGCAGCAACCAAAATATTCAGTGTGCAAGATATTCGGTTGTCACGATGAATCTATTTTTTCTGTGTACTAATGGAATTCATTTCTACACTGGTTTAGGTTACCTTTGTGGATATTTGAGAATGGAAATGTGCTTCCAATTTCCGGTAAGGACTCTGTCAGAGGAGTCTGTAAAATCGAAGACAGGTTTGAACTACAAAAGGGTGATAAGCACTTACTCTGGCAACTGTCGTCTGAGGTTGATTTTTTATTTTTAAAGAGAATCAACACTCAGGAAATTCGTCCTGCTAATTACTCGTTGCGATATATATGAGGAAGAAAAAACTTGCATATATCATTTTCTAAATTGATGTTGACGTCGCCAGAAATCGAACCCGCAATATTCTGTGTAAACGTCGAACCCTAACCATTACAACACAAAACTTAAGGGATGGATACCTGAGGGATACTGAATTCTTCAAGTAGACTGGAATGTTTATTCACGCAGTTTTAGAGAACACACATCATGCCCA
Source organism: Eustalomyia histrio (assembly GCA_949748255.1). Lineage (NCBI taxonomy): Eukaryota > Metazoa > Arthropoda > Insecta > Diptera > Anthomyiidae > Eustalomyia > Eustalomyia histrio. The sequence goes on along the minus strand of OX456524.1, from coordinate 98,247,168 downwards.
TTGTCTGGCATAGGTATATGTTATGTCACCCATTTTTGGGTAATCATAATATTTTCGATATTTTCGACCTTACCTTATTGGTTGATATAAAATTATATCTTCGGGACTTTTTGTAATTATAAATTCGGGATTTTGAAAAACATAGGGAAAAAGGCTAAATATCATGACTGAATTAATGAGCATGTATTGTTTCTGTAGCTATCTGATTATATAAAATGTATAATAATAATATTATGAACTGAGTGTCCCGGTAAGCTAGTTGGTAGCATGCTAGCTTATCCGTGCGGGGGTTTTAGGTTCAATTCCGTCTATAAGCTCTGGTCTGTTTTCTCTACAACGAGCCAATAGCCTTTGTAGCTAGTGCTCGGTTAAGGTATTATGATATAATTTGTAATTGTGTGATTAATATAAGTACAAATATAAAAAAAAATATTATGAACTAAAAATAATTGCGAAAAAATTATATTTAAAGCCACAAAAAATTAATAAAATAATTTTTATTGTTAAATCGTATGTTATTTTGACACTGATGTTCAAAATATTGACTATTAGTCAGTATCATACCTTCGCGGACCAAAATGAGTCGCTTACTTACTTTTAAGTGAGTTCGGTGTTGCCCAACTGTGCGTTTGTTGAAAATAATACGCGCGTGTCTTAAGGAGAGTGTATAACACTCTTGGTCATCTTATCTGAATTTCTTGCTTGTTGCATATTTGTTTTATTTCGCGAAATTCCATAAGGGATAACTATTTATAAAAATTTTGTTTATAAACTCACCTTTCTACTTTATTTAATTTAAATATTTTACATATTTTTTCTGTAATTTAAATCATAAATAATCATAACTTAGTTAACAAAATATTTTATTTTGCTATATTCACATTTTCTAGATGCACTCATTTTTAGCGTTTTTTTTGTTTTATGTATGTAAGAAAAATAGAAAGAATAGTCTTCGACGGTAGTATTTTTTTGTCTTGAAAGAGTTAGTTTTATTTTATACCCTTCAGCACAGGTAAAAGGGTATATATAAGTTTGTCATTCCGTTTGTAATTTCTACAATATTGATCTTAGACCCTATAAAGAATATATATTCAGGGTCCTTATGAAGAGCGAAGTTGATTTAACGATGTCCGTCTGTCCGTCTGTGTGTTGAAATGGGTTTTCTGAAGAACCCAGACATGATGAGGACTTCATTTATTTCTGTTAAATGTGATCCATTTCTGTTTGCTATTAAAAACTAGCCAGATCGGTTAATAAATGGCTGAGATATTAGCAAAAAACCAGGACTACATTTATTTGTTTGCGTAAAATCCCTTTGCTTAATATGTATGTAGAACTTTACGCAAAACACACACATCCATTTGTTGAAATTCTTTTCTTTCATCTCCACCTTTATACACAAACAACAAACACATACAAAGATTTGTCATTTAAATAAAAACCAAACAAATCTCTAATGAACGAAGACTTTTTATATATGTACCTCTATTAACGATGATTTTGTGTGAGCTTCAATAGTTCAGTTGTCTAGACGCTATGTCACAAATACTTTTTTTCTCTAAGGCCGCGGGTTCAAATCCCGGTCAATTCACTTTTTTTTGTACATTTTTTTTATTTTCTTAAGACTTTTTTTTTGTTTATTTTTTGTTTTTTTTTTTAACATTTAATAATTAATTTATATAAAATTTTTTATTAATAATTAAATAATCCATTAATAGGCTAAAAACATCAAAATTTTTATAAAAACCCTCTGATACAAACAAAATACAAACGTTTTTATTTCTATTTTTTGCTCCGATTTAAAAGAATTTATAAACAGATTTTTAAACCATTTTATTTCTTATATATTAAGAAAATTTTTATTTATAAAAAAAAATATAAACTATTTTCCTTCAAATTTTTAAAATTAAGCTAAAGAAATTAAAAATATTTTGTAATAAAAAAGCGAAATAAAATGCCAAATGCAAATTTTCCAGCTAAATCAAACGTTTTTGTAGAAATAAAACACATGCAGTTCTAGTGATTTCTTTTAACGATTTGTTGAAATTCTTTTCTTTCACCTCTTCACCTTTTATACACAAACAATAAACACTATTCTAGAGCTGTAATATGACCTGCGGATACGTCTTATATAGCAAAAGATAGAAAATCTTTAGTATAACATATTTGCTGAAAAAACTCGGAAATATTGGTTCAGATACAAAAAAGTTATGCCCAAAACATAAATTTTTTTTAAATTCCTATTTTCTGGAACCATAAATCTTCCCGACTCCAAGTTTTATCACCAAACTAAATGGTTAATTTCCTGTTAAAGGCGTCCGTATATTAATCTGTTCATTCCGTATATGTCCATATATAAACTTCAGTTTTTTCCCAACCATGGTGAAGGGTATATAAGATTTAGCCGCTCTTACTTGTTTTAGTTAGCTGTGACATATACCTCTTCTATATCTAATTGTTGACCTCACTATAAATGTGTTGATCAACACTATTTTGTTATCAAAATAAATAAGTAAAACATTAAGTCAAATCTAGTTTATTGCTGAAGAATTTTAACTGAAGTTAATAATTTTTCTACTAACTTATTTTTTGAGTGTAAGTTCGATATTTTTGGTAGCTTCAAACATAAGCGCGAACGTATGTATTATAACCTCATCATATAGGGTATAAAAACTCACAAAGAAAACAACTTTGCCAACTGAATAGTTTAATTGTAAAAACTGAATGACTTTGTTGCAGTAATAATATGTGTTCAAATGTGATCCATGCTGTTGGCAAACCAAATTGCTTGTTACGATGAATTTGTTGTCTCTCTGATTCCATATATATTTTAAAAATTTTTAGAAACAGCGTATTCATTCCGTTATTTTTTAGAGTGTAGTAATAAGTTGTTATGAAGGACAAAGGAATTTGTTTAAAAATACCTTAGAAATATTGTTTATTTCATAAAGTTTATCCTTAAAAATATGAGAAAACAATTTCTTTTATGGCCATTATTATTATTTTTTTGTTGGTCTTCCTGTGTATTTTTTTGTTGGATTTACAAATCTTACGCATTACAAAATTGGTTTTTAAAAATATGTTTTGGTTTTTATCTACATTCAAATTCCCAAAAGTCGCATAACAAGGAAAAATTCTTAAATAAAAGAAATTACAGTGAGTTTTAGATAACTTTTCATAAACTCAACTGGATGATAAGAAATAAAAATGAATTTGGTTAGTGTGAGAGGGGAGTGGGGAGTGGGGAGGGAAGAGGAGGTGAACAAATACAATTTGTTTACCTGTTTATTTTTTATGGCTAAGAAGGAGATAAATACATACATACTTATACATATAAGAATTTTAAAATAAAGCAAAAACTTTTTTATTAAAAACTAAAAATTGTCCGTCAATTCCATTTGTGAGATTGCTATTTAAAAACAATTTAGATGAATCTTAAAAATGACGTTTAAAAATAAATGTAGAGATCTTATAAACAAATGTCTATTTTCATTGCCTTGTATTTCATAATAATACAACAAATATCAAATATTTAAAATTTTCTAGCAGTAAATAAATCTCGAAACTATTCACATTACATTTATTTTAAATTGTAATAAAAGTAAATTATTCTGTTGTCAAAGACTTTTGAAAACCCTAATATTTATATCAAATACAATACCTATAATTTTCAATTATTGACAAATCGATTTGCACACAAACAAAAAAATATAAAATAAAATCACTTAATGAGTATTTGTGCAAAATTTTATTTACACTTATTGTCACTGAACAAAACATACATCCCTGAAAAAAATACCTAAATTAAAATGAACAATCACCTCATAAATACAATTGACAATAGGTAGGTAAAGTGCTTAACAATAGACAACACAATTATGTATTGATGTGTATTGATGAAATCCTATAAGGACTAATAATCATCGAACAATAGTCTATGAATTGCAAACAATGCGTATCAACTGTTGTTGTGTTAATTTTTGGCACCCCTCTTAACTTTTGGGTGTATTTTGTTGACACACAGGATTAGACACATTTAATTGCGATTATTTTTGCAATTAGACAATTTATTTAGGGTCGTTATGTCAGTAGAATATGAAAAGTACACACAAATCAACTTGTTGATTCAATTTATTTGATTTATAATAATGTTAATTATTGTTGTTGACTAATAGAAATACAGGTAACAATAAAAGACAAATATTATAGAAACACTCCCATGTCAAAATCGATATATATGAACATAGATGCTCATACATGGTCTTGTATATGATCATAGATATGTATGACCATATCTTTGGATCCGCATGTTAAGGTTATATGGCCACATATGAACATGTAGACTCACATATAATTATTTATGACCATATCCAGCCATATATGCTCAAATTTCCGATCCGTAGGTATATGGTAATTTATGAGATTATTTTTGGTCATTATATTGGACTATGCATGGACGTATACGATCATGTACACCCATATATAATCACATAAAGTACCCTGTATGATCATGTAAGTTCGACCCTAGAAAATGAAATTTTGTATTGTATCGATTGAAAGTTTGAAAAAGAGAAGAGGTGAATAAAAAGTACATAAATTAAAACATATTTCTGTCCCTGATCAAAAAGTCAGGTACGAGTGCGGACAAATAAATCCGTGACTTTTCAAACTTCCCTCGTAGTTATATGAAATGCAACACTGCTCCCATCAAGTACCACCTGTTAATAGACTACTGTCAAATTTTGAACAAGTACTGTCATTTACTTTGCGTTTAACAGCTGTTGAAAACATAGAACCTTGTGGATTCTTTTAAAAATGAAAAAAAGTGAATTTCGAGTGCTCATTAAACATTATTTTTTGCGAAAAAAAAGCCGTCAGTCAAACCAAGGAAAAGCTTGATAACTACTGTGGGGGACTCTTCACCATCGATTTCAAAGGTAAAAAAGTGGTTTACTGACTATCGTTGTGGTCGCACAAGTACAAATGGCGCTGAACATTCTGGACGGCCAATTGAAAATGTCGAAAAAATCCACGATATGGTGTTGGCCGATCGAAGAGTAAAAGTGCGTGGGATTGTTGATGCCATAGGTATTTTATATGGCGGTGTGGTTTCGGTTTTTAATGATCAGTTAGATTTAAGAAAGCTGTCTGCAAGATGGGTGCCGCGTTTGCTCTCAATTGACCGTAAATGTAATCGTGTGACAACTTCAAAGGATTGTTTGGAATGAGTTTTTGCGACATTTTGTAACCGGCTCCGAAGAAAACCAAGGTAAGTTTTTCGACCAATAAGGCGATGGCAACAGTTTTTTGGGATGCACTCAGAATAATCCACATCGATTACCTTTAAAAGGGAAAAACAATAAACGACGAATATTATTCAAACTTTTTGGACCGATTTAACGAGGATTAAAAAAACGACCCCATATGGCCAAGAAAAAAGTTATTTTTCATCAAGATAATGCACGGGTGCACACGTGTGTAGTCTCAATGACAAAATTCCATGAATTGGGGTACGAATTGGTACCTCATCCGCCATGTTCTCCGGATTTAGTCCCCATTGACTATTTCCTATTTCCAAACCTAAAGGAATGGCTTAGATTTAGCTCCAACGATGAAATTATTGATCAAAAAAATGCCCATTTTATAGACCTCGAAAAATCCTATTTTTTGAAGGGATACCAAAATTGGAGAAACGTTGGACTAAAAGCTAAAAGGAGATTATGTTGAAAAATAATTTTTTTTTTGAAAAAAAAACTGTTAACCATTTACCAATCCGACATTGTTTCCATGTGGGTTAAGTCTGAATTGTTTTGTCTTTTATTATAATTTTGGGTCATTATTCACATTTTTAGCCGAAGGCCACTACGCTTGACTAAGAAAACCTTTCTTTAGGGATATTGGCTTAGAAAAAATAATACTTAGCGTACTAAACTGCTAAGCTCGGCTGCAGGCTATCCACACAGACAAACTTTACTATGATTATAACTACCCAGTAAGAAAAATAAATAGTGAAGATCTGGCAAGGAACTCTAACCTTTTCACAATACCCTTTAACAAAACAAATCCGCCACAGGTTTTATTGATATGAGCGAATTATATGTTGTATTTTGGAGTATTTTATTGTAAATATATTTATTAAATAGTCTTTAATTCAGTACATTTTTAGAATTTCTTGGGACAAATGTGTCCCAATATGCGATAAAATCTCGTATTTTAAATTAATTGAAGTAAATTAAAACATAATTATTACTAACCATTCTTACAAATTTAGGTTGGTGTATCGATGAGTTTTCATCCGTTAGCTGGGTTAAACTCGTGGGGTCAGGAACGACCCCAAACTTTGTTAGATTCAGTGACAGCTTTTTCCCTACAAATATCTATAATAGAGACACTGTAAGAACAAAAGAAAAAAACGAGTTCATCGGATGGAGAGATCCGGTTCGGTTGTGGCTGGATCTGGGTAGGGGTGTTTTCAGGTCCTCATATATAACACTCATAGGTTGTACACAAGTATGATTGTAGGAGATGACCAAAGAATGGCTTACACATAAAGGATCTTCGTGGGAGGTTATCAACGCATGGCACATACTCGAAGGATATTCGCAGTTATTGACCCACGCTCTCCACACTGCAAGTATATTCGTAGATTGTGGCCAACCCACGGCACACACTGATAGGATGTGGTACGAGGTTACCTACGAAAACATACACAAATATCTTGCACGTTTAAAACTATTCGAAGGACCTTTAATGATGTTTACAGGATTTCAAAAAATAGTCGCAGGACCTCGAGGGATATTCGAAGGATCTCGAAAATTATTGACAGGACCTTAACAGACATTCGCAGGACCAAGAAGGATTTTCGCAGGACCTGACAGGATACTCACAGAATCTGAAAAGATATTCAAAGGACCTCAAAGGTAAGTGGTAGGTCCTCGAACGATATTCGCAGGACTTCACATGATTCTCACAGTATACTTTTGGTCACGTTTATACACACAGAAAAATAAATTGCCAACCGAATTGAATTATATTTTGGATGGAACAACCAATAAACGCCGTTAGCACAACAGAATCAAATGTAATTGCTAAATATATTGGGTATTGCAACCAAAATTCAGTTGCATTAACTGAATTTTATTGTGGAAACTAATATTCAGTTGTACCAACCTCTTTCAGTTGTAAATACTTAATTTCTGATGGAAATTGACCAAATTTTTTACTGTGTGCAGCTGTTGACATATCAACCAGATTTGTTTGATGTTTTATAGTTCTGAGGGTCAATTCTCGTTTTGTGAAACGGTGAAATAAAAAGTTTTTTCACGTTTTCATTGTACATTTGATTCGCGTTCTGTGGAAAAATGTAAAGAAATATCAAAACGTTTTCATATGAAAACAAGAAAGGGCTAAATTCGGCTGTGCCGAATCTTTGAATACCCTCCACCATAGGGGCTGAAGATGATATACGTATATACTAAATTTTGCATGAACTGTAATATGAATATGTTTTGTCAATTTGTGTAACGAACTTTTGTTATTTAGTTTTAGTAATGTTATTTATTTAGTTTTAGCAATGTTATTTACAGAGGTCTGCTCTGTTAGCGACTTTAACATTGTTGATTTTTACGTTAACTTAGTTATCAGAGTAACACACATATAGCTCTAAGAATGTTATTATTCTCATAGTATGTATGTAAGACAATAAATGTAATCGAACAATAAGAAGACTTAATAACATTTTTACTTACTTAACAGAAAAAAAAATAGATACAGAAAAATTGTACAAATTTGTATGGAAAATTTAGAGGTACCTTCACATTTTCACTCATAACTTTTGAACCGCTTAACCGATTTTGCTCATTTTAAATACCAAACTGCTCGGGAGGATGTTCAATAATCTGGTAAAAATAGGCAACCCGCTTGCGTCTTCGCGTCGTGATCGCCATTTCAACAGACATACAGACGGACAGACAGACAGACAGACAGACAGACAGACGGACATCGCTAAATCGACTTAAAATTGCATAAGAATCACGAATATATATACTTTATGGGGTCTTAAACTTATATTTCGACATGTTACAAACGGAATGACAAACTGATATATACACTCACCATATATGGTGGAGGGTATAAAAAGTGGAACGAAACAAGATTTTTTCACGATTGCACAGCACGGGCGATTCTTGTTTTGTGTAACAGTGCAAACAACTGTCAAAAAATTTTCATATGAAAAAATTGTTTACACAGACTATTTATAAGTGAAATAAACATGGAGAAGTTTATAAGAGGAAAGCATGCCTGCGAAAGCCAAAAGGAGTATTACATTAATTATTTAGAAAAGCATGTGGACATTGCAAACGATAAGTAAGATGTTTAATTACCATAAGCACACTTGTATAAACCCCATATTTACAGATTTCTAACTGCAGATGGTGCCAAATTTAGAGACGAAAAGTGTAACGAATTAGCCGCGAGCCTTAACAGTCAAAAGGACGGTGAAAAATGGAAAAAGAATTGGAACGACTTAAGGTTTATTTATTCATAGTTTATTTATTTTTTTTCTTTAAGTAATATAGTTCACTTAAGCAAGCCGATATAAATCCATGAAGTGCTCGTCGGTTGTCTTCTCGAATAGATTTTGGCAATCACGAAGTATGCGCCTCAGCACTCTCAAAAAATTCCTATAAATTATTAAATTATTTAATGCAATGAAATGCTTGTAACATCATTGTCTTACCTTTGCTCATCCCATATCTAATAATACAATTAATCCAGACATTTTTATAAATTTATTTAAAATACATTTTACGAACTTAATTCACTTTTGTTTACGTTTTGCTCTGTTTTGACATTTGCTTTAAATTTTGAATAACGCAGTTACAAAAGTTTCATGGGTACAGTGCGAATGAAACATTTTTTTCATAATACACACAGGAATCGCAATTTATGTATTTCTGAAAAGTTCGAGTGAAAAGTGCTTATGAAAACGAAAATTTTTTTCACTTCACATTATCACAGAACGAGAATTGACCCTCTGGCCAGTGTAATAACAACATATCGCACTTGATCAACAAGAGGGTAATAACTCAAAATTTGTAAAATGTTCAGTAGATGTAAAAAACTTTTTGTGGTTTCATTTTAAGATAATTTAAAAATCCAAATACATCATAGTAAGCAAATTCCATTTGTTTTTCTTTTTAATTTTTGCATATATTGCAAAAAAAATAATTTTTTGACTTAATATCATTTTTCTGAAAATTCTCTACATTTTTTTTTGTATTATTTTGAGTTGTGACGCTTTAGTTGAAATTTAATTAAAGTTTACAATTTTTTTTTCAACAAATGGGTATTAACTCGAAAAAATTTTTATCTTACCTTGTTATGATATTCTATTAACTCCACATTTTTAATATCTTGAATACATGTTCTTAATTTTAGATATACTACGAGTAGTCTTTATTAAATGATAATATACATATTATGTATAAAGTTAACAACAATTATTGAGTGTTTAAATTAAGTATCTATTAAATTTTTGTAATACAACTCATTAATATGCTTTGGAATTATATTTTTTTTTTATAAGTTCCTTAAGATCCTGTTTCTTATTTTCCGACAGAGGAAGCCCTTCCGAATAAATAGAGGATAAACTAAATCAATAATAACTGTAAAATTTATATTAAATTAAAACAGAAAAACATAAAGAAAATAATTAATTACAAACTAACTTAAGATTTTCCCAATAGCTGGTGCATTTGAATTTGTTTTTTTTGGACAGTTACTTTTGAAAAATCTTTATCTTTATAGGAATCTTTATAAAAAAAAAAGAATTGAGATTTTCGTATTCTACACGCAAAACTTTGATGTTATGCCAGTTAAGTTTTTCATTGGCATAATTTTTATCGAAATTTTGGCCCCATTGCTCTTGTAAGCTCTTAAGATCATAAAATCTATCATGAACTTTATATGGTATGCCAATTTTTTAGCGGTGGCTATTAATGTGATGTATTGATTGAAATATTTCATGAAAAGGGTCACAACTCAAAAAAAATTTCAACATTTTTATCAAAAAAAAAAGAGTCACATTTCGAGTTAAAATCATACAGTTAAACAAATTTTATCAATCAAATCAAAATACTACTAAATTTAAATGAAACAGTTTAATTTTTTTTTCATGAATAAAGGCTCAAATCAAAATAATACCTTTTTTATGAAAATATACGATTCATTGCTATTTCAATTTTTGTTTTAACTCAAAATAATAACTTTTTGTTGATATAAAGGAAGTCACTACATTATCAAGAAAATGGTCTTAAATGAGCTTTTCGAGATGAAAGAGTAATCGTAATATGTTGAAATTTTTACAGTAGATACATAGATATTGATGTTTTTAATTGATTTCTTGCAAAAAGTGAAATTTTAAATATTTTGAGTTATTACCCTCTTGTTGATCAAGTGCGAGCGGACCGACTTCTGTCGCTACTTCAGATTTGAAACCTGTTAAAGTTTTATTTTTAATCAATTTTGTAAAACACTCTTCCCATATGTCCCATATACGTAAAATGGTTAACAGTTAGTATAAGTGCTGGTAAAAAGTACTTTCTCATTCTAAAATGATAATATCATTAGACAAATGGGCTGACTGATCAAAAAGCATCGGAGAGGCACTGGTTAAAGCTGATTTAAAGTAAAATTTTAAAAATAATAACTAAAATAATTTGTAAGTTTTTTTGGTCATGCTCTCGGGGCCAGCCCTTCTGACAAGAACTTTTGTCAACGTTGAGGAAAAAGTTTGTCTACGGACAAAAAAAAAAAAAGATTAAAAAATTTATAAAAAACAAAAAATTGTATGCCATAAACGAACCCGAAACCTTGTGCCTTACATTTTTTTTATAAACTACTAAAATTTATGTGAAACAAATACTTGCAAAATGCTTAATGCAAACTAAATAAGTGTTCTCCCTGTAATTATTTTTTTTAATTTCACTGTTATCCCGTGGTTTATCAGTGCTTTAATTTGTGTGCACAGTCTTCTCTCTCAAACTGAGTACTAAACATTGAAAAGATCTGGAAAAAACAAGTCTAGATTAATTCTGAAACATTATACGCCTTGCGAATGTGATTGGGCTGCTATAATAACTACGAAACTTCATTAAATTCTACTCCATAAACAAGTTATTCTTGTCAGCCTCTTTCAAAATTAAATCATCCCAAGTAATTTATAGTTAAATATTTAAATTCTCAATAAGTTTAAATATGTTCAATATATTTACACATTCCAAATCCTTTTAAATCTTATCGGACTAAAACTGAGGTAAAGGTAAAAAAGAAACGATTAAAACTGATAAGATATTAAATGAGCCAATTTGTATGCAAGTCGCTGTTACAATTTATAAATCTTTTTTTTTTTCCTTTGTGAAATCCTCTTTTTTTAATTTCCATGTACAACTGTCTGATTGTCTACAATTAATCCTCTTCTTTGCGAAAGGAGCAAAAAAAAAAAAATAAAAGAAAGTTATCAATATTTATGGACAGAAATTACAGTTTAATTGCTTTTCGAACAAATCTTCTACTAGTAGAGCCCAAAGTGTGGGGGAAGAAAAGGTTGAATGGCAACTAAAATGCCCTTCATCTATAATTACCATATTGGAGAGAGAAAAAAAACAAAGACTACTGTCGTTACTTGTAAAGTATACTAAAGGACTGTTATATAACGAGTACCTTGCCACACCATAAGACGGACATTAACATGCAAAATTAGCTTGTAAAATTAATCCGCAATAAGACAATACTGATATGTAAATGGATGATTGGGGAGTGTTCACACTGACAGGCAGTGTTTAAATTTATACGTGAAAAGAAATTAAAAAGAAATTTCAGTATTAAGAAGCAATTAGCCTGTTTGTTTCTTTTCTCTCTTCTTATTTTTTCTCAGAAATTTACAACCAAGATAAGACTTCAATATATACAATTATTCTTCAAAAACAATACTAACATCCCTTCACACCCCTCCGTCGTCTTGTGCTGTTAAAGCTATAATATTAAATAAATGTTGAGCATATGTATGGCATTAAATGTGGTTAAGCAATTTTTTAAACTTGGTTACTTTATACGAAAATAATAACAAAAATGATTATGAAAATACAAATTCAGTTGCTGGGAAATTAAATTTCGTTAGCAAGGTTACAATAAAATTAGAAATTAATAAAAAAAAAGTCAGCAACAATCCATCAAAAAAATATATACTTTTATAACACCACTTTGTCTCACCCACATTGGCTTTAAACGAACCGTCAGCAGCAACAAATTTGATAGAAATCAAATATGGAATATATAAACACAGTGACAGGAAGCCATTAAAATTTATCATACCATTCATTCATTCATCCATCCATGCATTCATTGGTAGATATGTAATGCTATTACACAAAACTAACGTTGCCAATACAACCGATAGAGAAATTGTTGTCATCGCAAATATCAGCACCGTTTATTGATGAAGACAATATGAGCACCTTTTTTTAGATTTTCCTACTTTAACAGTTACAACAAACAACCCGAAACACCCACCCACCCAGCCATCATTCGCAACTTGTTGTGATGTTGGTAATATAGCATTAGATTAGGGAAGAAAAAAATAATAATAACATTCAATGAACAAATATCGATTCCATCCCTGACTGATTTTTATTTTGTTATCAAATATTGTATATCAATGAAAACTTTAGAGATGTTAAGTTGAATTTAAAGGCGATTTTAGTATGGGGGCTCTAAAGATAAAAATATTATTGAGTGAATTGATATAAAACAGCCCGGTATTGTGTTCGTTCTTTTGCAAAAAAAAAAAACTTAATTGTGGCGAAATTAAGGTAGATTTTTCCCCATCAATTTTACAGGCAATACCATTTGAAATGTATTTGTAAAAAATGTTTAAAACTTTTATTACAGCGCGAAATTTTTCTCTCTTAAGACTTTAAGTAGGATCATTTTAACTCTAAGGCATTTAACGTGCACATTCCACTGAAACTTCTCTTCTGTTAAATACAGGGACTTTGATTACATAGCGATACATGCAATCTATCCGGATTTACAAGGAAGATATCCCGGGACGATCTCTCGTTATAAGTGAAATTTGGATATATTGTGGAGAATACAAAACCAATATACACCCAATTTTTTTAGGATTTCAAAAGTAAGCTCAAAAATGTCCCCAAGTTTTGGTGTTGCAGTTTTTTATATTATTGGGAGAGAAAATCTGATGTATAAAAATATTAAAATAAAAAAGTGTCGAATGTCTAACACCCCACTGTATATAAGAGTGAGCAGCTGAATAAAACAAATGCCTCTAAGTTTTGTCGCTTCTACAGCATATCCTTGTTTCATTTAAAGCTGAGAGTTCATCTTTGTCAGCAGATTTGAGTGTTGACGGCTTTTCCAACGAATGGATATTATGGTTAATACCATAATATTCAGGACTGGTAATGAATATATAAATAATTGGGAGACGTCAAAGAGTGCTAGGAGTAAAACACTTCAAGGGAGGGTGATCTCGCCCCTACTACAGCATCTGGTCATATACAGGGTGATACAAATACAGTTATTTGTTTAAATCATGTGTTGTTGTGACACAAACAAAAATTTTCTGTTCGAAATATTGATTGTCCGTCAGTATAATACCTCCGCGGACCAAACTATTTCGTTTTATGCTTAAACAACGTTGAGAAATATTGTAAACTTATTTTCACAGTGAGTGTGTTGCCTAACCTGTGCGTTTGGTGAAAAAAAAAATATTGGCCGAAATGAAGCTGCAGGAAAGCTTTTGCAAAAATTTCGTGGTTCTTATTGAGGTTTGAACCCAGTACTTATGTATAATTTGCTTGTAAAGTAAATGACATTATTCCCTGCGATTTGCATGCTGAGAGTTTACTAAAATTTATATTAATTGGTCCCAACAAACTTGGACACGTTTTTTTAGGAAACGAAATACGATGGATACACGCAGAGAAAAAACATGGTTGCAATATGATCACTGCTATTATATTGTGCTTGCTGCAATCGGGTATGGTTGTTACAACTAAATTAATGGTTTTCTAACCATCAATATGGTCGCTACCATCATTATTAAGTAAATATTTTATTATTTTATGATAGTCACCTTCTATTTTATATCATGATTGGCTGTAACAATACTGTGGTAACAAAAATTATGACTACGAAAAAATATGATAATTAAGCAACGATAAAATGCTGCCACCAATCAATAAATAATTATACATCAAATAAAACATGACTAACATTTACAGTCATAATATTGTCTTGTTTTCATAAAAACCAAAATTTTTTTCTAAAGAGGCTTTTCGAAAATTCAATTCATTGTCAAAAAGATTCTATTAAAAAATTGTATATTTTTTTAATTCTTTTTAATAAAAAAGAATTAGATTTTTTTTAAATATGTTTATTAATTCATTTCTTGTAAAAAGTTCCCAAAATATTAATAAAATATTTTTTTAAAAGAAAAAGTCTGTAGAACACATGATTTTTTTTTTTGTATGAGAAGGTTTCTTACACAAAATAATAAATATTTATAAATTTATCTAATAAAAACATTTTAAGATTATATGGACTTTTCCTTAAACTAAAATTCTCAGATTCTTCAAACTGTTTCATAGATAAAAGTTCATATATTCCAAACAAACCCAGATTATAGGGCCTTTCTTTAAAAGAAAAATTCATATATTCTGCAGAAAATACTTAGATTCTAAGGACTTTTTCTAGTAGAAATATTCTTAGATTCTAAAGAAAAATTTTTAAAAACTTTCTAAAAAAAAATCTTGAAAATTTCTTAGATTTTTTTTTATTAAAAAAGTCATTAGAATTAAAAAAAAAGTATTAAGTATTTTTCTTTAAAAAAGGTTCACACAATCAAAATTTTCTGGAAAGAAAAGTTGTTAGAATCTATGATTTTTTTTTCTTAAAAATTTTTTTTTTTTCAAAAAGTCCTTAATATCAATTTTTTTAGAAAAAAACATTTGTAAAGGAAATATTTTTTAAATTTAAAAGGTTTTTTCATATTTTCTAAGAAATTTTCTTAGATTATGTATCATATAATGATAATCCAGGAATCATAATATAGTTATGATATGATAATATTTGGAGTATATTATGATTACGTGCGAATTATAATATAACTGTAGGGACTATATTATGGTAAGAATATGGTTATTTTATTATCATAATATGATAACCATATTATAGTACGACTATGATTGGCACAACCATAAACCCAAAAATATATGATGCTCTTCGAATATGATTGCCCCAACCATGTTATTTCTTTGCGTGTATAAGGTTTACACAGACGGATCTAATACGAGATTAATATGTGGTGTTGGCTTCGGTATTTAATCAATCTCTAATATACCATTTTGAACTTAAAATTGACTTTGCGAAAGAAAAAGTAGGCCAAAGTATCTGGGATATTGGGAGTGTGTCAAGAGATCTGTATGCATTATTCTTTTCTCTAGAACTTTCGACATTAGCAAAACTGAAAAGTCATCAAAATGACAATCCAAAGACCCTCTCGACCTTTTCCGCACTAAATTGCCCATTGTTAAGACATGTATCCTTTACTAAAACAGAGTTTCTTAAATTTGAATGGTCCAGGGCACCACGAAGGATTGGATTTCGATAGAGATAGTCTTTAACGAGGATGGGTCAAAATTGTGAACGATAAATTTAACTTTCTTAGTTTTCAAAATGTGATCTACTTTCCCAAAAAAACGAACGAAACGAAAATACTTCATCATCAAAATTTCGAATAGACTAGTGATAAATAGTAGTGCTAACTACCGAGGTATGGCTAAGACAAGGATATATTATTTTTTAACGACAAAATTCAGTTGAAATTAAAAAATGAACTTGGCTAACATATCTAAAAGTATGCTCAAAATTTATATACGAAAAATTTACTTTTGCTAAAGGTATCGAATTTGAAATTTTTCCTTAATCATGAGCAATGTTTGTACAAAAAATCAATATATTCTTTGAAAAACCCAAATATATCCTTAAATAACACTTTAAGTAAAACTTCAACTTTTGAAATGACACACGTGAGTCTAATTTTGGAGCGTGGAATCCCGTGGTATATCACGTTTTGAAAAGTTAAATCGTTTTAAAAAGATTTAGATTTTAAATTTGCATTGATTCAAACGATTTTGTGATTATATTTTAATGAAAAGACTTCGAAAATTCTTTTGCATTGACTTTATTTATCGTTTTATTATTTACTTAATTACTATATATTAATATTATTTTTCATTTGCAATCCAAAAAAAAAACATATCCCAGTGTAGAATCAATATAACGGTATCATTATTTTTTGAACTACAAACAATAATAACTCTTACCTTCTACATTATTTAAAAAATAATATTAATAAACACTTAATATGTAAAAAAAAACGAAGTCTTTTTATTCAAATATAATCGAAAAATCGCTTGAGTCAATACAAAATTAAATTTAAATATCTTTTTAAAACGACCTAACTTTCCAAAAAGGGGTACGCCACTAAATTCTATGGCCCAAAAATTAACTAAACTTAATTAAGTTAAGTTTACGTGCTCCGGGGTTTTCCTGTGTCATACTTTTTTCGTACCTTCAAGACATGAGAGCGCACCTCAACCTGACTTTCAGTCTTAAGCGTATGTTATATTTTTGCAAATGAGTAAAGATTATCATCACTTCCGATTGTTTTTTTTTTCAATCTAACCTGATATATTTTTTAATACAACTGTCTTTCTGAGAGATAAGATAAAAAACTCAATAAACATTGAAAAGTTAAAAATTCAAGTGCTTTAAATATTGATTGTATTGTGCTTAATTTGAAGTGTTTTTGTTTTACAGTCAAATTTAACTTCATACAAATAGAAATAATTTGATTCATGTTTTTCGGTTATTGTCAATATTTTAAAATAAAATAAAAACATTTGTTAAAATTTACAATTTTCCTGTGAAGATTTTTATAAAATCTTAATTTCTTCCATGGATTTTAAAGAAGAGGTAAGCCACATTTATTTGGACCTAAACTCTGTCCTTACATTATATTTTTTCTTGTTTCAGGAAGATTCTACAAATATCTACGTTTCAAAAAAAAAAAAAGGATCAGTGGAAACCCCATCGGACGTCACAAAACAAATATTTAAAAAATGTATGTTAATAAAAAGTTAGACTTGAAAAGAAGTGTTATTATTATGTTGTTTGAACTTTAATTGAACTGTGATTCAAGGCTTAAACTAAATTATATTGTCACTGTAATGTTCGACTTGAATTCCAGTGTCCGTTTTGCTAGAATATGCTATTAAAGTGTATTTAAAGTATAAATCAAGGATTAAAATGGGAAAATATGACTTGAATAACACCTTATTTTAGCATTAATTCTTTCTTTTTCATCTATTTCAAAATTAAGAAACGGCACTGAATAGATTAACCCGACTTGGCTCAAATCCACTGAATTTCGCGTATTGGTTGCACTACCTAAAATAAGAGTCAAAAATGGTAAATTAAAATAAAAATTTAATAAATTATTGAATAGACTTCAAATTATTTATACCAATATTTATTAGTCATGAAAGTGCGAAAACTTTTTTAACGATCATGCGAAAGAAACAGCATTTTCCTTCATTACATTAAATGGCCTATTTTAGGGACGATTTGATAGTATTACAAAATTTTGCAAAAGTTATTCTTCCCTAGTGGACATGTCTATTAAGTTAAATTAAAAAAATTTAACATTTAATAATATTTTGTTTGTGCCTTTTTGTTACGGGTCCCTCAAGGAAATTTTTAACATGGCCTTAGGTTTTTTTCCGATTACCGTATGAGTGAGTATGAGAATTGTATGTGTACTTTTATTCAGTTTTGGATGTTGCTTTTTTTAAATTCACATTTAACACAACATTTTACCCTCGTTAAGTTGTACGTACACACACAGTCGCATGGCTGTGCTGATCGATATCCTGACTGCATAAATGAAATAAAAAACATGGTCATACACGTTTACCCACAACCACCCACAGTTTTTGCTTTTAACCATCCCTTAAATTACACCGTCTCACCCTGTCGCCACATGTCCAAGTTGTGTATTCTTGTTCACCTCTATGGGAAGAAGAAGTGGCAAGAACAACAACAAAAATGTACATGCTCAAAAACTTGCTCATCCGCAAGGAACCATTAAACTTTTTTTTTATTTATTTCGAAATCCATCATTGAAAAGCAAACTTCCGTACAACCATGTTTGTTTCCATTTCGATTTTTTCATATAATTTTCCATATTTTTTTTTAACGATTTGAGTTTTTCACTTGTTTTTTTTTTGTATCACAAAGCTTTACCACCCTCATTGCTTGAGGGGTGGTTGAAGATGATTTAGGTTTGTTGGGGTCTAATTTTGTTGTTTCATATAAAAATACACGACGATATGAACATAAAAACAGCATTGTATTGAAGGTAGAGACTACATTAGGGGGAGCAATGAAAATTAAACCTTTGATTATCACTGATGCCCAGTCGGAATATTATACCACTTTATCTAAAACTATTATGGTGAAAATTTGAGCCAAATCGGTTTAATCTATTCAGTGCCGTTTCTTAATTTTGAAACAGATGAAAAAGAAAGAATTAAAGCTAAAATAAGGTGTTATTTAAGTCATATTTTCCCATTTTAAGCCTTGATTTATACTTTAAATACACTTTAATAGCATATTCTAGCAAAACGGACACTGAAATTCAAGTCGAACATTACAGTGACAATATAATTTAGCTTAAGCCTTGAATCACAGTTCAATTAAAGTTCAAACAACATAATAATAACACTTCTCTTCAAGTCCTAACTTTTTGGTACAATTTATTAACATACATTTTTAAAATATTTGTTTTGTGACGTCCGATGGGACTTTCACTGATACTTTTTTTTTTTTGGAACGTAGATATTTGTAGAATCTTCCTGAAACAAGAAAAAATATAATGTAAGGACAGAGTTTAGGTCCAAATAAATGTGGCTTACCTCTTCTTTAAAATCCATGGAAGAAATTAAGATTTTATAAAAATTTTCACAGGAAAATTGTAAATTTTAACAAATGTTTTTATTTTATTTTAAAATATTGACAATAACCGAAAAACATGAATCAAATTATTTCTATTTGTATGAAGTTAAATTTGACTGTAAAAAAATTAATCAATTAAGCACAATACAAATCAAATTAAGCACAATACAATCAATATTTAAAGCACTTGAATTTTTAACTTTTCAATGTTTATTGAGTTTTTTATCTTATCTCTTCTTTATCACCTTTTCAAAGAAATCAACGCATTAATTAATAAGACAAATTTCCCGAGTGTTGTTTGTCTTTATATTAAAAAAACTGCTGAAATTACAAAAATTTCTATATCAGCTAATTTTTTTCGGAGTTAAAATATGGTTTGATCGATTCAAAAATGTTACAAAAGAAGTTATACAAAACATTATTAAAATATATTTTATTTATTACAAAATTCCACAACTATGACCGCACTGTTTTAAATTATCCAATTTTGTT
This sequence comes from Eustalomyia histrio, assembly GCA_949748255.1. NCBI lineage: Eukaryota > Metazoa > Arthropoda > Insecta > Diptera > Anthomyiidae > Eustalomyia > Eustalomyia histrio. The sequence goes on along the minus strand of OX456524.1, from coordinate 98,227,575 downwards.
AATATTTTTATCATGTGAAATTTGCACTAACAGATGTAAAATACCGGTCGTGATTCGTTAAAATTTCGTGAAATACCATTATCAATATATTTCATTGTCACCCTAATCTACATATTGTAAATTGCGCGTTATTGTTGTGTACAGAACTTAGTATTGAGTTTTGTATGAGCTTTTAAGTATTTTTGATTACATTTTTTTTGGTAAAATATGTATATTTTTTATGAAATTCATTTCTGTTGTGTGTAAGTTGTTAGTGGTAACATTTGATTGAAGATTGAAATTATTAAAAAAAAATATTCTTAATATTTAAATTGTATTTAACTGAATATAAACGGTTTTTATCTTTCAATAATGAATCCTGTAAGGAATATTCACAGTATAGATATATCTACGAATTTCCTATAGCTAAGTTAATATCAGACAAGTGTGGACTGGGGACAGACCTTAAGAAATGTTTTAAACGTGAATTTGTAAAATTTTGAGCACGTACCCTACAGCTTTAATTTATTACAAATTTGTCCACCTTATTTTTGTTATTTTATTTATTTTTAGCACAGATTCGTTGTCGTTTTTTTTGGATAATTATCCAAAATAAATCTACGTCCTGGGCTTGAATCGGGTAAGAAAATGTGAAAAGTCAAATTTTTAAGACTCTTTTTTGCCAAAAAAATAGATTTTCAACGCAACGTTAATGTTTTAAAACAAAGAACATTTTATTATAAATATATGTAAATATCATGTTGATACAGTTATTCATAAAAATATAATAACATAAAATTTTTCTTGAAATTAAATATTTCCGTCAATGGAGGCAAAATTTAAATTTCTTAATTCCAGCGCATTTCCCCTTTTTGGTACTTTCTACTGTAATCTTCAAAAATCTTATCTGGCTAAATGTATACGCCGGAGGAGGAAGCTATGCACCAAACTAAAACATACATGCAGAGAAAGCACATTCATTGTTTGCCAACCAAATTTCTTGTCAATTGAATAATTAAGTTGCAGCTACCGTATTATTTGGTTGTCACAATCAAATGTATCCTGATGCAATCGAAATATATGGTTTTAATCGATATTCTGTTGTGTTAACAGAACTTCGGTAATCAAAAACAAATATATGGGTGGCTAAACCATTTGCTTGGCATAAAATTCGGTAATCACAATGCATCTGTTTTCTCTGTGAATGTTTTAATTAAATTTTTTTTGATAGTTAAAAAATATTTGAAATTAAAAATATATAGCGAAATTATACCTGCACACAGAATTTTTTTGTCAACAGAGTTTCAGTTACTAAGACAAAAATCGGTTGATTTAACCAAATATTAGTTTCCACAACAAAATTCGTTTATTTCAAATGAATTTTGTTGCAAAAAAATTTTTAGTAATTAGTTGCGATAACTGAATTTATTGGTTGTCGCAACCAAACTACACTTTTTAATTCGGTTTTGGATTCAACCGAATAAGTAATAGCTGTGTTAAGAGTTGAAAAGATATTTTTGCGAAAGAAAACTATAGAATTTTTTTAATAATAAAAAACTACAAAAAAGGTTGAAATTTGTTTAGAATCAGTTTTTAACAGTAAACTGTACAGTTTCCAAATTTCAAAAATTCAGATAGGCCCACTGAAAATTACTATGTTCCAAAAACTTTTTAAAGATAATTATTGTCAGATATATATTATTAGATGTGGGACAATTTTAGTCAAGGTATTTTTTACATCAGAGACAAATTTTAAACACAAAGATATTTGCAAAAAACCTTGTTAGTTTTTATACCCTTCACCCCAGGTGGAAGGGTATATATAAGTTTGTCATTCCGTTTGTAATTTCTACAATATTGATCTTAGACCCTATAAAGTATATATATTCTAGGTCCTTATGAAGAGCGAAGTTGATTTAACGATGTCCGTCTGTCTGTTTCCGAAAACCCCATACATGATGAGGACTTGATTTTTTTCTGTTACATGTGATCCATTTATGTTTGCTATTGAAAAATCAGCCAGATGGGTTAATAAATGGCTGAGATATTAGCAAACAAACAGGACTACCTCTATTTTTTCCGTAAAATCCATTTGTATAAGATGTATGTAGAATTTTACGCAAAATAAACACATGCATTTGTTGAAATTCTTTTCTTTCATCTCTTCATCTTTTATACACAAACAACAAACATATGCAAAGATTTAAATAAAAACCAAACAAATCTGTTTTAAACTAAAACTGTTTTTTTTTACCTCTAGTAGCGGCGGTTGCAAATAAGCTTGAATAGCTCAGTGGTCTAACTGCTATGTCACAAATAGCTTTTTCCTCTAAGGCGCGGGTTCGATTCCCGTCTATTCAACTTTTTTGTTATTTTTTTTTTTTATATTTTCTTAAGACTTTTTTTGTTTATTAATTTTTTTTAACATTAATAACTAATTTTAATAAAATTTTAAATTAATAATTAAATAATCCATAAATAGGCTAAAAACATCAAAATTTTTATAAAAACCCTCTGATACAAACAAAATACAAACGGTTTTCTTTCTATTTATTGAATTTATAAAAAGATTTTTAAACCATTTTATTTCTCATACATATATTAAGAAAATTTAATACGTAATTCCTTTTTGAGTGAAACTATTTTAGGTCATAACTGATAATAATTTATAAAACAAATTTTTATAAACTATTTTCCTTCAAATTTTTAAAATTAAGCTAAAGAAATTAAAAGCATTTTTTAAAAAGGCGAAATAATATCACAAATGTAAATTTGCCAGCTAAATTAAACGATTTTGTAGAAATAAAACACATGCAGTTCTAGTGAAATCTTTTAAAGATTTGTAAAAAAATATTTTTTTGGTCGAAAAAAGCTTTTTTTAGAACTAAAAAGATTTTTGAAAAAAAAATATGACAACACTGATTGGCATTATGATCGTGATTGTTGTTGTTTTTGTTTTATTTGTTGAAATTTTTGCCTTTCACCTCTTCACACAAAAAACAAATCCATACAAAGGTTTGTCTTTTATATAAAACTTAAACAAATCTGTTTTAAACGAAAACTCTTTATTTACTTCTATAACGACGTTTGCTTATGTCCTTTAATGGCTCAGTGGTCTAAACGCTTTGTCACAAATACACAATAGTTGCGCGATCGAGCCCCGTCTATTCAACTTTTTTTATTTTTATATAACACTTGTATATTTTTGATTTTCTTAAGACTTTTTATTTGTTATTATTTTTTTTTTTTTAACAAATACGTCCAGCACAGTTGGCTTAACGATGTCGGTCAGCTTTTCTGTATAATTGGAAAACGGAAAGAGGAAAAGTTTTCAAATAAGGTGAAGCATCTTGGTTATCAATACACAATATCTGACCAAATGTGGGCGGAATCCTTGAATTGGGCGTGGCACAAAATATATTAATTTATATCTTAAGAACGGTAAGGTCGTAATTAAATATGAGTATTTATGGGCTAAAAACATCAAAATTTTTTAAAAACCAAAATTTTAGAGCTGTAATATGCGTCTATATATCCAAAGATCGAAAATCTTTAAATCTTTAAATATGAGTACTTATGGGCTAAAAACATCAAAATTTTTTAAAAACCAAAATTTTAGAGCTGTAATATACGTCTATATATCCAAAGATCGAAAATCTTTAGTAGAACATATTTACTGAAAATAGTTATGACTAAAACATACATTTTTTTAAATACCTATTTTCGGGAAACATAAATCTTCCCGAGTCCAAGTTTTATCACCAAACTAAATGGTAAATTTCCTCTTAAAGATGTCCGTATATAAATCTGTCCATTCCATATATGTCCATATATAAACTTAACTTTTTTCAGTTTGGTTTTAGACCCATGCACTCTACGATCCAACAAATACATAGAGTAACTAACAAAATCTCATCTGAAATTGATAACAAAAATTTTTGCGTGGCCACATATCTTGATGTAGCGAAAGCGTTTGACAGTGTGTGGCATGCTGGCCTACTTTATAAATTGGAAAAAATCTACCAATGGACTTTTTCCTTATTCTACAAAGTTATTTAACTGACAGGCACTTTTATGTTAAATATAAAGATGAATGCTCAAACATAATTAAAATGGAAGCGGGAGTTCCGCAAGGTAGTGTTCTTGGCCCTACCCTATACCTTCTGTACACAGCAGACATTCCTACTCCAACAAGAAACACAGATATGATTGCAACATTTGCAGACGACACTATCCTTTTGTCATCAAATAAAGATATAACTTTGGCCATATCAAACCATCAACAATTGCTGGACAATACTCTAAACTGGTTTAAAACCTGGGGTATTTTAGTAAATAGTGAAAAAAACAGTACAAGTGACTTACACAAATAAGAAGATAAGTGATCATCAAGCAATTACGATAAATAACACTCCGATTCAAAATGATAATAAAGCTAAATATCTTGGCATGATAATCGACTCTAAATTAATCTGGAAAGATCATATCATCCGTAAAAAACACGAAGTAAAGTACAAATTTGGACAACTTTACTGGCTCTTAGGAAAGGACTCAACTTTATCCTTACAAAACAAATTGCTTATATACAAAACAATAATAGCTCCTATTTGGAAATATGGCGCAGAGCTCTGGGGTACTGCAAGCAACTCTAATATAAAAATCATCCAACGAGTTGAATCAAAAATACTGAGAACTTTTATAAACGCCGAATGGTACATATCCAATGAAAATATACATCGTGATCTTAACGTCAGCACAGTCCAAGAAGTCAGAAATTAGACAACTACCCTATAACGAGCTCTTAGGTTCAAGAAGACTTAAGCGATGCACTCCATCGGAGCTATTTGTCCGATTCTTATAATTGATAATTTGGCAAAATATATTTTATATAATTTAATATAAATGTTTACTTACACTAAATATAAGTTATCTTAAGTGTTGATTTAAGTTAATTAATACCCAAACCTCAAAACTAATTACTAATTGTCATATAAAGACAGGTGTAAATTAAATGGGATGTTAAAAAAAAACTTTTTTCCCAACCATGGTGAAGGGTATATAAAATTCGGCATAGCCACAAAAATATTTAATTATTTGCCGTTTACGGTTTGATTTTCGTAATAGTATTTTTTTTGTTGGAACTGCGTATAAAAAAGTTAGAAAGCAATTAATTACAATTAAAAAACTATATGAAAATATAAAATCTAGGATAATACTGAAAATAACAAAAAGTTAAAAATTATTTTTTTTATAGGTACCATAAATAATTTAAAAAAGTTTACGGAATATTATCTCATTTTTGTCCAGTATCATTTAAGATATTTTACTTAAAAATATAACAAAAATTCGATCCGATAAAAAGATAAAATAATATACGCACTTTGATAAAAACCATTTGAAAACAAATTGTATATTTTGAAAAATTTCGAAGAAACGTAACACGAACTTTAATAAGCATGCTAAATAAAAATAGGAAATTTCCTAAACTTTTAGGTTATATTTAAAATGATTTACCTTCCATAAGACAGTACGATTGCTATAGTTAATACTTCTAAAGAAAATAGTCGAAATAACATTTCTGAAATATGTTCCACAATCAAACAAAAATTCTACTTAAAAAATTATGACGAATAAATATCAACCATTATTTATTTGGAAATGTCATTCGACGAAAACATGAAACAACTTTTGAAAATTTGACCAATATAGGAATTAGGAAGAATCTATTTTTTTAATATAATTAATTATAAAGTAATTAACTTTTGGAAATGAAGGATATTTGATAATGCTTGCTGAAATTTTATTTTTATACCCTCCACCATATATGGTGAGGGTATATATCAGTTTGTCATTCCGTTTGTAATATGTCGAAATATATGTTTGAGACCCCATAAAGTATATATATATTCGTGATCCTTATACAATTTTAAGACGATTTAGCGATGTCCGTCTGTCTGTTGAATTGGCGATCAGGACGCGAAGACGCAAGCGGGGGTGCCAATTTTTACCCAGATTATTGAACATCCTCCCGAGCAGTTTGGTATTTAAAATGAGCGAAATCGGTTTAGCGGTTCAAAAGTTATGAGTGAATATGTGAAGGTACCTCTAAATTTTCCATACAAATTTGTACAATTTTTCTGTATCTATTTTAATTTTCTGTTAAGTAAGTAAAAATGTTATTAAGTCTTCTTCTTGTTCGACTACATTTATTGTCTTTCATACTATGAGAATAATAACATTCCTAGAGCTATATGTGTGTTACTGTAATAACTAAGTTAACGTTAAAATCAACATTGTTAAAGTCGCTAACAGAGCAGACCTCTGTAAATAACATTACTTAAACTAAACAAATAACATTACTAAAATTAAATAACAAAAGTTCTGTTACATAAATTGACAAAACATATTCATATTACAGTTCATCCAAAATTTAGTATATACGTATATCATATTCAGACCCTATGATTGCTAAAGGTTGGGCTCATATAGAATGAGGTAAGGTTCAGAGGAGCTGGATTGTCGTTAATACGTCCATTGATGGTGCTTTTCTCGTTTTCGTATATTTGGCTGACAAGCAAATTATCGTGTCGCTCAAGTTTCCCAACAAATCTGGCTTGCAACGACATGGCGTACCTACAGAAGGGTAGAACATCGGCATTTTCATAGACGTAACTATTTAAAAATCTTTTTATGAAATTTTCATAATTTTTCCCGATGCATTTTCTTAGGATTTTCCATTTAAAATATCTCCAATTCTTTGGCTACTATAGGAGATATAGTAAACCTGATTGGGTTTTTCTGTTAAGCTTTGTTGGTTTTTCGTTTCATTCCATAAAATGTATTTTTTGTTTTTGTAACCAAAGACATTTATATCTAAAGAAAGAGCAAAATACATAATTGCTTTAGTGCCGCTACTTTTGAATAGGTATCGCTGAATTAACTAAAACAATACCCTGCCCCATGGCTAGGTCCAAAGAAATTAATATATAAAGAAAGAGCAAAATGCATTATTGCTTTAGTGCCGCTACTTTTGAATAGGTGGCACTCCATGGCGATATAGCCTTGGATTAGGCTTTCAATTAATTTATTTACCAAAAATATTAAATTAACTACAAGCGTCAAATTCTAATGCATTAAGATGTTACTGGTGGACTTATTACATCATTTTAAAGTCAAATTTTCAAATGTTTGACGTAATAAAATAGTATTTTTTTTGTTCCATTTGTATTGTTGAGAGTTGAGGGATTGGCAAATGTATATTTATGTTGTTTTCTTTCATAAAAAAAAAATACACATGAATAAAGTGCAATATTGTGCTCTTAAATATCTAAATGAATAATGATTTAAAAAATTAAGGTATAATATGCACATAAAACATACATTTTTCATAGTTTTTGGCAAATATTCATTTATGTTACGAAGAAAATAGAAAATCAATAAAACTCTACTGCATATTGTAGCACAATATGGCTAATGGAGACTAGCTATGCAGCAAAATATGCACCTTCTGATGGGCCATCTATTGACAAATAGTTACAACTCATGTTCTTTCTTTAACAAATTAATTTCTTTGCTGTATTCTCTCCATTAAACAAACACACTTAAATTTGTTAAAGAAAGAATATTCGTTGCAACTATTTATCAATGCGTGGCGCATCAGAAAGTACATTCTCTCCATCAGGCATATTCAGCTGCAGAGCTAGTCCCCATTAGCCGGAACAAAATTGAGTATTTGACAAAAACTATGCTTTACAATGTTTTTTTTTTGTGCAGTCCATGGTTAAAAAAACTAGTAAAAGTGTAAAGGTGCCTCTAAGTTGCCCATACAAATTTAGTACAATTTCATAGTAGCGACTGGTACATAACATATTTTCTCATATTTTTTTCACCAGTCGCTAAGCGGTAAATATTTTGTATTCACCTCAAACATTTTTTCACCACTAAAATTTTTTTTCACAACAAAAAATTTTTTCACCTCAAAAATTTTTTTTCACCTCTAAATTTTTTTCTTCCAAAAAAAAAAGTTTTTCACCTCAAAAAATTTTTTCACCTATATAATTTTACTTCAAAAGTTTTCTTATATTATTTGTATCAAAAACAGTAGAGAACATCTTTTTAGGATATTGGTGGAGGGTATACAAAGATTCGGCACAGCCGAATTTAGCCCTTTTTTACTTGTTTTATTTAAGAAAAAGTTCATTAAGTTTTCTATCGATTCAACTTAAATTACAAGAACTTGATTCAAACACACCCATATGGCCATTCAAAAATACAACAAACCGAAACAATTTGAAGTAAATAAATAAACATTTATTTTTACGGAATTGGTAGGCAGCATTTCTTTTATCTGATTAACCATTGGTTTTTTTTTACTGATGTGTCAGTAGTTTAAACAACACTTAAAAATAAATAACAAGGACCATTTGATTTGATTTAAATGAAAGTAGGTAAACCGGTTTTAAAATAAAATTTCATTTCTTTTAAGTGGTATTTTGTGTTATTTTAACTTACAAACTATTTTAAGTGTATTTCTATAAAAAATTGCAATATCCTCTAGCTAAATGTAACAAAAATATGATTTATACGAGCATATAATGCAATAATTAAATTTCAATTAATTTCTTCTTGGTATAAAAAGTATATTCAATATAATACATTGTATACGAAATTGTATATAAATAAGATAATAAATAACTTTTTAATATATTTTCTTACGTATAGCCAACGGGCGATCAATACAATATTTAACACCTTAAAACTGACATGCTATCATAAGTCATGAGAGGGGACAACTTAAAAAGTATCAATAAAAATAAAATAAAGATGAATTGAATTTCTGCAAATACTTATCAATACTAAACTAGGATCTCCACTTACGTAAGTTGTAAATAATAAAATTTTTAATATATGCGCATCTGCATTTTGTTTTCATTTTGTTCTGCATAGCTGAGTTAGAATTAATATTTAGAAGGAAACAATGGCAGCTGTTAATGTAGAAATATTTTTTTAATTACTCATACATGCAATTAAAATTAATTTCTTAAAACTTATATATTATGAATACACGCACTACTACTGTCGATTATTTAACAATGATTGACAATAAACAACAAAATGGGCTGAATAAAATGAAAAATCAGTAGTCCACTTTAAGATAATCGAAAATAATTAATTTAATATGTATTATGCTATTCAAACAAAAAAACTATATTTTCTAAATTTTTTTTTAAAGCTGGCAATTTCTAATTCTAAATTTTTTGACCTTTTTGAAGCATTTAAAACAAAATTTACAGATTTTAAATTCATAAACAATTTATATTTAAAGCTTATTTATTACATTGACTGAGATCTAAAGTACACTCAGAAAAAAGTTAGTAGACAAATTTTTAAACGGTTTTCAATCCCACTTTACTATTTTTGTACAGATTTTTAGTAATAAAATTATTATTCAGCAAATTTTTTTGGTATTTACATCTTACAAATTACAGAATTTTTATAGAATATTTACAAATTTTTGTTGCTAATTTCAGTAATTATTTTACAAATTTTTGAAAACCAATTTGCTAAAATTAGCAAAAAAAAATGTACTAATTTTTAAAAAGTTTATTTTGAAGGAATTGTTATTTCTAATAAATAAAACTTAGACCTACAAATTTAAATTGCCTTAAAAAGTTACATAGGGATCGGAAGTGAAGATACCGACTCATGTCTTTACTAATGCTGAAAGGTCTCCCAAAGACCTTTCCAATAAGCCCAAAAACAAAAATATCCGACCACTGGTTCAGAAGTTAGCAATATAACATTACTACACTCCGACCACCAATCCGAATTTTCAAACCGCTGCCATTTCGCGCACTTGCATTTTTGGGAATAGTCGTAATGGACATATTTTCATGAAATGAGCCAAGGAGTACGCTAGTGAAATTCGGCGAGTCGTGACTGAATTACTCTGTATTATAAATTCTTAAGCACATTATCGTGACCGGAAAATCTATTTGTCAGGCGAAAATTTTTACTAAAAATTGCGCGATTCCCTCTAATATTTATAAGATCGTCGGATGCTGCAAAAACCGCATGTCCGAAAATAGTGGCTCTTCCATTGTTACCATCAAATTTTAAAGGCAGTGGTTGCCCATCACTAAATATTTGATTTATATAAAATGATTTTTATATTAATTTTTTTTAATATTTCAGTTAAGGTTGGGCCAAGTAACTTTAATGTTTTAAAGGAGTACACTCGGATGTTATTGATTCCATGCATTATATATGCGTATAATGCTTTGCATAATCAATATTATTGTCTTGCATATTTTGAGGTAATTTTTCATTTCATCATATTTGGGGTCATTTTTTATTTCTTCAAATTGGTGTTATTTTAGATAATGAATAAATGCCTCAATCTAATAAATGAAAATGTGTCCCAAACTTAATTTTGGAGCTAAGTTCCATTTGGTTGGGGTAATTTTTCATTATATTTTAAATGTTAATTTTCATTATGAAATTTTGCCCCAAAATATGGAGCTTAACTACATTTGAAGATGGTGGTCATATTTCTTAAGGCCATATTGCATAACGTCACCGTGATCTACATCGAATTTTTAAAAATAAAAAATGCACAGATATCATGGGAACGTGAAATAGCCAACGATTAGATTGTGTCAAAAACTTTCGGAATGACTCCAAATGTAATTTATAAAGCTTAAATTGAAAGTTCAAAAACACCAAATTAAATAAAATAAATATTTGTTAAATTTAAATAATTTTTTTTAATTGCGTTTTGGTATTTTTTTAATTTTATTGATGTTTTTAAGTATCGATTGCGAATTTTTGAATTTTGTATGTAATGTTTTGAATTTAAGTCGTGTTTCTTCATTATTTTTTTTTTTAATTTTAATTCTCATTTTTCTTTGGCAATTTTGTCTATTTTTTTACAAAAAAGCTCTGTATCTATAACATCTTGTTTTCGGATATGGACTTCAACGAAACACGAAATATAGCATTTATATTGTATGTCCTGGTCTACCTTTACTAACAAACTCATAATTTATCAAATTACAAATACAAAAATTTCAATTATTTTTATTAAAAGAAAAATGCCAAGACTTGACAGCATTTTTAAAAAAAATCTTACTTTTTAATTACTATAACTACTTTGAAAATCTTTATAAGGGCTGTTAATTAAATATTTTCAATTTTAAATACATATATTTTGATATAAAAATTAACTCATAATTCTGGAATTTTGGTGATTCCAGTTAAGACTTTATGTTGTATTTGAATCTTAGATTTTATCGTTTCAAAAGAAGACATACAATTGAGATAATTCCACTAAGATCCTGAAGGATGAGCTAAATAAATTCTAAACTAAATAGAAAACGACAAAAGATTTTAAAATCTTCGCATTTTCGTTTTTTTTTTCAAGTTTTAAACTTTCGAACTCCATACAAATTTTAAATCGTAACCTTTAAAATGACGAAAATACGTATTTTGGAGCTCAGTATGAATAGAGTATTAGATTTTATTTAGCCAACTTACACCCTCTATATATATTTTTTTCTAACGTTTTTATTATTTTGTATTTTTGCTGATGAGTAATATCAGTTAAGGATAGTCGACGTGTAAAGTAACCTTTAATTACTCATTTTTTAAACGTTCGAAAAAAGATAACAGGCGTTAAATTAAATAAAAAAGGCAATTGATCGGCTTTTAAAGACTTAACTGTATTTTTGGTTGTTTGTACCTAAATAATATTTCGAGTGTGGATATAATTAATAAGTATAGAAATTTCATTGAAAGAAGTGGCCAAATAAAATTTTGTACATATTACAAGATTAGGTAACTGATAGAAAATTAAGAAAATTTCCCTGATTTCAAAGCAAATTTTTCTCATTTCTGCACAAATTTTAACAAACCAAATTGGACTTGCAAAAAAATCAATTGGGCTTGCAAAGAAAATCAATTAGAAACAAACATAGTAAAAAAATTGTGTTTTGGAAATAATTTCGGGGGGCACGCCACTCTGTGGAGTTATATTTTGGTAACTTAAAAAATGAATAGCACTTTTGATAAAAAATATCATTTATTATTTCAACTCGCGACTCCGTATTGGCTCCACCAAAATTATCTACTTTTAGCGTTAAATGAAAATGTTTACGTTGGTTTATTATGTTTACAATTTTATTTCACTCTTTTTTTGTTGGTTTTACCAATTTATATTTGTTTGAGCAAAAGTTTTAAGACAAACCTCATATTTATTTTTAATGTAAAGTTAGTGTTTTATTTTTAATTAAAAATATTATGACCTTTTAAACAATACATTTTGTGTTTAGATTATTTATGGCCAAGCACTCACAATAATAAACATTGAAATATTGTAATCTATTAAAAAAGTTCGCGATTTAAATTTTATAACCTGCTTTTGTGGCGATTTTATTTTTAGATTTCTAATATAAACTGTCCCAATAATGTAACACAACTTTTGAAATGTAAAATTTCATTGCATTTTAAAAGTGGGAGAAATGGATTTGATAGTTTAAAACCATTAAATTAAGTCGATTAGAGACTTCGTTTCCCTATTTGAATCTGAGAGTTTATCCGAAAGTTTATTCCTTGCCACCTTGTCATACAAAAGTAACTTGAATGCAAAATCATCAATTCACTACAATTTAGTAATTGTCTATTATGTAACGTACATCTGTAAATTTTCTTTGTTTGTTATGTCATATACTATGCTTTTTTGATTAAAAAACATTGTTTTTTTTTTATTCATAAGATCAACCTTTATTTCACTTTCATTAAAAAGGATCTGGCATATGCTGTACAAATAAACAATCAGGCCTGGGGCAGAAAAAAATAAGGATTTACGCAACGCACAACAGCAAACAAAAAATTTAAACAGATAAAAGTAAAATAAAAAAAAAAGTGAAACTGAATGCTATCCTAGCTAATTTCCATGCAGATGCACGGCACATTAATCTTTGTAAATAGATACCCAAACATTTTTTTATTCACTATTATTTTATGTAAATTCAATAAAAAAATGTGATATAAAAAAATATAGAAAAAACTTATTTTTAAAACATATGCAAATGAGTTTTTTTTTGTTGTTTTCATAACGCAAACAAAAAGATTTCATGACGAATTGATAAAAAAAAAATAACAAGGCAAAAAAGGATTTAATTTGTGTGATTGTTTTTAGGGGTTGGGTTTATTTGAATTGGTAACTGATATCTTAAATGTGGGAAAAAATGGCATTAAGTGATGATAAGAATATATACGAGCTCCAGGTACTTGCTTATTCCTAAACGTAAAACGTTTTTTATTGTATGAAAAAAATTTTAGCTGTGTTGAGGATGTTAAACATTCATTTGGAAAAAATGTTCACTTTTTCTACCAGAAATTCCAATTCTCATTGTAATGCCTGAGATTGCTGTTGTATTTCTCCCAATATTCTTAACGTCCGTGGACATAAAGGACCACGGACGACTTTGTCGAGATTGATCACTTCCCCACACCTAGAAAAAAAAGGTTTGCTGTCACCACCGAAATTGGTTCTAAACGAAAAGCACCAAGGCTTTTCTGACTACTTTCCTGTCAATATCATGTTCGGTAAAAAGGATTAAGGAGAGTTAAAACGTTTTTGTAAATGAATCCTGAAGTATAAATAGATGCCAAGTATAATTTTTGACTTCCGTGAGTGAGTATTATCGCATCTTCCGTCGACAATTCTGAGAAAATATAAAGTTTAAGTCTTTGAATGTAGGTTATCGGTTAAAATTGGTAATTTCGCCAATGCATTTACAGAGGATGACAGTTTGGTGTAGATTTTGGAGTGGTGGCATCATTGGACCATTTTTTCGAGAATGCTGCTAAAACTACATTTCAGTCAACGGTGAGCGCTACAGAGTCATTATTAAAAACTTTTTATGGGCTGAAATGGAAGCTATAAACTTGGATAATCTTTGGTTTCGGCAGGATGGTGCGCCAGATCACACAGCTCATCAATCAATCGATCTTTTGATTTGACCCCTTCAGACTTCTTCTTTTGGTGTGTTCTTTAAGATCGATGCTATGCGAATAATCCATAAACTAATATCATCCGAGCCATTTGTGAGATAAAAACATAAGCCGTCAATAGTTAATACAAATTTATTGGCCTCTAGCCGATAGGATACATAAGTACCCCGATAAACCCCATTTAATAGAAAGTACTAAAGACCATTTCAAAAACGATTAGATTGTTTCAAAAACTTTTGGAATGACTCCAAATGTAATTTGTAAAGCATCAATTGAAAGTTCAAAAAATAAATAAATATTTGTTGAATTTCAATAATTTTTTTAAATGCGTTCTGGTATTTTTTAATTTTAATCGGTCTTTTTAAGTATCGATTGAAAATTTTTGAATTTTATTTGTAATGTTTTGAATTTTAATTGAGTTCTTTCATTAATTTTTTTTTTTTAATTTCAATTCACATTTTTTTTTCGGCAATTTTTTTTTACAAAAAAGCTGTATTTTTTATCGCTATATCAATAGTTAATAACAATTTATTTATGTTAGGATACATAAGTACCCCGATTAATCTCATGTTATAGAAAGAATTCGCCGAAAATCACTTTGTAACATTTAGAGCCTAACTATTCTAACTATCACAGCTATGCAGACATTCAAGCATCTGGATATTAGATAATCTAAAAATTGTTAGCGGAAACACTTTGGTTGATGCTTTTGTAACCAGGACACCGTTCGGCTAGCATTATATTGCTTTTGCCAGTTATAAAGGGAATTTTTTAATCTAATTCAAAATGGATTAACACCATGGCACATTCGCATATGATCGCTGTAACGAATTCAAGTAATTACTTACTGGATTAACACAATTTAAAATATTGGCAAACGTGACAGAAAGCAATATGCAGCTTTATACTCGTGTCAGAAACTAATACATTTACTGGAATCCTATTATAAATTGTGTTAAATTACTCTGTGTGCGTAAATAAAAAAAATACACATATTATGCGTAAGTTGCTAAAAAAAATGGGTAAAATTACATTGAAAATGGGTAAAAATTAAAAGAAATTTTGAAAATAAACAGTAGCTTTACCAAATTTGTGCGTAAAAAACACGTTTTACATGTAAATGTAAACATAAAATGGGTAAAAATCTAGTGAAAATACGTAAAAATCCCCCAAAAATGCGTTTATTTGCCACCACAATGTTGAAAATTAAACGGCCAAAAAATGTATTTTGCAATAAAAACAATAAGTTTGTTTTTAATATGTGTTTGATTAATAATAAGTTTTGTAATAAAATAAAATCAAGCAATATTTTAGAGAATTTGTTTATAAAAATATAATAAATTATAAAAAATCTTACTCTACACTCTTATTCATTTTTGTTTAAATTTATAGTCAAAATTCAAAAAAGTATAAGAATTTTTTTTAAATCATGTAAATTGTTTCCTATAAATAATGCGACAAAATGATATTTATTAATACCCCCTGTTTTTATAAGGCGAATGAAATAATTTCTCCCGAGGAATTGTAGAGCCTCTATAATAAGATTAATTGAGAAAGTATTGGCAAAATAATTTCTCCACGTTATAATTGTCCCACCCATCGTATTATCAAAGAGATTAGTTAAAATAAGTAAAGATTCAAGTTTGAACTTTAGACACTGGAAACTATTTGCCGTTAAATGGTGATATAAATAATTTACCGATATAGGTGCCCTTTCTTGATAATTGATAAAAACATTTTTCATTAGGATAACAATTTCTTTTTTCTATTGTACGGACTTTATATTATAACTCACCCAGAAATGTGGCAGCATATGTTTTTATTGGATAAAATTTACATTTTATTTTATAAATTTTTTTTTAAATTTAGATATTATTTAAAATATTTTTTATTTCTTAAATTATTTTAATAGTATAAATCTCAATATTTTTATTACTATTAATAGTTAATAATTTTAGGCACAAAGTGTTTAAATTTATACACATAGTGTCCATTATTGTATTGAATGCGTGATTTTGTATATTAAAGTGAGTACAAATTTATCTTGTGCATTTGGTGTTTATATTTACTACTACTAATTTACCCATTTTATAGTAGTAAATTTACAATAATTTTTTAGAGTGCATGAAATCAAAGCTCTCTCACTAGCTAAACACCGCAGGGTTTTACATGCTGAAATTCTTACAATAGCTGAAGCGGCGATGCAAATATCAATGATGCCAATATGCAGATGTGAAATCATGTTTTATCCATGGTCGAAAAATATAAAATAGTCGCACAGCCGTTTTTATTGAGTAGCATGATTTTCGATTGTACTAAGCACTAGGAACGAGAAAACTGAAGAGCTTTTAATGGCGTGTGACGACATTAGCGGTTTTAGGTGTTTTACCCCGCATTCCATGGCATTAAATTCAATACAAAAAGTACCTGTATGAATATGTGGATAAATTGTAGTATTGGGAAATGTACTAAATTCACACAATTCTTTTGGGTTTAAATAGGAAGCCGCAGACAACCCTCTTTAGCATTTCTAAAGTTAATGCTATACATTCATCCTGTTAGAAGCTTCCCATGCAATTATAATCTGCTCTGCGTTCTCGAAGGTTAGGAAGAGTATGGTTTACGACGGTCTTGTTAATTATCTAGAGTCCCACTGACTTCTTAATGATAGAGAATATGGCTTTCGTAGAGGTTGTTGTACCGGAGACCAGATGGGGTGTCGGTGGGAAAAGTGTTTTCTTTAGCTTTATACAAGGATTTTGATCATTGTGTTAAAACTTTTTGCTTTTTTGATTGTTGGTGACTTTTATTAATTTTTACCGAGTATTCTCATGAGTCGCACTATAAGAGTTGGCATAGATGGGTTCTCATCAAAATACGGGATCACCGCAAAGTTCCGTTCTATCACCTTCTTTCCTTCTTATCTTTCTAAACAACTTTTTCTGATAAACTCACTGTATTATCTATTCTTTTACAGATGAAAGAAATATTTGGCATTTAACACAACGGCTGAAAATTCCGTATGATAACCCATAGCTAATGAAAAATCCATATGAATTTTTGTAACTACCAACCTTCAGATGATACCTGTCAAATTTAATGAGAATTCATTCATTAGTAAACAGGTTTCAGCTGTTTTAGTGACGCTACTTTTGCGATTTTGAAAACAATGGATTCAAAGCAATTTCTTGTGTTGATTTAACATTCATTGCTTTTTAATGCGAAGCCGAATGCTTTGATCGTCCAAAAGAGGTGGTGATAACGGGAAAACTTCAAAAAAAATCACAAAAGCAGTTTGACAGACCATAAAGTGAAGTTACAGGAGATAGCTGATACCTTAAGGATATCGAATGAACGTGTCGGTATTATTGTACATGAATATTTGTCTATAAGAATGCTGTTTTCTAAATGTGTGCCGACTTTGCTCAAAGTGCACCAAAAACAACAACGTGTCGATCATTCTGAGAGCTGGCAAATTTGCATGAATTACCCACCGTATTCATACCCACCGTATTCATAGCTGATGTGTTACATTCTTTCGTTCAAAGGCCAAGTAATGTGGAGGTTCCGAATATGAAGCAGATTATGAACGAAGCGCCCAATCAGGACCTAATGACAATCTCTGGAATATCACAGGTTACCCAGTTTTTTTGGTTTAATCGTAGGAATGTGGGTTGCGTAAGACTGTTCTGTCGATATTACCTGGGGAAATTTTTAGCTTTTTTTGCGATATCAACACTGCATTACTAGGGGGAATTCCCTTAGTGTTGGCTTATAGTAACCAAATAAATAAAAGAAATTATGTTGTCCAAACATAAAATCAAATTAATCAATTAACTGATGAACGCGATAATTTATTAAAATCTAATAGAATAAATGTAACTGGTATGATTTGTTAACCATTCAGTTGAATGGTTATTTTTAATACACCGTTCCTTCACAAAGGTAACTGATTCATAGTGTTAACCTTGCTGTTGCCAAAAAAAATCTTTTGGTTGCATCTACAGTATAATTTGGATGTCATAGCTAAATGTATTCCTAGGAAAATTTAAATGCTATAATGTGTAAACCTTTCCAAGGTTTACACAACCCCAAGAAGAACGCAATTTTTAAATCTGGCAACATTCGAAGTGTTTGACATTTGAACAATTGTTATTGTTTGCTAGTAGAAGGTACGAGGTTAGTAAAAATGGAGCGCTACACGAATGAACAACGCATTCTCATTGTAAAATTGTTTTACCAAAATGGTGAAAGTTTTGCGGCTATAGTTCGCAAATTGCGATCAATTTGGGGTCACAATAATGCTCCAAAAGAGTCAACTGTAAAGAGATTAATGGATAAATTTGCCGAAACTGGGTCTGTTAGTGATGTAAAGACAACAACGCGCCATCGACCAGGTCGATTGACCGAAACTGTCGCAGCTGTACGTGATGATGTCGCTCAAACTCCATCCACCTCAATTCGACACCGAGCTCAGCAAATTGGTGTCTCCAAATCCACTTTGCAGGGAATTTTTCGAAAGATTTGCATCTTCATGCATACAAAGTTCAATTAACTCAGGAACTGAAGCCAGCTGACCATGGACAGCGAAGGGAGTTCGTTAATTGGGTATTGGAGAGACAACATGAAAATGCTGATTTTGCCGATAAAATCATCTTCAGTGACGAGGCCCATTTTTATCTTGATGGCTTCGTCAATAGGCAAAATTGTCGCATTTGGGGTGAGGAAAATCCTCGAGTGATTCACGAGAAGCAAATGCATCCTCAACGTGTCACTGTGTGGTGTGGTTTTTGGGCTGGAGGAATCATTGGACCTTTTTTTTATGAAAATGAGGCAGGTCAAGCGCAAACAGTCAATGGTGTTCGGTATTGTGAAATGATAACCAGTTTTTTCTTGCCTAGAATTGAAGAAATGAATGTGGAGGGCATGTGGTTCCAAAAAGACGGCGCCACATGTCATACAGCCAGAGAAACAATTCAATTGCTGCATCAGTCATTTCCCGGTCGTGTTATTTCGCGTTTTGGAGATCAGAATTGGCCGCCTAGATCGTGCGATTTAACACCATTAGACCGACGACGACTCAAGCCTTAAAAGAGGAAATTGGACGCTGCATTAATGAAATACCGCAGCATTCATGCAAAACGGTCATTGAAAATTTCATTAAGAGGTCGCGTGCATGCCAGCAAAGCCGCGGCGGCCATCTGCACGATATATTGTTCCATATATAACCTCATTCTGTCTACTTTACGATATAATAAAGTTTCACGATTATTTTTTAAATATCTGTGTTTTATTTAAAATTTAAAAATTGCGTTCTTCTTGGGACACCCTTTATTTATTCGAGGGACCAGAACCTTTGGGAGGAAGATTTCAATAAAATGTTTGTCCATTCATTTATTCAGATTTATCAAATGTTTTTTTAAATAAAAACATATCAACGGAATTGAGGTGATTCCAAAAATGCAGTGCCCAACGACAACCGAACGAATCGTATGGAACCAAATTTGCGTACGAATATTGTCTTTGATTTGTGTAGAAAATTTAAACAATACTTTTGTATTTGATCTGAATTTAATAGGTAAAACCTGAAGGAAAATAAGTTGTTGTAAAGCTGATTTTTTATAACAGAAAATTTTACTTAGCGGAACTCGAAAAGTTCCAACGATACTTATAATTTAAATTACATTTTTATGAAAACAAATCTTATGCCTTTAGCTTACTACACTACATCATTTTGTAATTTTGTGTAAAGAATATAATATTCTTTGTTTAAAATCCATTAATTTTTATACATTTTTTCAAATGAATTGTGTTGAAAAGAAAACTCATTATAAAAATGATACCAACAGTGGTACTTTAGGCATGAATAGTAAATGCATTCAAGACAATATATGTGTGTATGTGAAAGGTATGCAATACATATTTACACTTGCATTATACTTAGCAAAAAAAACTAAAAACCAACTCTTTTTTTCAAAAGCATTTACAGGATACTTGTAGACACATGTACACAAAATACTTAGTAGATCAACAACGACAAAGTTCCATTAAAAGCAACAACACTCTTGAGAATATTATATGAAATGTATACATGTGTACAATTATACAAATGAATATATAAATATATATATTTAAACCTTATCCCCGATGTACATATATTATCGTATCCTTGAGAAAGATAAAACCTCAATCGGAATGTGTCCTGATCTTAAAAATGAGACTATGTCCAAAATAACTATTTAATCCTGAATAAATAGTATACTATATAATCCCTGTATCGGAAACAAATAAATCATTGGGTAATCAGTAAAATATAATGAAGATCCGAATCTAAGAGTAAGTTTAGTGCAATATCTGCACCCAACGGTTGATGGTTGTAAATTCACAAACATTGCTAAACAGTCTGAATAGACCAATGCAGAAGTCAAGGCCAAAAAATTTCTGCGACATAAAGATCTAAACTATTTAAATTTTGACAGAAGGCTAAACATACGAGTTTCAAATAGAAGGATAAACAACAACAAATAGAGACTTCCACACCTACTGTCAAAGATATAGTAAGAATTAGAACCTTGTCGTTCTCCAGAAATGTGTTAACTTAAACTAGTAACACCAATCTTAGAGGTTTCAGACTTAATAATATTTTTGAACGAAGCAACGACCAACGATACGTAGAAAAAAATTACCCAGCAAAAATGAAGCTGCCAAAGAAGCAATAAGAACATTTTTACTATGCCAAAGGCATCACTTCTTTTCTGATAGTTTCATCGATGAATTTAACATTGGCGTGTCATTAACATATAGCTGCCATCATTAATCATATCATAAGTAAGCAATGATAATACAATGATTCGATATTCTGATGCATATACTTTGTAGTATTTAAGCTTTCAATTCATAAGAATGCAGAAAAATAAGTTTTAAATAAAGGTATAAAAGTATAAAAAATGATAATAAAAATATTATAAAAGTTCATCAGAAAAATTTTCTCATTAAAATTTTTGATTTTGAATGATCAGAAAACAATTTTTTGTAAAAATGCTTTAGATTCAGAAAATATACGATTTACTATAACTTATGACTAAGAAGCAATGAGGAGTGATTTTTTATGACATGCCTTGCGTTTACATTCAAATCACTACATTTGAAATATAAACAATCTTTTTGGGAGCTCCTTAGAATAACACCAATAACAGCAATGAAAGAAGTTATAGTCACAGAATGACTACCATTTTTTATTTCCTGGGTGGCGGCGACAGCTAAAACCATCATAAATTAAACCGTTCACCAAGACTTTCCAATCTATGTTGAAGAGTAAGCTGTCATAAGATACTACTTATGCTAAAGATTCAAGGAGATTTGTTACGAAGTCAATTGTTTCTTTAGCACCACATCTAATATAACGATATTTGGGAGAGGAAATTTTAACACATTTCACGAATACCTTTGTGTTGCAACTAGCATCCTAATCTTGTGGTTTGTGGAAGCAACGGAAACAAGATTAAACATGTGGCCATAACCTAAATTCCATACGTTAGCGTTCTGCAGGAATATAGGGGATATAGGGGTCCTGCAGTAGAAACTGGGCAAATTATCTGAAGATTTACTGAAATACTAGGAAATAGGGCTTTTATCATGGAAAATGAAGAGATTTTGTTAAAATTCTGAGATTCTGAAGTTGGTTAACACCCAATTAGATGCAAAAGTTGTGAGGAAGGATATACTGCATAGAGGCCTTCAGCCGGGCTTAAGAGTTTCCTCCTCCATTGACTGTCCGAAGTAGGTTTTGCTGAGGCAAGCTTCGGATGGAAAACCGGTATAATTACCAGAAAATTTGTCGTTATAATATCCATATCAAACCGGTCTTATGGCCCTGTGGATAAACACTATTTTCTAAAATTAAGACAGTTTTTTTAAGGGTATCAAGACAGTTTTTTAAAAGGAACCATTGTGGGGATAACCAAAATGCCAGTAAAGCTATTCTGCATAGCTGGCCTACGGCCGGTCTAAGAGCACTTATCTGTAAGAGGACTTATCCGCTGAGGCAAACTTTTTGCATTTGGAAAATATGTATAATGTCCAAAAAATATTTGGTCATAATCCCTATGATAAACCGGTCTTATACCCCAGGGGACTAGAACGTTTTATAAACGGTTGCAGATTATGTCCAATAATTTTCGGTCATACTTCCCTTAACCAATTTGGAACTTCTCCTCGTGGGAGAAATGTCCAGGACCTAATGTTCCTTTTCGGTTTGGGAATTCTGACCGAAAACTTTTTAATTCTTCACCTCCATAAAGAATATTACAATTTTGTAAACAGTCACTTCCCCTCTACTATTTGTTAATGGAATATGTCCGGTAATTTTTGAAAATAATAATAATTGGGTTAGTATCCTTGGACATTATGTCCGGGCACCCCAAATGAGTCTCCGTCGAAGTAAATAAGCAATTAAAATTCTTGCTAAATCCGCAAAACTTAAATTAAAAATCACAAGTTATGTGTATTAAATTACACAGACTAACATGTGGTTCCAGCTGGATAGCGCTACGTGCTGCACAGTAGACACCACGATCTCATTTACCAGCTCTTATTGAAAAATCCATTAGACGACGTAATTTGGGATTGTCATGCAACCTAACGTCCTCTTTTTTAAATAAATTTTTAAAATAATTTTCAGGGTAATATAATTGGTTAGAAATTCAAATCTATTTTCTCATGTTTTAAGATTTAAAGTCAAATGTAAGGGCGACGTTAATTTTTTTCAATAAAGAGAAGCAACAAGAAAATGCTTAATATGTTGCTTTCTTTGGAAATGGGATAAAGGATAGATAAATGGTGGTGAAAGATGAGAGACTTCAAATATGGCAACACTCTAATTGCGCGAGATGATACTTCTTACAATAGTTCTTACCCGCCATCTAATGGAAAGTTGGCGAAATTGTTTGAAGCCTTTTATTTCCACAGAACTATAAATGAATTGAGTATCAAAGGTATTTTGTAGATCTGGGAAATAGAGTACCAAAAGTTTAAAAAACTTTTCAAGTAAATAGTTTTCAACAACGTTGAAACTCATATTTACGTCTTTAATATGAAATTGGACAGCTATGTTATGTATAATAAAGAACGAATTTTTAAGTTTGCTCCCTTTTTCACGTATCCAAATGATCGAAATCTGAGGGAACCCACAAATAAACCTTCTTTACCTGAGGCTTTTCGTTGCAAGAAATCAAAAATATAATAATTTTTTTCATACAAATATGTTACACCAAAGGCTGAAGTTCTTTGAACCTTTTTTCTTCTTTGTAAATTTTGTGATAGGTGTACTCTAGTCAATGTACCTCTTTTTACTTTTATATGCACTTGCATAATATATATATATATATATATATATATATATAGTATATATAACACGAGTATTAAGGTGTCCCCTAATTTGCAATGTATCGTAATATGCTAATACCTATTAAGCTTATATGGCATTGGGACTCGAGTATCTAGTTATATAGTACCTATGTATATATATAAACTAAAACTGAAAGGTGTAAGTAGGTATTTAAAATTTGTACTTAAAGGGACACCTTAATGTGCATGCATAAGTAAAATCATTAGGATGCAATTAACACAAGTGCTAAATGAATGCCTGCCTGCCTGCCTGCTTTGATGCCTGCTAGCCCTGCATGCTTTTGACTATTTTACTGCATTGGCATTGTCCTTAGCCTTGTAGTTTTAAAATGAATGTATGTAGGTACACTTAAATAGAATCATGTTTTCATATATAGTAGAATAAGTGAATTCTCTTCATTTCTTATTTCTATACTTGCATGTATATATTTTTTTATAATTTAGTTGAATGTCAGCCAACTTCATCATTCTAGTTGTTTAGCTGGCTGTGGTACTGGTGGTAGGTCCACTTTATGTCAATGATGATGGCGTTACTTTTTCATTTTCATCTTATGCTTTTATAAATAATATCTTATATGCATTTACGTACATATTCATAATATGTATTCTTTTATGTTTAACTTGCACTTAAGTGCAACAACACCACATATTGTACGGTATTCTAGAACCAGTTTAACATATGTAATACAACCACCCAGCAAATTTATCTAGAGTCATTCTTATTCTGTTAATGTAAAGACTGCAATATATATATATATATATCCAGCAAAAAAAAAGTAGCAAAAGAAGAGAAAAAGACGCAGTGATTTTGATTCTAGTGTTGTGAAAATTTTGATCGGAACCAATGATCAGTAAGCTTCTACCTGGAAATTTAACTGACACATTTGTTGGTGTTTTCCATATAAAGTATGAGTTTGACTTAGGTTAAATTATAACGGGACATTCTGTAATCGGGCCTTATTTAAATTACTTTATTCGAAATTCTTGCAATTCTTACTACAATACATTTTTTACTTTTTAAATTTAAAATCTGGTAAATTGAAACAAATTACTAAATTTAAACCATAGTTAAAATGTTAAATTTATATGGAAATATCTATGATTAATGTTTAACTTTGGTTGTTTTTAAAATAAGTTACCCGTCATAGATTTCAAATTGTTAAATTTCATTAAAAATCAAATTTTTGTAAGTTGGGAAGAGAAAAATCAGAACTAATTGATACTTTAAAATCAATGAAAAGTTATTCCTTCCATTTATTTTTGCTGGGTATATATATATATATATATATATATATAAAGTTGTCATTAAAATAATATAGAATAACAAGTATTATTAAACGACGTAATTGTACACTACAACATTTTCAAATTCAGTTATCAAACGGGACAACATATCCGCTTAGTTAAGGCATTGTAGTTAGTAGTTCCAAAAACACTTTTTTCAACCTTCCAGCGAAATTATTTAAATGACAAACCCCTGGAAAAATTTTAACGCTATCTAAAATTGCTAAAGATTGAAATAAGGATATTAAAACAAAAATCATGAAAGATTTTTATTTTTAAGAAATATCTTACACTTGGGCCGATTTTGTAAATTGTATACACTGCAACATCGAATTTTTATTACATTTTTGACAAAAATGTTTAAGTTCCTCATTTTAATATTTCTCCATTAAAAAATTCAGCGTTATTTCGGGAAATGTGTGTATTTCATCGCTCGGATTGTTATATTACGGTCTCTTAAATATATGTTTTAATGGAAGTTAAGAGTTAAATATTATTAGAATTGACTTAAGATCACGGGGTTCTGAAGCTGTGATTAAAAATGTGAAAACAGCTCACAATGGTGTCATTTTAACAGAGTACTTAAATTTACCATTTGAGTTGAAAATTTCGAAGAGTTCTCACTCTCCCTGCTTAATAAACAAATATTGCAAGAGGCCATAAAATTAAAATCCGAGCTATCACTGCAAATCTGTTTGGGGTTTTTAAAAATTCCTACGGAGAGGAGCAAAAAGCACAAAATTCTCCCCTGGACGGCCAACACAAACTCTTTTGTCTAGAAACATTAGTTATAAATATGTATTCATTGATAAGGTACTTTTTTAATTCTCGCCAGGAAGATGGTAAAAGAGGAGGTTCAATAAGGGAACAGTATCCCGCTTTAACGGCCTCACCAAGCCGCTTTGGCTAGAAACCTGAAATTTAATCAAGGTGTTCCCCGGAGCACGGTAGTAATCCATATTAAAGTATATTTTGGAATCTACGCTACAAACTTGGTAACAACGGAGATTCAAAATGGGAAAGGTCTTGACCAAAACAGCTAGAATTTTGAAGTCGAATTTTAAAACACGTGTTCCCTGAAATATGGGCTTATACATTGATAAGGCCCTTTTAATATTTTTTATCAGGAACATGGTAAAATGGGAGCTCAAAAGAAGAAAGTCTTCCCCTTACTGTTCTGCCGAAATACTTTTTGCAAGAATTTTGTAATTTAAATTCCATGGGATTTGGGTAAATTTACTTAAGATATACTTTTTCTAAATTCCAATGTGAACGTTGGAAAATCAGAAATAAAAAAGGGAATAAGAGCTAGTTCAGCAAAAACATCTGGAGGTGGTAACTTAAAACTTAGCTCCTATTTTGCTCCTCTAGTATTAACCTCTACAACTATGGAATTTTTTAAATTTTCTTCGAGGGGTGGAATCAAATCAAATTACCTCCTTAAAATAGGCATCGTATTTCCTTGAGTATGAACTAATTCGTTGAAAGAAACTGCAGGAGCTAGAACAAATAAGGCTGCTACTCTGGCATATACATCCACTAAAATTAATAAGAAGAGGTTTTTGAAAATATTTATAGGGATAAACCTCTTCTTCTAAAGATCTGAAATTTAAAATATGTATTTCCTGGAACAATGAGCAATTCACTGAAAACAGCCCTGTTTGTATATCCAATAAAAAATTGGTAATACCCGATTCAAATTTAAATTAGGCGTGGAGGGTCCTCCTCCGGGATAGAAATCCTATAATACGGGATTTTTGGGTAGTTTCTCACCACTGTTTGCAACTTACTTACTAAATATATAATTTTTGGATATCGGATTAATACGTAGTATAAATAGACGTTAGAAGGGAAAAGTGACCACTTTAATAATCCATTCAAACTCTTTAAGCTAGAAATCTCAAAATTTAATTGAGGCATCAACTATAAAAATTTTAAACACATTTTGTTAAACCGGGAAATCATAAGGTATTCCGATATTTGAAATTAACGAGGTGTAAACCATTTAAGTTAGTATTCTAGAAGGATAACTTTCATTTAGAGAAGTCAGTTTTGGACATACCACACACAAGAAAACACAGCAAAAGGTCCCACGCAGAAAACGTTTTCTCACCTAAGCAGTCTACGGACAAACTATTAGCAAGAGAACTCTACCAAGTATGTGTTCCGATTTCACTAAAATTCAGATATGTAAAAAGGTGACAAAATTAATGGATCCTGTTTTTTTTTTTCTCTTTTAGCTCTATCTTAATTTTTGGTCCCGTATTTCACGAAAAGGGTTTTTATGCGCTTTTCTATTAAACCGATAGCATTAATATATGTACTTTTTGATGAAAGCTTTGAACTTTTATCGCATTGAAATTCCAGCAATGCTTTACATACGGTACACATTAAATATGCATTCGTACATGTTCATATTTATTGTGCACGTAAGGTGTTTATTAACTGATCGTTTGACATTGTTACCCACCATCCAAAAGTAAAACAAGTAAAAAAGGGCTAAATTCGGCTGTGCCGAATCTTTGAATACCCTCCACCAAAGGGGATGAAGATGATATACGTATATACTAAATTTTGCATGAACTGTAATATGAATATGTTTTGTCAATTTATGTAACGAACTTTTGTTATTTAGTTTTAGCAATGTTATTTACAGAGGTCTGCTCTGTTAGCGACTTTAACATTGTTCATTTTTACGTTAACTTAGTTATCATATTATGTAAGACAATAAATGTAATCGAACAATAAGAAGACTTAATAACATTTTTACTTACTTAACAGAAAAAAAAAAATAGATACAGAAAAATTGTACAAATTTGTATGGAAAATTTAGAGGTACCTTCACATTTTCACTCATAACTTTTGAACCGCTTGACCGATTTTGCTCATTTTAAATACCAAACTGCTCGGGAGGATGTTCAATAATCTGGGCAAAAATAGGCACCCCCGCTTGCGTCTTCGCGTCGTGATCGTGATTTCAACAGACAGACAGACAGACGGACATCGCTAAATCGACTTAAAATTGCATAAGGATTACGAATATATATACTTTATGGGGTCTTAAACCTATATTTCGACATATTACAAACGGAATGACAAACTGATATATACCCTCAGCATATATGGTGGAGGGTATAAAAACGCCGTTAAACAACACAAACAACCAGACACACACACCTCTTAACAAGAATTGTACATTATTTTCGTAGGCAGACGAAAGTAAGTTTAATGGGGCAACTTTTTGTTTTAAAGTCCTGATATTGCAGTTACAAAACATCAAGTACCTTTATATCGAGCCATTACCGCCAAAAAAATTTATCCCACACCATAATCGATTTTTGTTTTTTTTTTATCGAAATTGATAGTTCAACATCATTTGCATCATCTGTCAAAATTTCATGGCTGTAGATTAAACCGTTATGATTTTATAACAAAAACAATTTTAATGTAAATGCATATGGTGAGTTGTTTACATTTTCTTTGGACGCTTGTGGTATACAATTAAATTCTCTTTTAAAATAAATGAAACACAAGGGAAAAAAATAAAAAAACACAATTTTTTGAGACTTTAATTAAAAATAAAGATAAAGATTTGTATTTTTGGAAGCTTGAGAACAATATTTCGAAGGTATCCCATGATTTTTTTTTTTTGCAAAATATGTTTTTGTTTTCAATTATTGGATATTTTTACAGCTCTCCCTGGTGCCGTATAGCGATTCAGATGAATCTTTCGTTGATTTAAATGGTTTGGAAAGTTTAAAAGAAGTCGAGGAGGAAACGTGTGTTGGTAAAAGGGGCTACAGAAAGCAAAAGAGAATACCTAAAAGGCTGCAAAAAGTTAAGAAAAAAAAATACGAGTGTTTTGCCCAACCCATGCTTAAAGAAAAAATGTCCAAATTCGTATCATGATAATATTTCTGAAGATGAAAGAATAAGAATAAATGAACATTATTGGGCAACAAAATTAGACAGAAAGATTGGCTGTCTTCTTGTGTTAAACAAGTCGATATTAAAAGGCGATATGGAGAAAGTGACAGAAAAAAGTGCAGCTTTAATTATTTAATCAATATCAATAATACCAGTTTTAAAGTTTGTCAAAAATTTTTATTGAAAACGTTGAATATTTCACAAACGATTTTAATATCCGTAATAAAAAATACAAGTTCATATAAAACTTGCCTTGAAAATATAAAAAAGCCAACTGCACACAACAAATCTGAGGAAGCAAACATATCGCTAGTAAAATCCTTTATAGAACAATTACCAGCGGTGCCGGAATAAAAGTAAAAAATTATATCTACCTCAAGAATTTCGAAACATAAAAACTGTATATCAGCATTATGTAGAACATTTGAAAACTATTAATAAAGTAAATAGTCAGTTATCGTTAAGAGTATTCCGTAATATTTTTAGAAGCAGTTTCAATTTAGGCTTTCATTTACCTAAAAAAGATAAATGTATCTTGTGCGAAAATTACAATAATTTAGATACAGAATCCAAAAAGCAATTGGATTCATCAGAAGAGTATCAAATGCATCTAAAGGACAAAGGGAAATCTAAGCAAAAATTTTTGGAGGACCAAAAGCTATGAAAAGAGAATCCGGGTTATTTATGTACAAGTTTCGACTTGCAAAAGGTCTTAAATACTCCCTATGGAAAAAGTGTAACTTTGTTCTATTCTAGAAAATATTCATTCTACAATGAAAGTTTTTATGAGAGTGGTACAAGAGATGGGTTTTGTTTTTTATGGGGAGAAAAGGATGGTAAATGAGGGTGTAATGAAATTTGCACAACTGTTTTCCAATACCTTAAATTAGTCGATGAAAGAAAAACCCAGTCGATAGTCCATCTTTATTGTGATAGCTACGCAGGACAGAACAGAGCTATGCTTGCGACATTAACCTATTTTATTGAAAACTCTAATTTTGCAACTAATATAAAAATCACATACTTGTTGCCTGGACACACCATGATGCCTGTTGATTCGATACATAGTACAATTGAATCGTTTATTCGGAATAGAACTATTTGGGCTCCAAGTGAGTGGTACACCACAATATCAAATGCAAGAACTAACCCAAGAAAATGTAATTGTATTGAATTAACTTACACTGATTTTAAAGACTGGAAGACATTTTCACAGGCGGTTTTTCCAAATTCAGTGAAAATTCAATTTACAAAATTACTCTCTGTCCAGACGAAACTCCAAAAAAGTTTCTAAGGGACCTACTCAATTATATGATGATATATTAAACATTTCTTCTGCTAAATATAAGGATTTGAAAACGCTGCGATAGAAAACCTATACCCGTAAAATTCCAACACGAGTATTTAAATTTAAAATGGGATGGATCTGTTAAAGATTTGCTACCTGAAACCGACCAGGAAGATAGTACTTAGCGTTCTTTATATATTTTTATCTATCGTTATTCAAGTTTACAAGATTTTAATATGAATAACATTACTTTGTTAATACAAAACTTTAAATATATGAATTACATTACTTTATTTTTGTTTTATCCAATATACTATGAAATGTATACATTTATTTTTTTTAAATGAAATTTAATTTAATTTTAAGGAGTAAGTAAAAAAATTATATAAAAAAAAACGGGAAGTCACTTCCTTAAAATAAATTTTTGTGTAACCCACACACTTTTTTAATAATAGGTTGCCAGAAGGAAAGCAAAAAAAATGTATCCCACAAAAACAACCGTTATGATGCAAATATCTATTTAAAATTATTAAAATTAAATGTATTACACAAAACAATATTTACATTATAAATTTTAAAATAATGGCTTTATTCAAACTGATTTTATTAAAAAAAAACCTTCTACTGTAAAATTTCAAATTTGTGGGATACATTTTTTCGGCGGTTATGGCTCGATATGTATACACGAGGCAGAGCTTTAATACAATTAATTAACAAACTAACTAACAGAGAAGGTATTTCAAGCTAAGCTCACAAAATTGTATGAAATTTGGATATGAGATAGAGAAGATATATCTTAGAGCAATCTGCAGTATTTTTATCAGCCACTCGGAGGGAGGAAAATCATAATGTGCTCTGTTCGATATTACAAATAAATATATATCAAACATTTTCCTGCTCTAAAAGCGCAAATTTACTACCCAAGCAAAAAGTTTATATATGTGGCTTTAGCTAATAACATATTATCATATATAAATACACATGTTGGTGTGTATAATATAATTTTAATAAATATAATTGGGAGCTTGAGTAACACACAAAGTTATTGATGCTGCGTGTATTTGATAAAACTAAATTTATAAATTGTAATGCTTAAAGAATTGTTTCCTTTAAATGTTATATCATTTGGAAGTGGTTGTGTTAGTTCTGTCTTTTTTTGCATGCGACACTTGCAAAAATAAAATTGCATCATTTTTTTATATACATACATAAATTGTTTATTATTGCATAGCACAGGCATTCTTATTATGTTCAGATATAATAATAAGAAATGAAGCATATTTATTCATATTTATGTATGTTCATGTTTTTCAACTTCGTTTCTAAATAAACTGAAGAAGGCGGGAATATCTCATTTATTCAAGTACCACCAAATCACATGTGTGACATCTGCATAAGTGCTGGGACACTTCAATTGGTTAATGCATATGCAGAATTAATTATATATTCACTCGTACCATTAATTTTTTATACGGCGTACTTTATAATGAAAGGGTTTATATGAATAAGATATAATTTATAATTATTTTTTTATTGTTGAAAGGATGCAACAACATGATGCATTTGATAAAATGTGGATATTTGATGTAGACACTAAAATAGGCATTACCCATAGGTTTCGAATGTAAGCTGAAAATAATAAAATTTGGAACAGTAGTTATATACTAGAAGTAGGGGCGCTTATATATTATTAGAAGTGTTACGAAATCTAAAAATAATACATAAGGTCACCTACATACTCAAAAAAATATTTACCAAATATTATGTAATTTAACCAAATTTTAAGAAATTTGGGAATGATTTGGCTCCAAACAAATTTTAACTTAGATCAAGTATACACTTTTCCTAAAAACAAGTACAAGCAACTTGCTTTAATTAAGTGAATTATGTCTTAAATTTTTTGGAATTTCACTAAAAATTAGTATATTTTTACTTAAATATGGTATAAATTTGTTCTTAAATTTAGTAAAAATTATTTGTAAACGAGTAAATTCGTCTTAAATTTTATTACGCTTGAACTCGTGGTAATGCTGAAACCTTATTATACCCTCCACCATATATGGTGAGGGTATATATCAGTTTGTCATTCCGTTTGTAATATGTCGAAATATAGGTTTAAGACCCTATAAAGTATATATATTCGTGATCCTTATGCAATTTTAAGACGATTTAGCGATGTCCGTCTGTCTGTCTGTTGAAATGGCGATCACGACGCGAAGACGCAAGCGGGGGTGCCAATTTCTACCCAGATTATTGAACATCCTCCCGAGCAGTTTGGTATTTAAAATGAGCAAAATCGGTCAAGCGGTTCAAAAGTTATGAGTGAAAATGTGAAGGTACCTCTAAATTTTCCATACAAATTTGTACAATTTTTCTGTATCTATTTTTTTTTTTTCTGTTAAGTAAGTAAAAATATTATTAAGTCTTCTTATTGTTCGATTACATTTATTGTCTTACATACTATGAGAAGAGCTATATGTGTGTTACTCTGATAACTGTGCAGACCTCTGTAAATAACATTGCTAAAACTAAATAAATAACATTACTAAAACTAAATAACAAAAGTTCGTTACATAAATTGACAAAACATATTCATATTACAGTTCATGCAAAATTTAGTATATACGTATACCATCTTCAGCCCCTATGGTGGAGGGTATTGAAAGATTCGGCACAGCCGAATTTAGCCCTTTTTTACTTGTTTTTAGTTTATAAATTTTTTTCATGGTATGTGCATCCATAATACACACACACACAAATTTCGCTTATTAATATTTATTAATTTATAATTCTCATTAAGTGCTTAATTTTAGATATATAAGTGACTATATAAGTTTGCATCATAGAATCTAAGTAATCATTTAATTTTTTTTGTTGTGCATGAATATTAACGAAAACATTATATTCGTTAATACATACAAATATTTGAATTTGAAATTTATTACTTAAATGCAGGGACCGTAAATAAGGATTATTGTTCGTTTTTTTTAAATCAAAAATTCAATCACTTAGAACAGACATAAAAAAAATTTATTGCCCATTATTATTATTTTTTGACAATCTTTGCATATCCGTCATGATTTTTAAATTTTTGATTTCTAAAGTTTTCTTCAATGGTAATCATTATTTTTGAGTAATAATAAAAAATCAGCCATAATCATTATTTTTGAGCAAAAGAAATAAAACTTAAAAATAATCATTATTTATGATTTTAATTTTTTTCGCTCAAAATAAAACTCACTTTGAGGCTAGTTGGTAGCGTGCTAGCTTATCAGTTCGCGGGTCGTGGGTTCGATTCCCACCAGAGGCTCTGGTCTGTTTTTGCTACAACGAGCCGATAGCCTTTGTTGCTAGTGCTCGGTTAGGGTATTAGGATATAATTTGTAATTATATGATTAATATAAAATAAATAAATAAAACTCACTTTTAATTTACGACTTTATATATGATGTACTTACATATTTTTATGCATATGTATATATATTTACACCTACATGAATACCCATTATATAATTTTTACTTAATAATTTTGTTACTAACGTGTTCATTTGCAGCACGAATAAGAAGAATTTTGCTGCAAAACCCGATAAGCCTTTTGCTCGCCAGAGCACAGCTTAAGCAGCTGTTACTACAAATAATAAATTTGAAAGAAATCGTAAGTAAATTTATCTTAAAACTAACGCAAACACAAATTTATATATATATATATATTACAGATTAGTAAAATACCTGAGCCTTGCTCAAGTAGCCCGAAGGCATCGACATAATTCGACGCAGCGAGTGCATTGCTTATCTCAGTATTAGAACACCTGCTCCCTCTTGAACGAGTATCTGAATACAATTGCGGTAGCTTCCGGTGAGGAAACAGAAGATGGTTGGCACACTGAGGAGTTACACAAAGGCTATTCTGAAATGGACAACTATTGTCCAAAGCGAGTTTGTACAAACAAAAATATTATGAAGTACTGGGAGGAAAAAAAAGTTCAATACCCCTATCTGTACCAGCTGGGCAAAGTGGTGCACTCTGTTCCTGCCACACAAGTGAGTATTGAAAGATAATTTTCTGCATTAAAAACAATGCTAACGGATCAAAGGTGCAACCTATCAGACGAGTCGTTGGCGAAATTACTTTTTGTAAAATTAAATAATAAATAATTAAAAACAAATAAAATTGATTAAAAAAACTGATGAAATCATTTTTAATAATTTTTTCGCCTTGGTTGGTTCCTCTGGATTTGTTTTATGAGGATATGGAACTATGTTGGTAAAAAAAACTCACAAAAAAGTCATAAATTGAAAGTGAGTTTTATTTTGAGCGAAAAAAATAAAAATCATAAATAATGATTATTTTTGAGTTTTATTTTTTTTGCTGAAAAATAATGATTATGGCTGATTTTTATTAATATTACTCAAAAATAATCATTACCATTGAAGAAAATCCTTAAAACTCATAATATAATCATTATTGTGCAATTTTTATTATAAAATTCATAATGATTACGGTCCCTGATTAAATGTTTATAGTATACTTGGTTTAAATAAGTTAAAATGATTGAACTAAATCTAAAGAAGTTCCATATATAGATTTTGTATTTTCATACAATTTTAAATTTCTTTATTTTTAGTTTATTAATTCTTAAAGTTTAGGATTTTTTACTAACAAGAAGTAAACGTTTTTAAAGAACATTTAACATAAATAAAGATAGGAAAATGTCTCCCTATTTTTAAGTTAATGAAAGTTTTTCTTAAACTAATATCAAATAAATTTGCATTATTTCGAAGCATTTTTATTAATTTTAAGGAAAAACTCATAGCTTTTATTTTAGTAAGGTGTAAACTTTTAGTTAGTTCATACATTTTTCTGAGTGTAGTTTAAGCAGTTTTTTAAGGGGAAATTACTTTCGGATGTGTTTTATTGCCAGCCTAAAGGTGATTTTGGCAAGATACCCTAAAAATGTAATCTATGATCATCCAAGCTTGAATTTGAACCCGGAATTAGTGCCCACATCTTAACGACATCAATGGTTATGTAATTCTCTCACTCAACGCAGAGCTTTGTGTTGATATCAGGAAAATATATTATGGGAAGGAGGAAATAGGGAATAGTGGTTGTAGACTTGAATTTCTCTAAACTGTACACTATAGTGGTTCAAAAAAATTTCAAAGTTTGAATTTGCAATCTCCAAAATTTTTTAATTTATACAAAAAGTAGGGTTTAGTTTAAATTGATTTTTTTTGTATAATTTAACAAAATTTTCCAATATCGTCTTAAATAATGTGCATAAAAAGAATATGAGATTAAAATTTTAAAAAATTCAGTAATTTTTAAGAAGTTCGCGATTACTTTAAATCAATATATAAATATAAAAAATTGTTGCAAGTGTGTTGTGACTTTATAACTCACCAACGGTCAAACCGAATTCGATTAAATTTTTAGGGTTTGTTTGTATGGTCATCTACATGATTTATTTAAAGTTTGCACGAACGATGCGCCTGTGAGTTATAACTTTTCATGTCAACATGTGATTTTGACCATATAAAAAAACAAAACAAATACGTAGGCGCGCATGACCGTGTGCGGTAGGTATAGTGTGTGCTGACTTCATACACACGGTAATTTGAGCGCCCCGGAAGGCTAGTTGGTAGCGTGCTAGCTTATCAGTGCGGGGGAGTCATGGGTTCGATTCCCACCAGAGGCTATGGTCTGTTTTCGCTACAATGAGCCGATGGCCTTTGTTGCTAGTGCTTGGTTAGGGTATTAGGATATAATTTGTAATTATATGATTAATATAAATAAATAAAATAAATCTTCCGATAAGAATTATACAGGCCAAAAATACTATATCTTTCTACTTCTGCAAAAGGTGATCCTTTCTCATTTTGTTCCATCTTAAATCTTTCGTTATTTTAAATGTCATCACTAAAAAAATGGCAAATAAAACTATTTTCTTTGTGCCATCACTAGCAAACTGACATGGCAGAAAATAAAAAAAAAAAACAAAATTATTCAACAAAGGAAAATGAGCGGCACATTTACTGCATTAAAATTTGGGTTTGTTCGTGCAAAGCAACAACTACTCCAATGATTAATGCTTTCCCTAAATCCATTTTTTAATGTTTTTTTCTTTTATTTTTTTTGACAGCTGAATAAATGAGAGAT
Organism: Eustalomyia histrio; assembly: GCA_949748255.1. Classification (NCBI taxonomy): domain Eukaryota; kingdom Metazoa; phylum Arthropoda; class Insecta; order Diptera; family Anthomyiidae; genus Eustalomyia; species Eustalomyia histrio. The sequence continues at coordinate 98,191,516 of OX456524.1, read as the reverse complement.
GAGAGATGTTGCCAATGATTTCAGCATCTTCCATGCGTTTCACAAAGATGTTGTTCAGTGTAAAAAGCCTATAAATAAAACTTTTTTTTTTAATTTCTTTTGCAGACCAGTAATAATGACATATTTGTAGGGATGTGGAACTCGTGAACTCGAACTTTTATTTTTTTGGACCATCTTACTGTAAATATATTAGATTCGATTACAGTTTGGTCTTGCTTGAGCGAACACAAATGTATCTGCTGGAAGTGTATTCCACATACGGGTGGTTAGACCAATACACAAATTTTGTCTGTAATACGATTTGCGATTTACTTGACAATCGAATAGGTATAATTTCCCTAGGGATAGTTTTACTTACCTCAGTAGAACTCGTACCATGGTAGTGTCGATCTTATTTAACCTATTGATGGCTTTCAGGTCCTATGAGTCAACAAACAACATATGCTCTTGTATGCATCAAGATCTCGTGCCCATTCATTTATTTTCGTTAGATCCTGATTAAATGTCATTAATAACCGGATTTTTGCTTGAAACCTTTACAAGGCTTGGCATATGATCGAAGGAATATGAATAACAAATGTTGATATGATCTGCAGAAGAGTATATAGCTTTCGAGGTTTGACTGAGAAAGTTGTTAAAAAGGTAAGAAAAAGGGAAGAAGAAAAGACGGATCTTTGCGGCATTACTGCAGTTATAGGAAACTCATGCTCTCCTTAACCTTCGAAATTAAAAATTATGTTCAGATCCAGCTTACTATTGAGCTTAATACTTGGAGGGAGATCAAATTGGTTTTCATACTACAGCGACGTTTGATATACTAACATCCATGGATTGAGCCTGTTCAAAAGACACTTTTATTTCAACTCTATTGCGGATTTTGGTAATCGATGGGCAGCAGGAAGAAAAATGATAAAGTATAAATCAGTACCACAAAAATATATATACTTTCGTGGTACGGCGTCGAAATCAATTTTATAATTCATATCCAGCATGAAAACGCGTAAAAATCCTTTTGTCACTTTTACCACATTCACAAAAATTGGCACAACTTAAGCAATGCAACAATTATTTTTATTTTTTTACAAGAGATAGCACTCTCACTAAGCAGTAATAGATTATTAAAATATTAACAAAAACGTTATTTTACAATTTACCATACGCTCCAATGCGTCTCATCATACCCTTATATAAATACATATGTCTCCAACCTTAGTATTTTCTGGCAAAAATTGTATTTCGTCTATGAGAGAACTATTCGTATGTATCAGGCACTCATAAATTCTCTTATTTAATATTTAAATATTGAGATAATTTTAAAAATAGATTTATTAAAATTCAATTCGTTTGTAATTTTAAACCGAAGATGATTAATTCTTCAGAATGAGGCACTTGAAGAACTGCTTCATATTCTTCTGAATGACGTGACTTACTGAGTGCTCATCTTTATCGTAATGTGAGAAATATAAATCCATACAATAATGTATTATATTCTATTAGGATTTTGGAAATATATGGAAATTTCTCAGTTATTAGGACCGCTGACAAAGTCCTGCCCACTGTGTGCCTGAAAAAATCTTTCACACCAAATACTTTAAACAAGTCAGTGGACTAATTTCAATTGGATAATAACGGTTAGAGTAGAGGTGTGGTAATTGGATGGATCGGAATATTATAACGAGAATACAGGAGCCGCTACTTTTTTTACTTAATTTCCAAGATGTCCTTCCGATGGTAAAGTTTGTAATTTTATGCAATTTAAGTTTCCACTATGCATGGTTTTTATAAGAACCTCCAAGCGAACAAATGATGTTATTATTCCTAAGACTCCACCTGAGGTAGTGAAAGAATTTGTAACATATCTTAACTAAATAATTGCAATCTGGACTCGGATGGCAAGAAAAATAGATTATAGTGGGACCTACACTATCAGCAGGCCCATAATCCTTCTTTGGAATTCCCAATAGCTTCATTCACATCCTGGTCACTTATTATTCTAGAGGTGCCAGAGGCGAAGCGCATTTGAAGGCTTACAGCAAGTAGAAAAAATGGCCGTATTGAAGACTTAAGCCTGCGCATTAAAACTTTTAGGCTACACATTAGATCCTATGGGCAATGGTGGATCAAAAATAATTTGTATGTTAATTTAGAATCTGATTACCAAAAGGTAATACGAGCCTGAGCCATAGGATTCTTTCGAGGAATATGCCATTTTTCAAATATCAGGGACTCTATACGACAGAGACTCCATACTATTATAGGTATATTACTTACTTTAATATTGAGTGTATGAAAGTATTAATAATTAATATTAAACTCCAGTTTTTTCGTTGCACTCAGTTAACCAACAACAAAAACGGCTGCCATCTTCATCCACTCCAACAGTTAATTTACTTTAAAAGTTTTTATTTCCTTGGATTAACTGTAAATGGATTTTTAAAAGAACAGTTAACAAGGTAATTTTTAGAGCATGACTACATCCTTTAATAAACACTATTACAATTTTTGTATGCCTTTTTAATGTTTCCTACATGCATTATAGTATGTCGATTAATTTAATCACATTTTTAAGCTCAGAAATGTTTAATGGTTAAATCAACAAGATCAATTTTCGTTTAGTTATTGATGATGATGATGATGAAATCGATAATGATTAACAGTTTTATATTGTTTTTATTTTATTTTTTTCTTGCTGTATATAAAACAATGAGTGAATGAAGTTCATGTTTGCCATGGATGGATTGTTAACTGTCGGTCAAACAAAATTGAGGCAAAAGCATTAACAATGATCGAACAAAAAATTAATGTTAAACAAACACATGTATTTCTTTATTTTACGTATGTTAAGCAGCCACTATTATCGACAAATTACTTTTTTTGTTTGCGTCCAACATCAGGGAAGAGGGTTTTTTTCGCTCTTTAGGTTAATAGGAATAAAACACAATGGTAAACTAATGTTTGGCACATTAGCCATGTTTGTTTGTTTTTTGATCTGACATGCAATTATTTGTAAAAGGTTTATACATTAAGGTGACCAGATATGATCAGTTAGGTATGAGTATTTATGGTATTTATAAATATGGATCATATATACTAATTTTGAGTAAATGATGATGTGGTGCTAGGCATGCTAATAGGCTTTCTTTCAGTGTATAATTCATTTGTTTGCCTCCTAGCTTCATATTAAATATCAAAACGGCAAATTTTTATATGTGTTTCCAATTTTAACTAAGGAGATTGATGGGGTGCCAGAAATTGTTATCAAACTAATTGTACTGAATAAATTATTCCACGTCACGTGATTCTTTTTGCAAATTTATTGTTAACAGATCTGACATTAAAGCGTTGCCATCGTCACTAAGCCCTTAAGCTCAGAAAAAGCCTTCCATTTAAAATATATTTGGATCAACTCGTTTACTTGCTAATTTTGTTACGTTATCTTAAACTAAGAAACCCAAATCGAGTAACAATGGATACAATTTTATGATATTATGTAATATTAATGACTAAAGCCACGGCTGGCTGTCGAAAAAAATAGTGTTCCCTTTTTTGTATAAAATTCTTTAATTTGCAGATAATATATGTTACACAGTCTCGGGAACAGAATAGTCGTTTCGTCATGGTACATAATTGAGAGTTATTTTTATATATTCCAACTCATTGTGTGAGAGAGAATAAAAGGTGGTCCAAATACAAGTATCTATCTACAAATAAAATGAAAGAAACTTAATAATATTATGGTTTTATTAGAAATAACAAATATTCACACAATTTATGCGAGACGATTTCATACATGTGGCGGACGCAGATGGCTTTGTAGTTTCGCATCCTGTGAGTCCAAATTTTTCAGACTTTGTTGTAGGTTTATGATTCTATCTCACGAATGGCTCGGATGTAGCATCGGTCTTTAACGGTACTCCACAAGAAAAAGTGTAAATGGGTCAAATCGCTCAAATCGCCAAGACGGCTAAAAACCCAAGATATAGTTTTTTGATGAGCGGCGCACCATCCTGCTGAAATCAAAGATTAGCCAAGTTCATATCTTCCATTTCAGCCCATAAAAAGTCCGTAGTCATAACACTGTAGTGTTTGCCGTTGACTGAAAACGCGGTTCCAGCGGCATTTTGAAAAAAAAAATGGGCCAAAAATCAACATCAAACTGTTACTCTCTGTAGATGCATTGGCCTTTCGACAACAATGACGTGTGGGTTTTCCGATCCACAGATGAAGCAATTTTTTTAGTTGACATAGCCGGGGAGATAGAAATGCCCCTCGTCAAAGAAGATGATTTTTCGGCCAAATTCGACGTCGAATTGGAGCGTCTGTAATGCCCAATCTGAGAAAATGTAACGAATTGGATGGTCTCTTGCCTTTGGAGGTTAAACATCTGTCAGTTTGGAGGTTAAACATCTGTCATTATAATTCAGTATTCGATAGACTCCAAAGTGTAAGCACACATTTTTTTCAATTGCTATAATAATTTTGTGCCTAAAAAAGATGTTTTGCGGAGACGTCTGATAACCTTCTTTCATTTGAAGAAAACGGCTGCTGAAAGTTATTGATTGTTGGTATAAGTCTAAAGTTGTGATTTTGACACAGAAGACAAGGAGAGGCCTGGTCAGCCGAAAAAGTTTAAAGATGAGGAGTTGGAAGCATAACTCGACAAAGATTGTTGTCAAACGCAAGAAGAACTTGCATTATCATTGGGAGTCACACAACAAGCCATTTTCCTACTTTTAAAAGCATTGGGATTCATTCAAAAGCAAGAAAATTGGGTCCATATGAATTGAAGCCGAGAGGCGTTGAAAGGCGGGTTTCGCATGTCGGAAATGCTGCATGAACTCTACAAAAAGAAGTAATTTTTCCATCGTATTGTTACTGGTAATGAAAAATGGATACAGTATTATAACCCCAAGCGCAAAAAGTCATATGTAAAGCCCGGCCAACCAGCCAAATCAACGCCGAAGCCGAATATCCATGGCGCCAAGGTAATGCTCTCTATTTAGTGGGATCAGAAGTGTGTTTTGTATTATGACCTATTGAAGTCGGCTCAGACGAACACAGGGGACCTGTACCGAACACAATTGATAAGTTTGAAGGGAGCAATCAACGAAAAATAGCCAGAATATTCAAACAGACACGAGGCCATAATCTTCGATCATGACAACGCTCGGCCATATCTTGCAAGACCGGTCAAAAACTATTTGGAAAACAGTGGATGGGAAGTTTTGGCTCACCCGCCCCTTCTGACTACCATTTGATTCGATCGATGCAGAACGCCCTTACCGGAATACGCTTCACTTCATAACAGGGTATCAGAAATTGGCTTGATTCATTCTTTACCTCAAAACCGGAGCAGTTCTTTTGGCGCGAATCCATATGCTACCAGAAAAATGGTAAAAAGTAGTGGCTAACGATGGACAATAGCTTAAGTAATGTATTAATTCATTTTGTTATTATTATAAATGCATTTTTCAAGCAAAAAAAAATCGACATTATTAACTTGTATACCAATAATTAAAACTTACACCCACAAATTTAAATTGCCTTAAAATGTTAGGTAGAGGTAAGGTAGATGTGGTAGCCTGCCAATTAGACTCACTTAGACTATATAGTCCCTTGTGATACCACGGCCTTAAAATGTTACAAAGATTAAAAAAGCATTGGAAGTAAGGATACCGACACATGTCTTAAAATATGACATTTACTAAAAATATCACTAAGAAGTTTTTAGTTCTAAAAATCAGCCCTGAAATCAATTAAAATTTGATCTTAAAAGTAAAAAAAAAAATTTTTTTGACTTAAATATTTTTTAAAAGAGAAATTACCAAGTTAAAACAAAATGATAAATTCATTTATTTTTATTTATTTTATATTAAATATATAATTACAAATTATATCCTAATACCCTAACCGAGCACAGACCAGAGCCTCTGGTGGGAATCGAACCCACGTCCCCCGCACTGATAAGCTGGCACGCTAGCAACTAGCCTATCAGGGCGCTCTAAAAAATTCATTTATATTTATAACAATTTTTAAGCCAATGATTTTTTTTCAATTTTGTCCAAAATATTTTTCGAAAAAAATAAGTAAAAGAAAAATGTGGATGCTCGATAAAAAAAATATATTTGAAATTTTGTACTAATATTAATAATATTTAGGAATTTTTTTTGCTGATTTTAGTAAACAGATTTTAAATTTAACTTTAAAGAAAGTTTACTAAAATTTAATAGCGGCAGCTAATTTTTTCTACAATCACACGCGCGGTGTTTTTCATTTAACCCTTATGTGTGTGGAAAAAAACACCTTCTATAGGGTGAATAGGTACCTGGGTACCTACATACAAATTGTATGAGAAATGTAATTTTTTGTCTTCTTAGCAAAGAAGGTGCTTAACTCTGCAAGTTTTTTGCTGAATTTAGCAAACAAGTTGCTGATATTACAAACTTTTTTTGGGTGTATGATAAATGAATTATTCTGAGATTCTCCATAAAATGTATGAGCACACAATAATTGTATATATTGGGGTTTTCCCTTTTTCCCCTTTAAATATATTTTTAAATCTCCAGCAAAAAAATAAAAATCTTATTATAATGAATGGGCAAACACTACGTATATTAGGGATTCCCCTTTTTCTTTTGTTGCGAATGTGAAAGTGATGACGACGAATTTACAACTTCTGATATCGACGAATACATTCCACCAGCTAACGACGCAGCATCGGAAGGTTCAGATGCAGAGCAGGTGGGATGCATTGAGGCTGCTGAGGATTCATATGATTCAGATGATAGTGATAAAGAACAGCTACACAATGAAATCTGTGATAAAGATGGCACTGTATAACAGTTGACGAGCGCTTACACAAAATATGCCGTCTTAGCCTGAGATATACGGAATAAAAATATTTTAGGCATGTGACACAAGTAATTCCTACCCCTTGCACGGTCAATTGTATACAGGTAAACCAACAGAAGGAGAGCGTCAAACAAATATAGGGGAAAGAACAGTTTTAGACCTGTTAGCCCATATAAAAACTCCGGAAGAAATTTTACTACAGATAACTTTTTTACATCCTTACGACTGGCTCGAAAACTAAACTCGTGGAATTTGACACTAGTTGGAACAGTAAGAAAGAACGAAAGATTTTTACCAGCAAATATGCAGCCACATAAAGGCTGATTCCTGTAACGGAATCCACTACAGCTGCTAAGCCAGAAATTATAACCTATTACAACCAAACTAAGGGAGGGTCGACAATATGGATAAGCTATTGGGAAAATATACTTCTAAACGTAGGACATGTCGATAACCGTTAGCATTATTTTTCAATAAAATCGATGTAGCAGCATTAGCAGCATACATTGTTTACATGGAGTACAATGCACAATTTATTTCAACTGACCATCGCAGACTATTTTTGAAAGATTTAAGTTTTGAACTATGCAAGAGCAACATTGAACAACGTGCCAAAAATTCAAATGTAACGAAAATCGATTCCACTCGATCAGCAATACAGGTTGTATTGGGGCGAGATATTTCAACAACAGCTGTTGCTAATGTAAAAAATCGAGATAAGAATGGCCGTATTTCAGTTGTAGGAAGTTGTTACCTATGCTCTAAGCTTACAAAGAAGCAGAGAAAAACTCGAAAGGCTTGCAAAAATTGCTTCAAGCAGATTTGTAACGAGCATTCAATCAATCGTCCCATATGTAAAAACTGCTTGGATTAATTTTATTTATATTAATTTTTTTTGTATTAAACTTTGAAATAGTGTTTTTAATGTAAAATATTTTTATTTTTTATAAAAAATAAACCTTGAATAAACTCTTTTATTGTTAAACAAGTCAAATAATATACATAGATTATCACACGTTTATAAAACAACTAATTAATTTTTTCACGTGCCTCCATATAAAACGTATTCAGGTACCCAAGTACCTATTCACCCTATTGAGGGTGCAAAAAGCAAATTGATATGCCACGCCCCCCCAAACTGATCTTGTATATAAAATCCTATGAAAACATAATAATAACAAAAAGTTAGGAGTTCTCATGAAATTGTAGAATTGTAGATTAAAATCTTATATGAACAATTTGGATTTGAAAACGCAATAGGTACACAGGTACCTGTCCACACACATAAGGGTTAAGCGAATTTTTTTATTTCAAAAATATTTCTCAACATTGGGGTGACCAGTACCAAAATCGAGGATTAATTAAAAAGTGAAGTAAGTTTTTCGTATAAATATTAGTACCATATAAAAGTAGATAAAATGCAACAGTAATAACTGTAAAAATTATGGATCTATGTTATGTTGTTTACTTTTTTCGTTATACTCTCTCAAAGTTAATTAATATTTGCTAATTTGGCAATATTTGTTAAAAAGTGAAAATCAAGATATTTTAATGGCGATTTGTGCGAATTGTTTTTTAGAAAACACTATTTTTTAAAATGGTTCTATCTCAGGTATTTGACACATTTATTAATAATTTATTTTAAAGAAAAATATTGCGGAAATATTTTTAAAGTTTTTTTTTTTTAATTGGTCAAAAAATAAGTTTTTTAAAAAAAATTTTGATTTTCAAAATATTTGTGAGAATACTTGGGCAAAACTTTTTATATATTCTTAAAATATGGTACTTCAGCTTGATTAATAAAGAAAAAAAAACTTTGCCCGTTTGTGCCCCATTTAAAAATATTTGAGATTTTGCGAAACACATTAACTTAAATTTGTTTTTTCTGTTTTGTTTCGTTGAAGTGACTATTTTTGTTACTGTTATTGTTGTTGTAAGTATGATTTTTGTATCAGACCTGGGCGTTAATAATTACATTTCAATTACAATTACCTGTAATATAATTAACATTGTTATAATTACACAAATTCTTGATTCATAGACCCGAAATATCATCCCATGCTCTATTGCCAATAGGCCAACTTTCTGAGGAGGCACAAGAAGCTCGTAATAAAGATTTTAAAAGTTTTAGAGAATATGCTCCTAAATGCAGTCGCGAAAAATCGATTGAAGACATTTTTAATCGGTTTCTTATAACTTCAGATCCTTTAATTTCAAGCAATAACAAACTTTATGAGAAAAAACTACATAATTTAAATTTACCACAAATAGCACTTGATTTGCTATTCCGATGATGATGAAGTTGATGAGGATAATAATGAAGATGATGATAATGATGAAGGTGAAGATAATTATTAAAATCATTTTTAATTCCATATTTTAGCAATGAATGTGCCTTGTTTCAAAAAAAAAATATATATATTTTATAATCAGAGGCTTTCTTAAACGTAATTTTTAAAATTAATTAAAAAACAACACAAAAAGTTATATTGTTTCATACGTGTACTTCTTCATTGTGGCAAACGCAAATAAATTTAAATTTTTTGTAAAGCACAACAAGAGACGTTAAAATAATCAGTGGTCAAATAAAAAATCCAAACATTTTGATTTTCATTAATCATTGCCGACATCGCGTACGTGTAGCCAAAAACGAATGACTGCACGCACACGAAATAAATGAATCGATGAATCGATGTATGCATCAAAAACATGTATGAATGCTTTTGTTTTTTAAAGTTCCTTCATTTTAAATTTTTTAAAGCAAGAGTAGACACGAATTATTTCGTCAAAACCTAAAACCTATTTTGCCAAAAAGTTCAAAATTTGCATTTAATGAATGCAAGGGTGGACGAAAGTGAAGCCATAAAATTATTAAAATGCATTTCTTTTAATAATTACGCAACTTTTGATTTAATATTTTTTTCCATAATGCACTAATACAAAAGTCTTCAATCGCTGGTAGGGAAATAAAGATCCGCTGATTTAGGGACACCCTAATGCACATTTAAGATACATTTTAGTAAACAATAATTGACGTTCGAAAATGTTTGAAAAAGGATATATCAAAATTTTGAAATGTAATTTAATTGTTACAAAAATGATAACAAATTTTGTTGTTTTTCGTGATAAATGTATTAAAAAAAATTTAAAAGTTTAATCAAGGATGCACAAGTTTAGCTGAAAATTTTAATATATTTTGTCATATTTTCCTGGACCTATTTAAATAAATATTAAGTTTAATTCAAAATAGTGTTTATCCAAATGTCTAATTTAAGTGTGAAAAGTTAATGCCAAATTTATAATTTATAAGGATTAAACTAAAAACAGTAATTTATAACTTTCTTGCATCTCCAGTAATATATCGTTTAACCATCATGGTGATACAAAAACCCAATATCAAGTTATAAAGATGTATTATCTTTAAATAAAACTTTATTATTTTAAGGTCCATATCTAAAAAACTCTTCCTTCTTAATAATGATAAATACATTTGAAAATATAGATATTTGCCATTTTAAATATATTTATTATTTAAGCTGTTTTTTAATATGAAAAAATTTGACGTTTTTTTTCGGGTATGAAATGTGGTTTTGTGCGTTCGCAGTATTTTCGGCATTTTTATGGTTTTGTGAAATTACCTCGTACAGACGTTTTGTTGAAAAAGGCAAAATGATACAATTTCGAAATCAAATCGATTTTAAAATAAAATAATTAAATTATTTTTACAATTTCTTAAATAATTTGTTTGCGGAATTTAAGAGCATTTAATTACTTTAATATTTTTTTCTTTTTAAGCATAAGTCCTGGCTTATTCTGCTTTTTCACATTTAATACATTTAACATACATATTTTAAAAAAAAAACTGGAGTCGTAGAACAAAACGTATTTTTTCTCTTATTTAAATTTATTTTTAAGAAATTGAGAATTGGCATCAACAAAAAGTGGTTGCTGTTGTCCTAAGCGATGAAGCACATTTAATGGTTTTGTTAGTTTTCAAAATTGCCGCATTTGAGGTATAGGAACCCTCGTGTGATTGTCCAAAAATTAATGCACCCACAACATGTCACTGTTTGGTGCAGATTTTTAGCTGGAGGTATTATTGGAACATACTTCTTCGGAAATGATGCTGGTTAAGAAGAGACTGTTATATCTGCTTAAATTGAATAAGTTATCTCTGCTTAAATTGAATAATATTGATGTGGACGACATAAGGTATACACAAAACTATGCCACATGCCATACAGAAACGTAATACTGGTCACCTTAACAGTTTCTTTATTTGTTTATTTTTTGTGGGATTCCCACTGTTAATACCAAAAAACATTTCCGATAATTTCAACAATTTGAAGTTTATAAAAAAAACAAACAATTCAAATTGCCCTTGATCTTTAAAAATAATCAAGAATAAGAAAAGGGTAAAATCACCAAAAAAACAACTTTAAATTGGATAACCTGGTATAGAACAAAACAAGTAAGAGCGGCTAAATTCGGCTATGCCGAATCTTATATACCCTTCACCATGGTATTCTGAAGGAGATGAATACATCGTTGGAATCTACTACCTCATAGCTCTCCACAAACAAGCGGTATCCCCATTTATTTTTTCTTAAATGTCCAAAAATTTTAATCCAAAATAATATGTCATGTAAAATCTCAAATTTATATTTTTCCATATGTTTCAGCGCTTTTCTTGTCAAATTTGGCATTTTCTAGGCAAAAAAAAGTTGGCGACACTACTATTTTTATACCCTTCATTTTTTATTTATATCATTCACAATAGTTGTGAAACGTATTTAACCTACGTATTTATCTTCACACTCTTATTAAACAAAGGGATTTTACTGGAAAAATTAGAGGTAGTCCTGGTTTTTTGCTAATATCTCAGCCATTTATTAACCGATCTGTCTGATTTTTAATAGCAAACAGAAATGGATCACATGTAACAGAAATAAAAAAGAATCAAGTCCTCATCATGTCTGGGTTCTTCGGAAAACCCATTTCAACACACAGACGGACAGACGGACAGACGGACAGACGGACATCGTTAAATCAACTTCGCTCTTCATATGGACCCAGAATATATATACTTTATAGGGTCTAAGATCAATATTGTAGAAATTACAAACGGAATGACAAACTTATATATACCCTTCCACCTATGGTGAAGGGTATAAAAAGAAGTGTTGTGTTCTCTTATTTGTAATCAGTCATTTTAAATTGATCAAAAATCGATTGATGTGAAACATGACATGCCAACAAGTAATCAACAGTATAGTAAATGTTTTAAAAGATATTTTTACTTTAAAATAAAAATTTTGTGATAATTACAGTTGATCTTAAAGGAAAAATTCATATTATTTGAAGGGTTTCCTTGAACGAAAAACAAAAAAATAAAAAAAGAATTACAAGAAATATTTATTAAATTATGTATTTTTTTTCACACACCACAAAAAAAAATATACAGGTTTTCTTCCCTTCCTTTGATATCATGTTGTAAAGATATAAATCATATAAATTTGCGGTTAAACTATTATTTGTCAACTTTTGTTTATAAAAATAAATTTAAAAAAAGCTAAATTCACCTTTTAATTTATGATCTCATATTACATTGGAAAAAATGGTGTTTTTAGTTATCATGTCGAAATAACACTTTCTCATCTTATATATTATAACATAAATTTCATGTAGTATAATGATAATTTCTTGGTGTTATTATTTTTGATTGACTATACTTGGTATTTTAAGTCTTCACCTGTATTTTTAAAGGTTTTATAAAAATTTTAATTATGCCCAAATTTTATTTTTTTTATTAAGTCCTAAAAGTGAGGAAAGTATACAAAGGAGAAAGTAATTATTAAACATGTTAACACGTATTTTTAACATTTTAATTATAATGTAATGTATAAATACATATTTTTGATAACGAATCATAATTAAGTGAAAATGAAACAGTTTTATAAACACATCCGTCATCAAAATGTCTGGTAGACAGACAGCTTTAATAAGGAAAAAGCGGGACAACAAAAAAAAAAAATGATGTGGAAGAGATATGCAATATACCTATTTACCATTACCAGCATGGGTCTTTTGTGCTGCCTAGAGTTTCCGCAAGGAATCATACTCCAAAAAAACAATTAACCCGTTAGACGAAATATTTCAAATATTCGAAGGCCACATGAAGCTGTCAAAAATTTGGGTATTTTATTACAAAGCCAAGGACAATTACAGAGATAACGATCCGATGTCTTAAATTCCAACTCTCAAGACCTACAATTATTAGCGTCCGATTGATTTTGATTGCGTCGCTGGTTCCTGAGACCATAATGACAGCAAAGTATACCTCGTGGGTACTCCACAGAATATAACTTAGCTGATGAAGGGTTGACAGGCCACGTTATTGATAATTGGCTAAACAGTCAGTCCCATGAGGGGCATGAGGATTGTAAGCGAGTTGCATCTACGAAATCTATTGAAAGTTCGAGTGCACCCCATTATGAATCCAGATGAAACCTCATATGCCATTACAGACCTAAGTGCAATCTGACTGCTCTGCTTGCTCTTCAATGGGAAAATACCTTTTCTAATGGCCAGATCAAGCTAGGACCCATTGCAAGCTATACTTTGGCCTCTCAGAATTGGTTAATCCATATGATCCTATCTTTAAGATCGATTCATCCATGAAAATCCAACCGACCTTCATATAACCCTTCGGTTACCACTCCTTATGTTACCGAGACAAAGAGAGCCCATACTGGCAGCATCCTTTACGGAAATATGCAATGCTGGAATGCCCAGCATGACCCAGAAGGCATCCTTCAGACACCTTCCGCCGGCCCTTGTTACGTAAATGTACGCAAAATTCTCTTTAGAGTATCTTTGCTGATTATTGTTCAACATTTGGCCATCATACGAGGACATCACACACAGAGAAAACAGATTCATACTGACAACCGAATTTGTAGTTAATATAATGGTTCGGTTGTGGTAACCAAAATTTCCGGTTCTGACAACAGATAACCAATTGAGACATGAAAAATTTGACTGTGACAAAAAAAAAATTCGGTAGCCACAAACGAAAATTTCGGTTTTTGTAACTAGAACCATTCGATTGGCAAAAAAATCGGTTGATAGCACGAATCTGGTTTCTGGTTATAGCTTATTATAGGTTAGAATGCGGCACTTCGTCGATTGTAGTGCGGCCCTCGAAAAAAAATCGAATTTCGTTGTTTCATTTCTTTTTTCGTAAAATTAAATTTTTTCCTATATTATAAAAATATAATATTATAAATATAAAGTTTTAAATTCAAATCTTATTCTTCACAATATTATTCCTTTTAACTTTTTTCACTTAAATTCCTTTTAAACCTTTTAATGCAGTTGTGTTTAATTTTTCACAATTATTTTATTCTATCTTAGTTTACTATTTTTGTTTTACTGGAAAAGGAAACAAACAGACCCATTAGATCAACTAAATGTTACAATTACACTCAAGTTTTTTTTTTTTATTTTGTGAAAAAGTTGAGGTTTTACTAAATCAAATATCACTTATATACCGTCAAGCTCTCTAATTAAGTGCGCATCAAATAAAACCTTTCTCATCACGTAAAATACATTTTTTTGCTGCTTAAATTAATTTGAACATGCTTTACTGTCCAAAATATGCTTATAGCTATAATTGCTGGAAAATATCTAAATTATTAGAAAATTTTGCAATCAATTTCTGAATAATTTTACTTCTGTGGAAAAATTATAAAAAATTTTTACTTAAAATTCTCCGAAAAATCGGCAAAATTTATGATAATAACATTTTAAAAATATTACAAAAGATATATATGTATTAAAAATGCTTAAAGCAAGACAACAGACTATAGCTAGATTTAGCTAGACTGTAGCTAGATTTTCAGAATTTACATAACGATTTGGGGTCATTAAAATTCTAGTGAAATTTCATCACGGGAAGAACAATTTACTATTCTTAATTTCAAAGCCCCATTATCTTAATGAGCTATTAGCCACTAAGTGGGAATTTAACTGATGCATTTGTTGTTGTTTCCCATATAAAATTTAAATTAAACTGGAGGTTAAATTTAAACGGGACATTAAGTAATCGGGGATAAATCATATTTTATAATACTGAGTGTGTCCAACCAAACAGTTCGGCCAAAAAATTATATTTTGTAAGTTATATTGTTCTTGGAAACATTTAAGGCAAATTATTTGCTTTGCCTCGGACTTTGTATTAAATTTTACACTCAAAGTCGAAACAAATCGGCTCATCCAACATTATTGTCAGCAAAATTTGTCCACAATGCTTCAAAATGCCGAATACAGACGAAGTAAAATGTTATTAAATATCTCTATTGAAGTATTTAAAAATCTCTGGATTTGACGAAATATGAAATATTTTTATTTAAAATTTCAAATATGATAGTTTTATTAAAAATTTCTAGTTATGACGGGAAAATAATTTTATTCGCTGCTCCTACATATATATTTAGTGCCAACCGAATTGTGAAGTACATTTTGGATACTGTTAGTAAAACTATATTTAAATATGATTACTTATAATAATTATGGGTGTGGCAAATAAAAGTCAATTGTATTAACCTAATTTCGGTGTAAAAATTAATATTCGGTAACCAAATGCAAACAATTTTTAATAAGTTTATACAAAAATTATAAAAGATAAGTCAGCTTTTATTGTAGCTTCGATGGCGGTATATATTTTGACTTTTCTAAATATGTTATGTGCGATCCTTTATGATTTATGGCCAAACTCAATATGGCCCTTGGTATTAAATACATGCCCACCCCTGGTATATGGAATCAGGATTATTTTAGATTCGCTTAGAAAAATGCCTGTCATCGCAGCCGACAACCGAGATGACCTAATTCCAATTCCAATTCCAATTCGTTCAAATCCTCCATGAATCCATCAAAACTAGGTTATTTTCTCTTAAGGAAATTTCTCTTTAAATAAATTTGATTGACTTTTTATAGAGGATGATTCAATTTCAAATTTCAGATTCCTTAAAGGGCATGTACATATTATTAAAGGGGCGCTCTTCACTTATTTAACCCAATTTAGACTTTAATTTATATTGACTCAAGCAACTTGTTTTATTATATTTTAATTTTTTTAGTTATTTACTATTAATTAATATTATTTTTAAAATAATCTAAAAGGTAAGGAGTTATCATTATTTGTAGTTCAACATTGTGCACTGGAATATAATTAATTCGAATTCAAGTAATCAAATACGATTACAAACGGGAAATAATATTAATAAATAGTAAATATTAAAAAAAAAATAATTATAAATAAAGTCACTGCAAAGAAGTTTACGAACTTCTTTCATTAAAATACACTTTAAAAATACAATAAAAACTACTGCTATTAAGTGTGTAAAATATTATTTAAAATAACACACAATGCTTATTTAAAAAGTTAATTTACACTTTTTTGTCTTTCTATAAACACCCCAGCAAAATAAGAGCTGAGGAAGAAGTAGTTTAACACTACATCTACTGAACACGAAGTTGTGAAAATTTCGGTGAATCATTAATGATTTTAACATTGGCGTGTCATTGGGAGGAAGTAGTTTGGTTCGGTGCTATGAAAAATCGATGAGCAGATGCACTTTTTCATTAGTTTACGGAAATTGTTAAATATAGGGACTACAAAATAAATATAGGGTGTGGCGTTTTTTTAAGTTAAAAATGTAATTTTGAACACGCCAAGAATTATTATTCCGACCAGGACAAAGTTAATGTCACTGGCATGCAAAATATGTTTTCAATAAGGCATTTAATGACTTAATGAATTAACCATTTATGGACTAACTAAATAATTGTTTTTTTTTTACTAGAAGGGGTTAATATCAACATTTTGGAAGTTGTTTAAAATGACTTCTTACAAATCGAAAAATTTGCACTATTAACTTCTTTGGATGTTCTGAAAAAGAGATTCGTAAAGAATAACATCCATTTTATTTTGCTGGGCACATATTAGGTGTGTTCGACGTACGTTACCGCGGGTGCTCGCGGGAACCCAATCTTACCAGAAAGCGTTTCTTGTAACAAAAATTGGGCAAAGAACTTTTCCTTCTTAATAATGAAAAATAGATTTGAAAATGTAAGTAGATATTTGCCATTTCGAATATATTTATTAATTAAACTGTTTTTTAATATAAATAAATTTGACGTTTATTTTTGGATATGAAATGTGGTTTTGTGCGTTCGCAGTATTTTGGAAATTTTTATGGTTTTGTGAGAGAATTTTTTGCTTACTCTCATTTTACCAGACTTTACCAAAAATTACCTCGTAAAAACCTATTGAAGTAAATTACACGATTGATATAGTATTTTTTTTTTTTATTTTTTAGCACAAGTGTCAATAAATTATTGTTTTTTTATAAATATAAAACATCAACATATTTGGGTCAAAAATGATAATAAAAACTGGTTTTAGCCAATAAATGGATTATAAAGCTCAAAAATCGAATTGCAAATCAACGCACCATAAGTAGATACCATTTTTCTTAAATGTAAAAAATATTAAAATTATATAAGATATTTTTTTTAATATTTTCTTGTAGGTATTACGTTTGATAATTGTCCAATTGGAAGACTGGGAGAAACCTAATAGCCGCATAAATAAATGTTGGTTATTAATTACTGATTAGAAGACTATTAATTAATCATCGACTAAACAGCTTTTTAACGAAAACCCAGAGGGAAGAGTGTATGTTGAATTTTTGTTAATCGTTCGCATTGTCAACACTGAGATCCAAAACTCCAGATCCTGCTATCTATACAAAGATTTTTAGAACATTACATCCGGATGGTTTCTTTTAGAAAAATGTTGTAATATAGCTAAACAATTCAAAATGCGTTTTGGCATTGTTACATTTAGATGACTTAAAGAGTTTTGTAAAGAAAAATAAGTTCTCTTGTAGAATTTATTTTAAGTTTTAAGAAAGTATAATCTGGTATTGGAGCCGGTGTTATTCTTAATTTGTAGTTATTTATGTATGTTTCATCTTAACAATAGCTTTTTCGTAATAATTGTTTTTAATTATTAAGTTATATGCGAAAAGTGCGAAAATTAATTTCAGGTTTTTAGTAGAACGAATTTCCAAAAACAAACAATAAAAATTCATATGCATATTTATGTTTTTCTTAGGCATAACAATTTTAAATTTACACACATGAAGTTCGTTTCTAAAATAATTTAAAGTGTTTTATTATTAATTTTTGTGTCTAAAATTTTTAGATACAATATGTCTATACGTTTGAAATTTACACACTTTTAGTATTTTTAAGGTTTAAAAGAAAGGCATTAAGTTACCTACCATTATGGTAGTAAATTTAAATGAAAATTTATTAGAGTGTTTATTAAAAAATCGACAGAGTCAATACAAATTTAAAATCTAAATATCTTTTTAAAACTATCTAACTTATTAAAATTAAGTTTACGTGTCTCGGTGTTTTCGTGTGTCATTTTAATGGTTGATATTATACTTGCAGTGTTATTGCCACGTTCTTATTGAACAAAAGTACCTAAATCAGAAGAGACTATATTCCCTTATTTTCTGCTTCGCGTAAACAAGCCCCCATTTTAGTGGGTGTCAAAAACGCAATAATAGCCAAAAAATGTCAAAATCCTAACTTTTAAGGTTTGGAATCATGTGCAATTTTTTCTATTTGACCATATTTTTCCATGTTTTTGTTAGAGATTCTAAAATGTTTTTCTTTAGTGATTTCTGTTCGTCTACGCGGTAGGTATCTAAGTAATCGAGGTATCTATTGCTTGAAATTACGGGAAAAACCCCATACTCCAATAAAAACATTTTAAATTTGTTTCTAGGAGTTTGCCCCTCCCCGTAAACATTTTTTGAATTTTTCTAGCTCCAGTGGTTTTGGCTGTGTGATTAAGGGGTTAAGTTTTCCCTTTTTAACTCCCAATTTGGCCAAATTAATTTTTAAGAGAAGCAACTCTTAGACAATTCTTCCTACTTATTTATATTTTGTTTTTTTTTTGAAAAGAGGATAGAGGAGAATAAATCAAAAGCAAAGATGAAGGGCTGCATATTTGGCAATACAGTCATTGCGTGAGATGATAATTCTCATAAGACCCAGCAAAAACAGGGTTTCAACTACTTACCAGCCTATTGTTCGCGATGTCCCAAAAGTAATTAGTGGTTACCTAATCCTTCTCACTTACAAAAAACACAATGTAATGGGTAGTCATTACCCTCTCGCTTACGAACAGCCAAAAAATAATGAGTATCCATTACTTTTTAGACATCGCAAACAAAAGTAATTAAGCGAGTAAATAGCCTGGTTCATATTTTTCCTAAGTATTATTTCTTGATTTTAGGGGAAAAAAAACAAGCCAATTAAATAAAAATTAATTAATTTTAAGAAAAAACTTCGTAGTTTTAAAAAAGTTGTATACTGAAATGTAATAAAATTAACTTAAGCTCAAAAAAAAAATATTTTGGACATAATTTACTCCCATTTAGTTTAAAAAATGTGTCTTACTTAAATCCAGAAAGTACTTGAACTTACTGTGCGTTCATTTTTTGTTCGGAAGTAGTAAAATTAACTAAATTTTAAAAAGCCATTTCCTAATTCAGTTTTTAAGTATACCACTTTCTAATTTTGGAGAATTGTTTTCTAAAAATTAGTTCAGACAATTAAAAACAAAAAGTAATACATTTTTCCTATGTAATAATTAAAATTTACTTGATTATAGAACTGGTGTAAATTTTAAAAATTTTAATAAAGCATTCTTTTTTTCAAATAAAAGTTTTCTAATTTTTAAAAAATGATAAAATATGGTATAGGATTTTTTTGTTGGAAAACGTTTAAATTATTTTCAATATTCTATTAAAAAAAAAACAATAAATTAAAAAAAAAAAAATATTATTAAAGGAAACAAATTAAAGTAACCATTTGAAAAAATTATCGTGCATGAGTATAATTTTTGGTGCGTGATTCATAAATGGCTCACATGCCCATCTCTAATCTTAACAGTCTTTAACATTGAACCTAAAGTAGTTAAAAATATTTTTTTTAAATTTTATTAGCAAAAGGTTATAAATTTCGAATTTGAGATTTATGTAATAATTTTGTTTGCTGACTACAATACACAATATCGCAAGCACATTTTATACCATAGAGCATAATGGCTTTCCTATAATTGACGTAGCGCTTATTAAACATTATATTTATCGAACTTTTTTTTTCACTTAATAATAAAAAAGTTTAAATTTGTATATGTCAAATAAAGTTTAAGCTAAATTTCCCATAAAGTAAACTTCTGACATTTTTCCATTTTCCAATTTCCTTAAAATAGTTAATTTAAGAAGACAATGGACCCCCAGTGTTCCTTACCCATAGATGCCGTGTGTCACTTAGGGCGTACCTTTTTGTAGTTCATTTAGTTGCCTATGTCTAAGGTCTCCCAATTATTTCATTCTGTTTCGCAGCCTTTGTATATAGTTTCAATTCCACTCGTTCACTGTTCCATTCCATTTCGTTCCCCTTATCTGGTGTTTTATTTTCAATTCTAGCTAAAAATCCAAAAAGTGTCTTATCAATGAATCAGCCCTTACACAGGGAAACAAGATTCATTGTGACAACTGAATTTATTGCCAACTGAAAAATTTAGTTGCAGAAACCAAATTATTCGTTTGCCGCAACCAAATGTATTCCTCATCCGATTGAAGTATATGGTTTCAACCGAAATTCTGTTGTATTAACCGAATTTCGGTAGCCACAAACAAATATGTTGGTGGCTCCAAAAAACCCTTCAGTTGGCAAGAAATTCAGTTATCAATGTTTGAGCAGGGGAGGATATTTCCCTATTTAAGGAAATTCCAAAAATTATCTTTTAAGTGACTTAGGCCATACTCCAAGCATCACATATTTTTAATTTTGAGGTTTTTAGCCAATGGTATTTGACCGGAGAAGTAATTTATATACAAAATTTTAACTTCTTAGCACCAACACTTTGGTCTAGGTGATGATGAGTAAGTCAGTTAATCAGTCAGTAAGTAACTTTATTACGTTATACATACCAAATGTATTCCTCATCCGATTGAAGTATATGGTTTCAACCGAAATTCTGTTGTATTAACCGAATTTCGGTAGCCACAAACAAATATGTTGGTGGCTCCAAAAAACCCTTCAGTTGGCAAGAAATTCAGTTATCAATGTTTGAGCAGGGGAGGATATTTCCCTATTTAAGGAAATTCCAAAAATTATCTTTTAAGTGACTTAGGCCATACTCCAAGCATCACATATTTTTAATTTTGAGGTTTTTAGCCAATGGTATTTGACCGGAGAAGTAATTTATATACAAAATTTTAACTTCTTAGCACCAACACTTTGGTCTAGGTGATGATGAGTAAGTCAGTTAATCAGTCAGTAAGTAACTTTATTACGTTATACATACACTTAAAAAAGTTTGTAAGTTAAAATAACTGAAAATATCATTTAAAAGAAATGATATTTCATTTAAAAACCGGTCTACTTAATTTTCATTTAAATTAAATGCCATTTGTTATTTATTTTTAAATGTTGATTAATCAACTGACACATCCGTAAAAACAACTGATATAATCAGTTAAAATAAATGTCAAAATTTTACCCACCAATCCTTAAAAAATAAATGTTTTTTTCATTTATTTGAAATTATTTCCGTTTTTGTATTTTTTGTTTTTTTTTTTTTTTTAATATACTCGTACAATACAAAATGTATGTATGTATATGAAGCTCTAAACACTTTTTGTGTGAATGTATTTGTATATGTGTGTGTGTGTTTATGAAGTTCTTGTAAATTGTATTGAAAAATTTTGTATATATACAACCAATTTAAATAAAAAAACAAATTGAAATTTTTGGAATATTTTTTTTTTGAAACAGACAGCAAACAAAATTTAAATTTGTAATAACTGTTACGGACACAAATAAACCACAAGTTTCCGTTTTGTGGGTAAATTTTTATTAAATTTCAAACAAATGAAAAAAATAAATGAAACTGAAAAAAATCGGTAAATGATAGTAAATTATTTCGAATAAATGTATAAAAAAGTTAATTTAGATGTTTCTTTGAAAAATAAATGTATCTTCCTTTATTTTTAAATGGAACGGAAAACTTTTTTATTAAACTACAAACAGTTAACTACATAATATTCTGAGTGTATAGATAATAAAACAAAAATTATTCGCAATTAGAGTTGCCAATAAAAATGCAGCTGTTATAGTTTTTTATAACACTCAAATATTATTTACAACCAGTATGATGAGCATTTGTGGTATTCATGTTCATTAAAATTACATTTATTACAATCTGCCTTCTTAATGACTCCATATGTGTAAACCTTAATGCTCTCCCTCCTTAAGTATAACAAAATAAATATCCTCATGTATTCAGTATTTAGGGATACCTGTATCATTTTCTGGTACAATATACAAGGATCTATATCATTTGGACATGGCTTAATATTGTATCATCATACCTGTTACCGACTGATGTACATGTGACGTCCAAAGTTAATTATGAACACTACGATGACATAGCATAGTTAAAATGTAATTATAAAATGTTTGCTGCATTATTGTAAACGAAAAATTAATTATATTTTAAATAATTTCAAGGATAACAGGGATGTGTCACAAATATTGTACATAAAATAAACAAATTTGTAAAGGTATATTTGTATTTATAACCTGTCCTTTGGACGGACAAAAAATGTGCAATTAAATTAATGATTATTTTTGCAACTTTTAGTGCCTTTTTTAAGCATTTTGAATATTTCAAAAAAAAAATTTGTAGTAAAGTGAATATCTTCACACCGGAATATTATTTATATGTCACAATTTTGGCAAATTGCTGCTTGTAAATATTTATGAAGATATTAAAATTTATATTCACATACACACATAAATTAAATAAGTCATAAATATTCGACAATTAAATATTGCAATTGAAATTTGACATTCATTTTTTTTGTTTTCTTAATGGTAAATTGTTTTCTTATAATAAATAATTTATTAAAATTTATAAATAATTTATAACAAAAATTTTCATAAAAAAAATACTTTTAAAACGCTTTATTAATTTTTAAAAACTACTATGCATATTTTTACACATGAAAATAAGTTCTAATAGGGAAACTCTGTTTTAACCAAAATTCTTATATTAGGTGATGGAAGAGACACAATTAAGAAAGTCAAGGAGTTGAAATGGCAGGGGTATAAAGGAAATAAAAACGTTTTTTAAAGTATTTTTATATATACTTTACAGCCTCTTTTGGGGTATTCAAAGAGCTATCTCGTGGTATACAAAACATGTAATTTCCTGCTTAAATAATTTTGCTATATTTTTAATCCTTAAGTTAGCGATTTTGTATGCATAGCATATATATTCAACAGCCAAATTTGTTTGTAATTTATAAGTCACTTGATTTCAGGTGGTTTTACATGTCGACCATCCCTACATACTATTACCCAATATTGAGGTAATGAATTGTCATTTTTTTTGTAAATTCTCTTTTGAAAATGACAATTGGTAGCCCTAATACTGGGAAATATTGGGACCTGGAACTAGTAATCATCGTTTCACACAAAATGCAGACACTAGTATATGAACCAATATTCCAGTTTCCAATGTCTTGCCGCTAAAACCTACTGTGAACTTAATGTGGTTGAAACGTTAATAACACCACTAAATATTGCCTAGAACATGTTGAATTTCGTTTCAGATAATGGGTTTATGAGAGGAGGTCTTCTTTATTACTTTAATATAAAGAAAAGTGCGGACTGGGGTTATCGAATCTTAGTGGAAGCTTACGGCGAGCATGCTTTATCTCAACAATTGTGTCGGAGATGATTTGGTCGCTTTAAAAGTGATGATTTTGAACCCGAAGATCAGGAATTGGAATCATTACTCTATGTGGAGAAATCCGAAATGCTTCAGGAGTTTGCAAAATCATTGGAAGTGGATGAGTCGATAGTCTTCAAACGTCTAAAAGCAAGGAAACTGGGTGTCATACGAGTTGAAGCCGCACGGCCGAAAAAGGAAGTGTTTTTTGCAATGTATTGTGACTGGTGATGAAAAAGGGATCCATTACGACAAGCACAAGTACAAAAAGTCATCGCTTTTAAATATTCTTGGTATGAAGCTTATGCTCTGTACTTGGTCGACTCTGTACTTAGTGGAGCAGCGTGCTCTACTGTGTGCTGCTCAAACAGACTGAAACGATCAGACTCAACTCTTGCATTTGAGCCACGCATCAAACCAAAAGTTGTGGGCAGCGATGCACAATAGCTTAAAGCAAGAGATTGTTAACGAGTAGATTTTTTGCACACTTTTTCCAAAGCTATATTTTTATCTATATTTTTATACCCGCATCTTGTAAAGCAGTCATAATTCCCTTTATCGCACCCTTACTGCATTTTTAACCATTTATATTCTGTGTTAAAAATTAAAGTGTTTGTTATTTTGATGAAAACTCTGTTATTTTCACAATTCCTAAATTCAAAAGTAAGATCGTGATGGAATACAATAAATTTGAATTTACCGGTTAGAACTTATAAATTACGCCAATCGAAAAACTACAATTTTAATGAAATTCGGAAATGTAATAGAAGAAAAAATCTGGATTAAATCTATTGCGGCTTTGGGCCTCAAAAGAGGTCAAAAAGAAATTTTTGATGGCATTTAGCTGGGACCTTTTTCTGTATTTTGTTTTTTTTAATTAAAAATTTTGTGTACTTTGTGCATAGAAGAATACTGATATTTCTGCAAATTCGAGTATTTTATCAAACCTCCTCATTTGGTGAGTGAAAATCCTTAATAAAATTTTAAGGAAGAAATAAATAAAATTCAAAATCTAAGAATTTTATTTAAATTTTATAAATAAAAAATGGTGGGCAGATTTGTTAAATTTGCGGTAAGAAAAAACACGTCTTGTTTATTTGCTATTAAAATCCAACTGTATCGTTTTATTAAGCAATATGGAGCATCAAGCTCCCTATTCTTCCAGTTTTCTTTCTTCTCTTCCATTTCAGCAATTGCCGTTACAATTAACATATTAAGCAAGTTATAAAGGGTAGACCAAAAACAATTAACATAGTTGTAAAATTCATTATTATGTTAATCTACGTTATCTGAATTACATATTCAAATTCAAATCTATTTCATATTCAACAAAATTCAATTCAATAAAAATTCAATTATAAAAAACAATTAATAACAAAATGTGTTATTATTTAAAATAAGTATCAAAAAAAAGGTAAAAAAATGTGTTTATAAAAAACCCATTGCGAGGACGTTGTGGAGAAAACCAAAAAGGTAAAAAACTCCACGCTGGTGACCAAACAGTGAGTTTATTATTTTCGACACTCTGCAGAAAAAAATACGCAAAAATATCCAAATTTCTTTCGTCTTTTTGCACAGCCTTGACGGCTAAACAAATTGAATGACAATACTATCGGTTGTCAGCGCAAATCGATGGTAAAACCAAAAATATTAAAGAGAAAAGTTCATTTAAAATTTTTTTTTTTTGTCATGCCGGGATTTTAATCCAGGTCGTCAGATTTTCCGATTAGAGTTCTATTCACTAAGCAAACAAGACATATTAAACTTGAAAGCTAAAAACTTAAATGTATGATAACTGCTGTCATAAAGCTTGTTGAAAAGCAACTTGCGAACGTTGGGAAAACAAAAAATAAGTTGATCTCTAAAAAGTTTTTACACAAATAAAAATAATTAATTTCATAAAAAAGCTAAAATAAAACAAGTAAAAAAGGGCTAAATTCGGCTGTGCCGAATCTTTGAATACCCTCCACCAATATCCTAAAAAGATGTTCTCTACTGTTTTTGATACAAATAATATAAGAAAACTTTTGAGGTAAAATTATGTAGGTGAAAAAATTTTTTGAGGTGAAAAGTTTTTTAGATGTGAAAATAACTTTTTTGGAAGAAAAAAAATTTTTGAGGTGAAAAAATTTTTGAGGTGAAACAAAATTTTAGTGGTGAAAAAATGTTTAAGGTGAATACAAAATATTTACTGCTAAGCCACTGGTGAAAAAAATATGAGAAAATATGTTATGTACCAGTCGCTACTATGAAATTGTACTAAATTTGTATGGGCAACTTAGAGGCACCTTTACACTTTCACTAGTTTTTTTAACTATGGACTGCACAAAAAAAAAACATTTTAAAGCATAGTTTTTGTCAAATACTCAATTTTATTCCGGCTAATGGGGACTAGCTCTGCAGCTGAATATGCCTAATGGAGGGAATGTACTATCTGATGCGCCACGCATTGATAAATAGTTTCAACGAATATTCTTTCTTTAAAAAATTGAAGTGTGTTTGTCTAATGGAGAGAATACAGCAAAGAAATTAATTTGTTAAAGAAAGAACATGAGTTGTAACTATTTGTCAAAAGATGGCCCATCAGAAGGTGCATTCTCTCCATTAGGCATATTTTGCTGCAGAGCTAGTCTCCATTAGCCATATTGTGCTACAATATGCAGTAGAGTATTATTAATTTTTTATTTTCTTCGTAACATAAATGAATATTTGCCAAAAACTTTGAAAAATATATGTTTTATGTGCATATTATACCTTAATTTTTTAAATCAATATTCATTTAGATGTTTAAGAGCACAATATTGCACTTTATTCATGCGTATTTTTTTATGAAAGATAACATTAACATAAATATACATTTGCCAATCCCTCAATTCTCAAAAATACAAATAGAACAAAAAAAATAATATTTTATTACGTCAAACATTTGAAAATTTGACTTTAAAATTATGTAATAAGTCTACCAGTAACATCTTAATGCATTAGAATTTGACGCTTGTAGTTAATTTAATATTTTTGGTAAATAAATGAATTGAAAGCCTAATCCAAGGCTATATCGCCATGGAGTGCCACCTATTCAAAAGTAGCGGCACTAAAGCAATAATGCATTTTGCTCTTTCTTTATTTATCAATTTCTTTGGACCTAGCCATGGGGCAGGGTATTGTTTTAGTTAATTCAGCGATACCTATTCAAAAGTAGCGGCACTAAAGCAATTATGTATTTTGCTCTTTCTTTAGATATAAATGTCTTTGGTTACAAAAACAAACAATACATTTTATGGAATGAAACGAAAAACCAACAAAGCTTAACAGAAAAACCCAATCCGGTTTACTATATCTCCTATAGTAGCCAAAGAAAAATAATGCATCGGGAAAAATAATGAAAATTTCATAAAACGGTTTTTAAATAGTTACGTCTATGAAAATGCCGATGTTCTACCCTTCTGTAGGTACGCCATGTCGTTTCAGCATTCACCATTATTTGGATCCAAATTGATGTTTTTGTCTTGAATTTGTTTTACTCGGGTTGTTTTATCCTTTTTTTAAATGTTGATGAAAAAAATTCACATAATTTCTCTAATTGTAGATATTTTTCTATCCATTTGACTAAAAAAGATTCATCCTATTATTTTATATTATAAATTTTATTATTAAACTATGTGTTTGCCTTATTAATTTGTATTTAATTGGTTTTCATATGCGCGACACTGTAAGCAATTCATTACTGTAAAATAATCCCTATAAAATATGTACGTATCTACATAAGATTTAAACAAGTTCCCATAAACCGAACAAATGTCCTCAATAAACTGTTTTTGCTTACGCAATGTATCTATAAAGTTCAAAATATCCTTTTCTATGATTAAACTCTCCACTTTTTCTGTATAATTTTTGTATTGCAAATTTAAATATTTTTTGCAAATCAGATTTGAAATTCTAATGGGAATTATTTTGTGGAACACATTTTTTGTTTGCAAAATTTGCACTTTGGCCAAACTGTATTATCGACTATTAAGTACATTTACAACTGAATGCGTGTGAGTGTGTGTGAGAGAAAGAGAGTTTGGGCGTGTGTAGATGATGCTGATTTAAATAATTCTTATCGATGCTTTTCTAGTTCCACAGTTTTATCACAGATGTCGCTAGACTTCAGTTTGTAAGTTAAATAAGGGTGAGTTATTTTGTTGAATGTCTCTATGGTTTTTTGTTACAGAAAGTATCAAAAACTTTATATTTACATACTTATTTTTACCATATGTTGTAAAATTACATAGTGTAGTTTCGCTTCTAAACTACAAAAATGATAAGAAGTTTTGCAGGTTTTCAAAATTGGTTATATCGGATATAAAAAACATTTTAGAGCAATCAAAACATAATTTCGCTAAAAAAAATCTAAAATACACAAAGAAAAAAATATCATAAAATTTTATATAATTAATAATATTCGTTAAAATTCAAATTCGATTTCAGACAATTTTTTTTTAAATGTTTGTAAATTTTTTTTTCATATCCAAATTCTTTGAAAATAAAAATTAAATATGAATAGTACTATTAGTAGGATTTAAGATCATATAATCATATTCTTTATTATAAATTATTTTATTGCAAAGAAACATGAAAATTTTATTAGTAATTTATAGAGAATAAACATTTTAAAATTCCACAGAGCCAGCAGGATAGAATACATAGTATTTTCGATTGTCGCTACAAAACCTCATCAGTATCCACGCTCTCCCCTTTGATCATTGCTTATTGATGATTGTCAAATTTATTTTGAGTGTTTGGAAACAAATTAACAAACTCGAAAACAACCCACAATTAGGCTGTGGAAATTTTCAATTTTTATTCTCTATAATTTACTAATCAAATTTTTATGTTTCTTTGCAATAAAACAATTTATAATAAAGAATATGATTATATGATCTAAAATCCTACTAATACTATTCATTTACAAAATAATAGATCAACAATACATAAAAACTTCATTTTAATAAAAATTAAAGTTACAAAAAATAACAAAAAGTTTATTCGTATTTACAAATTCTATTGCTGGTGCTCTTTTAAAAAAATTTTTAATTGTATTTACAAAAATATTCTATAAGAGTTGTTTAATACAATATTACAAACAGTATTTTGTGTGCAATTTATCGAAAATACAATAATAAATAGAACTATTAAATTTGTATTATATTCAGCCCATTTTGTTGTTTATTTTCAATCATTGTCTAATAATCGGAAAAAGTAGTAAAAGCAATTGAATTTCAAACTGACAAAACGTTAGAAAAAATAAAATGATCCTTGTGATTTGTTTTTCAACAAAAAAGTTTTTTTAATTAGAAAACAAAATACACACAAATGTATATATATATATATATATATATATTCTATGTGTGTGTGTAAGAGTATATTTGAATAATTTCTTGTAATTTTTATAAAAATAATTTCTATTAAACAGACAACATAACATAATTTCTATTAAAACAGACAACATAACATTTTACATTTAAAAGAAAATATCTACTCCTACACAGAAAAAAGTATCACAAAATTTAAAGTAATTAAAAACATTTGTTAAAATTTCTAACAATTTTGTTGTTTGAATTATTTGTAAAAAATTTTGTTTCGTATAAAAATTATTTGGAAATAAAAATTGAAGTTACAAAAAAATAACAAAAAGTTTTTTGTATTTACAAATTCCATCGTTGGTGCCTTTTTAAAAAATATTTTTTTTTTGTATTTAAAAAAATATTATATGAGTGTTGTTTAATATTATAAACAGAATTTTGAAAATTTCTTGTATGTACAATCGTTAACGGAAAATATATTGTGAGTGAGATTATAATTTTTTAAAAAGTTGATAGATTTCAAAACATTCCCTACTAGTTATAGAAAAGGTGTTGAGATTTATGAATGATCTATCTTCTTTTACCATGAGATAATGCAGAATGTGTCACAGAATCTTTAAGTTGACCATTTTAGCTGCAAAATGCAAGCGGTGAGCAATTTCAACAATATTTACCGTAAATTTAGAAAAATATATCAATATAAACAAACTGTTTCAATGTAGAGTGGGAAAGAAATCGTAAAATGTTTGTAAAAACCCCAAAAACCAAATGTGATACCCCTGTACTGACATGGAGTACCCCAAAATATAATATTCTGAATGATCGACTCCATTCCATTCAAGTAGCTTAAGCTTAAAGTCGAATGACTTATTGTGAATAAGCGTTAATGTTGGGTACTGCAATGCAAAATGGTTAACGTTGTGTGGAGTGTTTATACACTCACCAAAATAAGTCTATAATGGCAACTGAAAATTTTGCTGTTATTACGGGATATTCTGCTAATTTGAGCCCAGCGGTATTTTTTGCTAATCTTAGCAACACGTGTCTGCTGACGTGTAGTACAATGAAATTAGTAGAAACATTAGTAGCAGCTACTAAATTTTAGTAAACTTTTTGTAAAGCGGAATTTAAAACCGGTTTGCTAAAATCAGCAAAAAAGTTTACTAAATATTGTGAGTATTAGTACAAACTTTTAAATTTATTTTTTTTTTATCGAGCATAAAATTTTTTTTTCTTTTATTTATTTTAAAAAAAAAAAAATATTTTATACAAAATTAAAAACAAAATCAAAGGCTTCAAAATCTTAAAAATTGTTTAAACATAAACGAATTAATCATTTTGTTTTTATTTGGTAAAAATTTTAATTGTCAAATTTTAATTGTTTTTAGGGCTGATTTTTAGAACTAAAAAAACTTTTTAGTTCTATTTTAAGTGGGTGTCCTATTTTCAGACTTGAGTCGGTATATTCACTTCCCGATCCCTTTTTGTAATCTATGTACCATTTTAAGGCAATTTAAATTTGTAGGTGTAAGTTTTAATTAGAAATAACATTGCCTTCAATATCCACTTTTTTAAAATTAGTATTTTTTTTTTGCTAATTTTAGCAAATCGGTTTTCAAAAATTTGTAAAATGATTTCTGAAATTAGCAACAAAAATTTTTAAATATTTTGTAAAAACTCTGTATATTGTAAAATGTAAATAGCAAAAAGATTTGCTAAATAATATTTTTTTTACTAAAAATCAGTACAAAAATAGTAAAGTGGGATTGGAAACCGTTTACAAATGTTTCTACTAACTTTTTTTTAAGAGTGTAGGTGACGAGCCTGGCATTCAGAATAATATATACATGGCGTGGCACCATTTTTTATCACAGGGTGTTTTACATGATCTTACACGTATAGAAAAAACATATTTGTGGCAATCATATACAAAGAGCACCATATATTTTTGGGTCTATGATTGTGCAAAAATAACTATAATTTTACCATAATATTGTCATTACATTTATATTATGATTCGAAACTATAAAAAAAGTTCTTTAAATTAAGAATATTTCTTTAAGAAATGTATGTATTACCTAAAGAATAAATTTGATGTTAAGGACTTTTTCAAGCAAACTTCTTTGATTCTACGGACTTTTTTAATTAAAAATACTTTAAAAAATGTTAATATTCTAAGGACTTTTTTAATAACTTTTTCAATGGCCTTTTTCTAATAGAAAAATTTTTAAGATTTTTTTAGGTCCTTCTTAGACTCTAAGAAGTTTTCTTTAAAATAGTCCTTACGATCTAAGAATATTTTTGTTAGAAAAAGTTTTTAGAACCCAAGTACTTTTCATGATGAAAAGTCCTCAGAATCTAAGAATTTTTTGGAGTCCATGTTTTTTTTAAGAATATATGAATTTTTATCTAAAAAACAGTTTGCAGAATCTAAGAATCTATAAGTGTTTCTACCAGAAAATTTCCAAAAATCTAGTATTTGGAATAAGAAACCTTTTCTTAAAAAAACAACTCTCGGGTTCAACAGACTGTTTCTTATTCAAAATTATTTAATTGATATTTTACAAAAAGGGAATTAAACAAATTTTTTTAAAAAAATAATTATTATTTTTATATTGAAATGTATTAAAAAGTATAAAATCCTTTTATAAAATTATTTTGACAATGAATTTTTCTCTCTAATGTTATGCGTATAAGTCATTTTCGAAAATAAAACCCCCCAGGTGAAAATCATCATATATTTGTATTCTTACTTGGGTGACGGAACTAAAACAGTTTTTTTTATGAAAACAAGACTGTATTATGACTATAGATGTTAAAGACATGTTTTTTCTGACTTAGATTTATTAATTTATTGTTGTAAGCATTTTATAGTTCCATAGTTATTATAATAATGTTGGTAGCCAGAATTTTTGTTAACACAGTATGGTTACAGCCAATCATTAATGGTTAGATCCTTTTTATAAACCAATAACTTGATGATGACAACCCTTCCGGAATGCAGCAAGCATAATATAATAGCAGTGATCATGTTGCAACCATCGAGCCTGATTTATTAGGGGACGCCTTGATTAACACGGTTACTGTAACTGATGAGCGATACAGAACCACGATCAAGTGATGAATTGGGACTTTGGGACATGTAGTCCAAAAATTTGAAGATGGGTTTCCGAGTCGCCTAATGATTCGTTTGGGCGGTTTCAAGTGCCTAGCAGATCACCTAATTTAACTGCTTCAGACTTTTTCCTTGGTGTTTTTGAAGTCCCAGGCCTACACAATATTTTTCCCTTTCACATTGTAGTTTATTTAAAAAGTAATAAGAAAAATTTGTTTTTAAATGAACAATCAATTGAAATTCATAGAAATATATTGTTTAACTATTTATTTGAATCAGTCATTCAAAAAACAAACTATGAAAAAATACAGACTTTCAGTATAAGTTGATATCTACAGTTGAATGTAAAATTTTATGTTGTATGTTTTTAAAAATAGAAATAGTTTGTTTAATATAAAATTATTTCAAAATTACAACAAATAATTCAAATTTACATACACACATAGAAAATAAAAATATAAACATATGTGTGTATTTTGTTTTGTAATTATATACAAATAAAAAAAATTTTCAACTTTACAAACAAACCACAAAATAGTTTTGTTAATTATGTGATTTTATATTCAAGATAAAGCAAAGAAAGATAGTTTAAGTGCTTTTGAGCCAGCCTGTCTATGTAAAAGGGCCTACCTGAAAAGGCAGGCATTTGCATTAAGGTAATTTTGATATATTACCCTTTATTTTATTTTATTTTATTTTATTTTTAACCAAAATATTGTATACAAGTGTTTGATATCACCAGAAAAAAGATTGCATGTAGTTTATTATAAGCTAAAATGAACCTGATTGTAAAACTACTGGAGGAACAAAATTTTTGAGAAATTTAATGGTAATGGGAAATTATGTTTTTAGAAACCCAGCAAAAATATGGTAATGCCATATAATAACTTTATAAAATACTCTATAATGAATATCCCTTACCTGCAGCATTATTTTCAAATAAAAATAATGCTGCTTAAATAGTGTGTTACTTTTTTTTTATTTTAAATAATAATAAATTAACTGTAAAGGCTTACTTTTTCTATTATTTTAATATTAATAATAATGAGTCATTTGTAATAGTTTAAATAGTTTTATTTATTAATGTATATTTTAATAATTTATGTTTATTTTAAATTAAGTTAAAAAAGTTATTTCAAATTAATTACAATTAAATAAAATAAATTAACATGCAAATTAACTGAAAAAACCTACATATTGATTTAAAGTAGTGTCGAATTAGTTCCTTTTAACTTGCATGTGTTATGAAACATCCACTTAAATTAGTTTTGTTATCCAGATCACGAATATGAAAAAAAATTTGGGGAAAAAATCGATTTTTGACTGTAGTCCTGAAATATTCTTTATATACAATTTTTCAATAAAAATTATAGAACAAAAAAACTCCTCTATTTTTTTTTTTTTGACTTTTGACGACATATGTCCCAAATTGTATCAGGATCCTATAAGAAATGGAATTTAACAATCTCAAATATTTCGATGTGTCTGAAAATTAACAATAAATGAATGGACCATATCATATCAAAAGTTTGATTCCTTGTGCCCAATAGAATTCAAGAAAACGTGTACCAAAATTTATGATTATATATTTTTTTAAATTTGTGGCGATCTTTTTCGGCTGTAAGACCATACTGACCCAAGTGGTAAAATCTACAACTATCCTCTGTCGATTCCAGCCACATTTAAGAAAATCGGTTATAAATATATATATTTGTCAATGATTGGTAATTTATGTATTTAAAAAAAACAAAAAAGACATTAAAAATTTGGATTCAAACACCTTATGCTATTACATTGTTGCTTGTTCATCTTAAGAAAAGTTAAATAATAATTGGTTATTAGTAACCAATTATTCATATGCATAACCGTAAAGCATTATTCTTAACTTTTTTAAAATAGTAAGCATTATAATATAAAGGGAAATACGGGAAAACCTTTGAGATTATATTACTAAGCTATTTTTTTTCTTAGGGTATGAATGTTGAATTTTGAGTATGGAATAGAATGTTTATTAATGAAGATATTGTAATAAAATGTTGGATTTAATTAAGCTATCGAAATGATGAAAAATGTCACATTTGACATTGGTCATTCTCAACACCTTAAACAAAATTGAAATTTCCAAAAATCGCTTGGATCAGGGCAGACTTATATATACAATTGCACAATGTATTAAGGTATTCAAATTATCTTTTACATTTTAAAAGTCAACTTTGGCTAGTTTGGCAAATTTGAAATATTTATCGAATCTTAGTCATCTCGGTACGCTGCTAAAGGAGGGTACGGGGGAGATTGGACCCTTGTTTAACTTATTCGATAAACCATTTTCAGGTTTTTTAAATTGTGTCATTTTTGAATAAATTTGAGGTTGGCAATATGGAAATATTTTTTATAATGATACAGTTAAAATACCAAAAAATGTATCGGGCATGTGACCCATTAGTTCTGAAAGATCTTAGAATGTACAGGGTGGTCCAAATAAATAATAAATCGTATGTTATTTTGAAACTGATAGATTTTTTCTGTTCGAAACATTAATATGTTAAAAAGAAGTTTTAATTGAAATTAGAATTTAAATTTGTAGAATTTAAATTTTTACCAAATATTTTTAACTACTTAAAATTTTGTGATGCTTTTTTATGTGTACTCATAAAGTTTTAAAATTAAAAAT
Source organism: Eustalomyia histrio (assembly GCA_949748255.1). Taxonomy (NCBI): domain Eukaryota; kingdom Metazoa; phylum Arthropoda; class Insecta; order Diptera; family Anthomyiidae; genus Eustalomyia; species Eustalomyia histrio. The sequence continues at coordinate 98,156,639 of OX456524.1, read as the reverse complement.
ATTTGTTAAAATTCAAATTCGATTTCTAACAATTTTTTGTTTGAAATTTTGTAAATTGTTTTTTTTTTTTTCATATAAAAATTCTTTGAAAATAAAAATTGAAGTTACAAAAAACTAACAAAAAGTTTTTTGTATTTACAAATTTCATTGTTGGTGTACTTTAAAAAAAAGAAATTTTTTTGTATTTACAAAAATATTCTACGAAAGATGTTCAATATTACAAACAGTATTTTGTATTTTTTATTTTTTTTTTGTGTAGGAACCCTGGTTATCAGCCGAGAGCTCTACCCACTGAGCTATACTGCGGTTTGTGTTGTATTTCCTTTTGCTTACAAAAAAAAACACAAAATAATGAGTCTAAAAATATGTTTTTAAAAATATTTTAATTATTATTTGACGTTTATAAAGCATGCATTACCTTAACAATGGTCGGTAGCTCATTACTTTATGCCTGAAAATAATGCATGGGTATATCGCACTCGTTACTAAAGTTTTCTGGGTAGTTCATATACCTGATCATTCTAAAAGATAATTTATAATACAGATATTTTTGCAGGTCCCTTTTATATCAAGGAAACGTTTTTGTGCTTATTCGTATACTTTTCCTAATGTAGACCAGTTTTTATCTACAATATTACTGCAGCTATGAAAAATGATATTCTATATTAAAATAAAAGCCAACAACCCTTTAAATAATATTAAGAGTCCTTTAGCAAATGTCACTATAATTTAATTAATTTATTTTCACCACTGATTGACTGCCTTGATTTTGCGCCTATGGCAAAATTCAATAAAATTTGCATATACGGCAAGAATTTACATAAATTTTGCACAAATTGCGCATGTGCGAAAATTTTGTTGTAGTAGCATGCAACATAGAAAAATGAAAATATTAATTTTCACAGTTTGCTCTAGTCATAAACAATAATTGTGTTACCCTTTGACATCTAAATTTATGATTAAATTTACATTCAAATGCAAATTTCTTTATTCTTATTTTTTCTGTGAATGACATTTGATCGTTTCGTTAAAGTTAACAATGAAACTAAAAGTGATCTATTGTTAGAAAAATAAAAATAAGTTCAAGCATTCATCCTTTCTTACCTTTATTTTTTTTTATAACATTTTTTTCACATTAATCATTTGTCTTTTATAAAAATTATTTTCATATCTTTTTTGCAACCCAAAGTAATAAATTTGCATGTCGCTAAGGTTCAAATTCTCTATAGTTGTATTCAATTCAAGAATAGTTGTTCAAATTTTAAATTTTTTTTTTAAATATAAATCTAATTTACATATTCATTCAATGATCATCCCTTATATAAAAAAGGGGTTTCTTTACTTGTAATGATCTAATAATATTCAAGATCACATCGATAGAATTTCTTTGTTCAGCAAGAAAATTGTTTCTTTTATAATTGAATTATTTGAAAGAAAGTTTTTTTGTTTGGATGAAAAAGGATTGAAGATATTGAAGAAATTTTATCTCACGGATTTTTATGTTACATCTGTCTTTGAAATCGACTGATGTATCGTATACTATACCATTTCTTAATACGTTATAAAATGTGTTTCAAATTGAAATTACTTGAATTTGTAATCTACGTTAGTTATTCTTATGAACAATCTTTTTTATGTATCTGCAATAAATTTGCATAAAAATATAACAACTTACATTATTTTCTTTGTGTAAGATTGTATATTTACACAAACATAGCATATCCTTAAAGGAATTAATTTATATAAAATTTAATAAAAGTAGTATTTTCTGGAAATAGACATTATATATTTTTTAAATTTTTTAAAAATGGGCCAAGTAACATTGGTAAATATGAAAATTTTTGAGTGAGATTATTAAAATCCATATATCTAAATAAAAGTGTTAACAAATATTTTATTTTTTAATCATATAATTACAGATTATATGTTAATACCCTAACCGACCACTAGCAACAAAGGCCTTCGGCTCGTTGTAGCGAAAACAGACCAGAGCCTCTGGTGGGAATTGAACCCACGACCGCCGCACTGATAAGCTAGCACGCTACCAACTAGCCTACCGGGGCGCTCTGTTAACAAATAATTTGATTGAATCGTAAACATTTATACACAGAATAAAATTGCAAAATTCTGTTTGTAATATTGAACATCTTTTATAGAATATTTTTTTGTAAATACAATAAAAATATTTTTTGAAAAGGCACCAACAATGGAATTTGTTAGTACAAAAAAATTGTTTTTTTGTAACTTAATTTTTATTTTGAAAGAATTTTTATTGTTAGAAATCGAATTTAAATTTTAACAAATATTTTTAATTATTTAAAATTTTGTGATACCTTTTCCTGTGTATGTGGATTTCTACTGGGAAAATTTATGGAAATGTTTAAAAACTTGCTTTGAATTTTTTACATGGCAAACAAAAAATTGTTTTTACGCAAAATATATTTTTGAATATTTCAAAATCAGAGATACAAATTTTTTATTCTTAAAATTATATGATAAATATGATAAGGATTTTTTTGTTAAATTGTTTTTATGAATTGTTAAAAAAAAAATATTTATCTGTATAAATTTTATTTAAGAGTTTTTTCGTTCGGTACAAGTTCATGAACATTTTTTGAAATATATGTATATTTTTTTGTAATCTTGGAAAATATTCTTAAGAGGTCCCCAGCAAAACCACACATTACCAAATAATGTGTAGCTTTACTTCACTGATAAATTTTACATTCGATGAGCCAAAATATCATATTACATTGGAGGTGATTAAGTAAGTGGTTACTTTTATGTTTGCGAGAATGGGAAAAGTAATGTGTCAGAAATAGATTTTCATAAAAAGGAAAATTCTATAAAAAAAATTAAACAAATAAAACCTTGTTAAATATACTGTGGTCATGATGGGAATCGAGCTTGGGAACTCTGGATGTCAGCCGAGAACTCTACCCACTGAGCTATCGACGCATATAATTTTTGATTGCTTTAAACCTTATTGAATTGTTGTGTTTCGTTTTTTTATTAGTGGGGCAAAACATACATACATTACCCTATTGCGTACAGAAAAAACACAAAGTAATCTATCTAAAAACAGATTTTGAAAAATATATCAAATGTTACTATACATTTATAAAGGGTGTCCCAAGACGAACGCAATTTTTAAATCTGGCAACATTCGAAGTGTCATTGTTTGACATTTGAACAATTGTTATTGTTTGCTAGTAGAAGGTACGAGGTTAGTAAAAATGGAGCGCTACACGAATGAACAACGCATTCTCATTGTGAAATTGTTTTACCAAAATGGTGAAAGTTTTGCGGCTACAGTTCGCAAATTGCGATCCATTCGGGGTCACAATAATGCTCCAAAAGAGTCAACTGTAAAGAGATTAATGGATAAATTTTCCGAAACTGGGTCTGTTAGTGATGTAAAGACAACAACGCGCCATCGACCAGGTCGATCGACCGAAAATGTCGCAGCTGTACGTGATGATGTCGCTCAAACTCCATCCACCTCAATTCGACACCGAGCTCAGCAAATTGGTGTCTCCAAATCCACTTTGCAGCGAATTTTGACGAAAGATTTGCATCTTCATGTATACAAAGTTCAATTGACTCAGGAACTGAAGCCATGGACAGCGAAGGGAGTTCGTTAATTGGGTATTAAAGAGACAAGATAAAAATGCTAATTTTGCCGATAAAATCATCTTCAGTGACAAGGCCCATTTTCATCTTGATGGCTTCGTCAATAGGCAGAATTGTCGCATTTGGGGTGAGGAAAATCCTCGAGTGATTCACGAGAAGCAAATGCATCCTCAACGTGTCACTGTGTGGTGTGGTTTTTGGGCTGGAGGAATCATTGGACCTTTTTTTTATGAAAATGAGGCAGGTCAAGCGCAAACAGTCAATGGTGTTCGGTATCGTGAAATGATAACCAGTTTTTTCTTGCCTAGAATTGAAGAAATGAATGTGGAGGGCATGTGGTTCCAACAAGACGGCGCCACATGTCATACAGCCAGAGAAACAATTCAATTGCTGCATCAGTCATTTCCCGGTCGTGTTATTTCGCGTTTTGGAGATCAGAATTGGCCGCCTAGATCGTGCGATTTAACACCATTAGATTTTTTTCTTTGGGGTTTTTTGAAGTCGATGGTTTACGCGAATAAGCCGACGACGACTCAAGCCTTAAAAGAGGAAATTGGACGCTGCATTAATGAAATACCGCAGCATTCATGCAAAACGGTCATTGAAAATTTCATTAAAAGATCGCGTGCATGCCAGCAAAGCCGCGGCGGCCATCTGCACGATATATTGTTCCATACATAACCTCATTCTGTCTACTTTACGATATAATAAAGTTTCACGATTTTTTTTTATATATCTGTGTTTCATTTAAAATTTAAAAATTGCGTTCTTCTTGGGACACCCTTTATATCATGTAATACGAACTAAATATTCGATAACTCATTACTATATTCTTGGAAATAATGCAAAAGGTAAAGAGCTATACATGAGTATATTGCAACCATTACCAAAGTTTCGCTGGGTTATTTATTGGTCAGTTATAAGCCTCGACAATGGAATGGTTGATATAAGGCGCACTTTTTCACTTTTTAATTTAATTTTTATATCCCATACCACTACTTGGTCAAGGTATTAAGAGTTTGTGCTGATATTTGTAACTACCATTAATATAGGAACTTATAGTAAAACAATCGACTCAAAATAACTTTTTGAACCGTTGCAACTCCATGTCGGTAGTATGTATTGTAGAGATAGTTGGTGGGAATCGGTCTAAATTCAGACATACCTTTTATAGAAAGGTCGTTTCTGAATTAATCTTAAATGGTAAAGAAATTTGGCTTTTTCTTTTTAAGAAAATCTGACTATATATGTATATGGACCAAGTCCTCATATAAACCAACTTTCACGGTAATTTCGTTCGAATTTATTTTATATTTTCCCACCCGTTCATAAAAATAATAAGGACCCTTCAGGGAATTTAAACCGCTTCCCGAAATTTTACCTTAGTTGTACTTAATGTAGGGTATTAGTATAGTCATGTCGACCATATGGCATGCCGCCCGACTTTAATTTTTGTACTAGTTTTCCATGTTTTTATTAGGAATTTAAAAAATTACCTTTTGGTGACTTATCCACATATTTTAAATTTTAGATTTTTAGCCAAAGCGGTATGTGCAAGCCTTAAGAGAGTCACTATCCGCCCTCTATATTCCCATACTTTACAACTTTCCAAAAATCCCATCTTATTAGATCTCTTCGCCGGTGGAGGTATCTACATGCCGAATTTCAATTTACTGGATAATTAAGGAACCATTTTCCTCCTTTTTTAACTCCACTTTTAGCACTTACAGAAATTACAGAAAAAATTTGTTTACACCCGAAGGAAAACATATTTTAAATTCAGATTTCCATCCAAAATGTTCGGGCTGGCCATTAGGAGGCATCTGTGAATCTTTTTAACCCCCGGTTTTACCATTAACTTTTTGGTGCCTAAGCCAATAATTACGCGAACACATATTTTATATTTCAGGATTTTATTTAAAGCGGTTTGGGCAGGCCGCCAAGGGAAAACTTTTTTCTTTTTGAACTCATGTGTTAAACACGTTGCTGGTGCAAATTCCAAAAAGTGCCTTTTCAGTGAGGCAACTTCGTATCTAGTGTTTCAATATCACTCGTTGGCAGTTCAATTCCAGTTCGTTGGAACACGTATTTTGATTATAAGGTTTCTGGCCAAAAAGGTTTGGAGAGATCGATAAACACGTCCCTGAAAGACTTCCCCGAAGGAATTTCTAAACATTTCTGTCGGAATGGACAATAGATTAACTCACAAATTTGAATGAAGCTTAGATATATTGTAAAGAAGAAAAACCTGGGATAAAAAATCTCACGTTTAGTTGAAAGTGGGGTCAAATGTGAACCGATTTTTTTGATTGCGTTTTTTATGTCGGTTTTCTATGGCAGAAAACATTTTCATTGCTCTGTGTTGATTTCAAATTTTGAACGGACCGTTCTTCAAATTTTGCATTCACACGTGTGTGCAAAATTTGTTTTCATACAACGGAACTACCTACAATGAAGTCTTTCAAAACACCAACAACTAACGACACAAAATTGTAAAATACTTTCACACACACACACACCTATTCACATATCTTCTATAAATACATTAGAATTAAAATACACATAACACATACAAGCAAACCTTAAAAAGTATAACAATACATATACATAAACACATACCTACGCATAGTTATATACCATAAGCAAATAACCTCAATACAAACAACATATATTCAAGATGCAGGCACACGCACACACTTATAAAAAAGCAAGTTAAAACACAGCTAATACACAATTTGCATATATTTATCCATCAAATTGATGGACGCAGCAGCTATTACAATATTTGACTGTTAAGAATTGCTATATTACAGTAAAATCCCTGATCACTAACCCTGAATCAAATAACCCATTATATTTTTAAATAAAACAAATTTTTATCTCTTAATTTCTAGAAAAATAAAATTTTATTCGACAATTAAAGAAAAAAAAAATAAATTTCATATCCCATTTTTCAGCGTCAATTTTTTAATATATACTTTTGCATTCCTAATAGCAACTTAAGAAACATTTTTGCTTCTCAGAACTTGGTTTCTCAGAAACGTTTATTTTGAGCTGATTGATTTCTTCTATAGATTTTTTAAATCACATTCCTAGCAATTTATTTTTTATGGATCCTAATATTAATATTTTCTTGGTATAAATAATTAATTCTTAAAGCAGCCTTATGAATACTTAACTTGAAAATCTTTTAATTTATGTGGAATCCAACGGGTACATATCTTTTTTATATCTAAATTCAGGATATGCCACATGTCTGTTTAGCCTAATTATGAAACACACAGAGTCGATGTTTTCTGGAATAACATTTGTTTTTGGATAACATTCACGTATTTCACGGCGGTTGGAAGACTGACTACTCTTTAAGTTTGCAAACCATAATAAACATTTTCCAGATATGTAGCATAATCGCGAAAAACCAAAAAAAAATTTAAGGCTCTTTTGTTGGCTTAAGCCAGTTTTAAAATCGTAAAACATTTTCCAATGAACACTTTCTCGAGTAAAATTATTTTTTACTTTGATGCTTTGCTTAAAATTCAACAGAAAAACTATCTCTTTATATAAAAGAATAACGTTACTGACTGACTGAATTAATGACTGATTGACTCACTCAACTTAGCCCAACTCAAACCGCTGGATTTATGCTACTGAAATTTGGTATATAGGTTCCATTTACGGCATAGACATTCGCAAAGAAGTGATTTTTTGTAAATTCCTTAAAAAGAAGCCAAAAGTCTTTCCCTGAAAGGCCTGCACAAACCGCTTTGGCTACACAGAGAAAACGGATTAATTTTGGCAACCGAATTTCTTCCCAACTAAAAAGTTAGATAGCAGCGACCAAATTTTGTTCTCGGAACCAAATGTATTCCTAATATATGGTTTCAACCGAAATTCTGTCGCCACAAACAAATGCATCGGTGGCTCCAATGAAAGCATTCGGTTGGCAGCGAATTTGGTAGTTACAAATAATCTGTTTTCTATGTGTGGAAATTTAAAATATGCGTTGCCTTAAGTATTGGCCCACTAATTGATAAGACAGGATTTTTAAAATTCCTATGGGTAGGTGCCATCATGACGGCTTGCCCATACCCATATGAAAAAAAAACTGAAATGTGTGTTTCTTGGAGTATGAGCTAACTCACTGATAAGACGGGTTTTCAGGAAATTGCTTTAGGGAGGGCCGAAATGGTGAATGGGGCCGAAAGTCTCCCTTTGACGGACCTCAAAAGCCTTGTTTGCTGTATCTCCAGTGCAGCCTTGAGTAGCAGTAAAATATTCACTTCCATTTTCTTGTATTGTTCCTCCATAATATCAGGTCTGAAAAATGTGATAAATCGTAGGTATGCAAAGGCAGGACATTTAGCCATTACATGCTCCATGGTCTCCTCATCATCCATAAACACGCCGAGAAAAAACATGGTTGCAATATGATCACTGCTACTATATTGTGCTTGCTGCAATCGGGTATGTTTGTCACAACCAAGTTTTTGGTTTTCTAACCATCAACATGGTCGCTACCATCATTATTTAGTAAATTTTTAATTATTTTATGATTGGCACCTTCTATTTTACATCATGATTGGCTGTAACCATACTGTGGTAACAAAAATTTTGACTATAAAAAAATATGATAATTATGCAACGATAAAATGCTGGCAACAATAAATAAATAATTATACATCAAATAATACATGACTAACATTTACAGTCATAACATAGTCTTGTTTCAGTCTTAAAAAAAAAACAGTCTTAAAAAAAAAACAATCATATATTGTTTACTAAAACTCAACAAATATCAGATGGGTAGAAAATACCTTTCACATGTCATTAAGACATTTCATCAATTGACCCATTACGATTTAATTTAATTTTCTTTGTAGCTTTAAAAATTTTTTCAAAGGGGTTTTTCGAAAATTTCTTATACATATAATATTATTTACATTAATCAATTCATTGTCAAAACGATTCTATTGAAAGATTTTATATTATTTAATTTTTTTCAATAAAAACAATTAGATTTTTTTTTAAAGAAATATGTTTATTAATTCATTTCTTGTAAAAAGTTCTCAAATATTAATCAAATATTTTTTATAAGAAGAGTGTAGAACCCATGATTTTTTTTTGTACGAACAGGTTTCTTACACAAAATATTAGATATTTATAAATTTATCTGGTAAAAACGTTTTTAGATTCTATGGACTTTTCCTTAAACTAAAATTCTCAGATTCTCAAAACTGTTTCTTAGATAAAAGTTCATATATTCCAAAGAATCTTAGATTCTATGGCCTTTTTTTGAAAGAAAAATTCATAGATTATAAAGACTTTTCATCATGAAAAATACTTAGATTCTAAGGACTTTTTCTTAAATTTAAAGAGCTTTTTAATAGTTTCTAAGAACTTTTCCTTTAAGAAATCTTCTTAGGTTATGGATCATATAATGATAATCCAGGAATCATAATTTAGTTATGACGGACCATAATATAATAAAATTTTGAGCATATTATGATTACGTGCGATTATATTATGATAAATTAAATATAACATGTTTATTTAGGATCATAATATTTTCATTTTTGAATCATAATATAACTGTAGGGAACATATAATGGTAAAAATATGTTTATTTTATTATCATAATATGATAACCGTTCTTTGCGTGCAATATCTGCATGTCGTATCACGATCATGTCCCATTTTGTCTAGGTTGTAATTGCATGGATAGTGTGCTGTGAGTGTTCCACATAGGAGTCTTAGATTTGATCTGTTCATCTGAAGGGCTTCTCTGCTCCTCTTTTCATTGTATGATAAGAACTTCTTTGAATGTTTCAGTGGTTTCTGTTTATTCCAATATTTAATTAATTTCATCTTGATCAGATCCGATATCATATTTGTGATGTCCTTTTCCGTGAAACCAAATTGAGGACACGGGCTTATAAATGGCAGTTCCGCACCTAGTCTCGCTTTTTCATCAGCTTTTTCATTGCCTTTATGCCCACTGTGACCAGGTAACCAAATAAGGTTACCTTGTTATTGGTCGCCAGTTGGTTGAGGGCTTTATGACATTCTAGCACTGATCCATGGTGATAGATGGGTTTTTTTCTTACAAGATTGCTTTCCAGAAGTTCGGTCGTTGTTGTGTGTTATGCTTAACAGCTTGACCAAACCCTTTGAAACTGATTTGGCTTGAGTCATGACAATGGAAAGGGGAATGAATAAAACGGAAACACTACAGGGAAGGAGTGGAACTGACTCACTAGACAATGGAAACGAAATGGAATAAAAAAGGGAAACGAGTGGAATTGTAGCTCTAAGAAGGGGAATGCAATGAAATGGAACAAGAATCGAGTGGAATATTGAAACACAAGGGAGGGAAACAAAATGAAATGATACGGGGAGCGAGTGTAACTGCGGTAATAGTGGAACGAAATGGAACAAAACGTTGAGCGAGTTAAATTGTAACACTAGACTGCAAAAATTAACGGGATTAAGAAATACTTTACTCTATATTTGATTCTACAAATTGTAAATTGTAATAAACTATTCGCTTCTGATAGTTTTCACTGTTTTCATATGAAGTGGAATGATATACTTGCAAAATTCATTCTACCTTACAAACCGAAATCCCAAAATGTTTTCTATTCATAAAAGTTTTGCTTAGAAAGTGTTACTAGAAGTGAAGGGTGTCTAATTCTTTAACAAATCTTTGTGTTGAAGTAGAGGTATACACACACAACCCATCTTAAATGCAACCCTCAAACATCTTAACATCCTAAAAAGTACTCAACTCAAAAACAAATTTTTCAAATTCGTTTTATTTTATGTATTTATAAAACATTGGCAAAAACTTACACACTATAGTCTTGCGGGTATTGTAAGCAACTACCGTTTGTATGTAGCATCACTCAACGCTTATGGTTGATTTTCAAGCCTTCCTTTTTGAATGCTGTTTTATCCACAAAGCTTCTTAAGCGTCAATTTGTAGACATTTTTGCGTCAAGAGAAAATTACATTTTCGCCGGAAAGACACTTCAACTCTTGTACATAAATATATATTATGTTTGCCCCACCTAACTGACTGAATATGACAATACATACGCAATTTCAGGAACGTAGTTGAAATGAGGATTTATTTCAAAGTGAAAAATATATAGAGGTACAGCCATATGCATAGACATTCAGTTGATGTTTGTCATTCTTATGTTGTTGTTTTATATGTTAATTTATATACGTGTTATAAAAATCGACAAAATATCTATGCAGATGACAGTTATAATTTTTCATTTTTTATTTTGTATAATAAAATAAAATAAATCTTGTATTTTGGATCAATTGAACTTTAGTCATTGTTCATTAATTTAAACTTTTACTCTATCAAATCAGAACTATTTCGATTTATGGTTTCAACAACATATTTATTTCTTCCTGTGAATAATATTTAATATTTAAAATTATTCAAATTGCGACTTCATAGTTATTTACATTAATGATCCCCCTTTCATTAGTTTGTCATCCACGAACCTGTATTTTGCTACACACTCTTATGTTTTCCCTCCATCATCAACTCAGGATGTTACCAACGGATACATTTCTACTTTGCCAACTTATCTAAAAAAATAATATGCTGTCGCTTCTTTAGCTTTGTTCGGCATTTGGTGTGACTAAATGACAGACTGTATATTTCAATATTAGTACGAGTAAATATTGTTGTTTTATATCCTTTCCTTACTGATAACGTTTTTTTCTTATATTTACATCAGCATAAAGAAATCATCTTAAATTTTAACGTTTAAAAAATGCTATTAAATTATGGTATTTGTCAATTTACAAAGACTACAAAATATTCTTAAGAAGAATCAATTTAGAAGCTTCAAATTTGAAAAAAAAAAATACAAAATTATTTTTACCCCTACTTAGTTTTAAAACTTGAGATTTCGGAGCAATGCACTGATATATTGGTTTATATAAAATTTTAGTAATTTAACTTGAATTGTCCTGATTTGAATTTAGAAGGGTCTATGTATTCATAAATTTTGATGGGTCAGTTCCCAACTCGAGGCTAAAATATTAAAAACCTACTAGCCCGCCAGTCCAAAAAATCCTAAATTTTCAATTAACCTCTTTCCCATGATTAACCTACAGGTTCCATAAAACTTGCCAGGAAACATCAACCATGTTTCCGAAAAATTCAAAAACAGACAAACACACGACACAATCAATATCCAATATAAATTACGTATATCCCACTCCCTTTCAAATACCAGATTTTGTGAATGAGCATTTTTCTTCTCGCATGACAAATGCTTATATTTAGCTCAATATATTGAAGCTTGCACAGATCATTGATGGAAGTGGTTCAAAAACATCCCATACACATTGAAATATATAAGGTCTGTGGTGGGGATACGTACTAATTGGTCCACAATACAAGCCTAATTTAAAAAAAATAAAAATGAAAAACCAACTGATCCGTCAATCAGGATCTGAAAGTTCTAGTCTTTAAAACTTTTCGAGCCAAGTCATGTGAGTAATAACTCGCATTTAAAACCAGCAACCAATTTCTGTATTACATGTGTCGAAAAAGATTTTGAAAAAACTCATGCAAAATGTAGTAGTATGTGGACGTGGTATTGGATTAGTGTTGAAGTTTGTAAATACAAAATAAATTCCATCCACACTCTCCTTTAAGTATACCGATCGCCTCAAAATCACTTCTTGAAACGAATGAAAGATTTTCGTGTACATATCTGTCCATGTATTCTTGTTCGCACGCAACACGCACGTACTTACTCATGTCGGAAACAGGAAACAGAATAACAGAACGATTTTTCTTAAAAAAAAAAGTCCCGCAATCATCTTTTACAAAAATCCATAAATTTATACGGAAACCCTGTTAAAATATAGATTTTCCTATATAAAGAATAAAAGAAAAAAAAAAAACGTAGTTATTTAAAATAAATATATCTTACCTGTTTTCAGCATTTCAACACTAGGGTGGATCGAACTAGGATTTTGAAGGAGCTTAACTTAAGAAAATATTAGACAAGTTGTGAATATATATAAAAATATTTAGCCAAATCGCAATAGAATTTTGACTTGCACATTTCATCTGAAAACCTAAAATTTTTAAACACAGTAAAAATTATTTTTTTTTTTAAATAAAATTTTTTTCTTCACAAAATTGTTTCTTTGTTTTTAAAATATTTCATTTTTATAATTTTGTGCGGGGTTCTGTTATATTTTGGTACGCCACTCCAATTTCTTTTTTTATAAGTTTTAAGCTCTCCATATAATTACATACAAAATTTTAAATCGAAAACAGTACACTTTTTGTATATATTTATATTAGGTTGGTTGTTTACTATTGTGCTATGTATTTTAATATACTTTTATGGTGTTCCTGAATGTTAACAGCATCTTCCGATGAATAAAATTTATATAGAGCTTGAACGAGATCAACAAAAAACCTAGCACCCAAAGAACAATTATATGTCAGGCAAGAAACTTTAAAAAATATACATTGAAAAAGCGCTGTAGTTTATTTTGAAAATCTTAATAACAATCGATATGTAGTTGATATTTTGAAGAGACACATATATACAGGGGAAGTCTCAAAATTAGCCGACCTAACAAAGAATTTTTTTCGTAGAGCCTCTCAATACACGTCCGCACAGTAAGTATTCGCATGAAAACAAATAATCTCCTTTTATATCGGTACACTCTTCTCAGCGATATTCAATAGCTTCGTTAACCTTTTTATAGTAAGAACTGTCTAGCTAGTTAAAATAGCCATCAACCGCATATCTTTAATCACCGAGCCATTTTTTCAAGTTTTGAAAGAGAAAATAATCTGAGGCAGCTAAATTTGACATATAACGTACGTTATGAAGCAATTCGAACTTTAATTGATTTTGTCCAATTTTTTCCATATAACGTTTTCCATGTTTACAAATTCAGTGAGATCGTTTGAAACTTAAAACTTATGTTTTATAAGGTTGCGACTTTTCAACAAAAAATTGTTTTAAACTACTGCGCCATCTATGCGTCAGGTCGGCTAATTTTGGGGCCGCTCTCGTATATTTAAAAAACATATTGACATGAGATCGACCATGAAAGCTGTATAACTCATTAATTTTCATAAAAACTGTATTGTGTATATAATTTATTTTAATTTTCACACCAAATATGGAAAAACTTCCAACGATAGTATTTGTGGGTGTGGCTAAACTATAAAAACTATTTCATTTGTGATGAGATTGCTATCCTGTATATTAAGTTCTGATATTGCATATATTTAAATATATTAAAGGATTGAGAACACCCAGTTGAAAATTTCACCGCATGGGACATGCTTAAATAGTACTTACTTTAAATGACATTATTACAAGAGTTTAATTTATGATACTAAATAGCATTGATTTATTTTTAACATTTGACAGCCGATAATGTAAACAAGTTTTAAATGTGAACCAACTGCATTGGCAAAAAATAATTCACGCTATCGTGAGTTCACTGTACTTCGATTCGGCTACAACTTTTCAAAATTATTTTTTATATTCCAAAGTTCGAAGTTCGATCCCTGTTAAAAACTAAGATTTAAAAAAAATGCAATATAAAATTTTGACAAAACGATTTATTTAAAAAATCTTTTCATAAAATTGCACTGGAAGAAAATAAATAAATTCAGGAAAATTCTCAAGTCTCATATTCCACTTAAATAATAGGAATGCCCTGCTAAAAATAAACCTCAATTTATTTCATGACGATTATACTTCACAGGACTACTAAGATATTTCTACTAAATAATATCACGGCCCCCATATTAAAAAAAATCCATATGATCTACTTGAAATATTCCAAAAAGTGGAAAAGGTTATGACAAAGATAATGTGGGCGTTGTGGTGTAAGGGCAAGCGCGGTGGACTATTACACAGAAAGTTGTAGGTTCGATCCTTCAGCGACGGCAACATCAATTTAGAAAAAAAAATGTATGAGTTTTCAAACCATCATAAGTACATATCACAACGCTCTCCTTCGGTGTTCCCATAGCACTCAACACCACAGAAGTAAAATTACATAACAGGGCTATGATCTAAAAAGCTTCCACAATTATACCAACTCTTCATCAGATGGTGCGCATCAATAGATATAAGATTCATCATTCCGCGTAATTAACTATCCCCTTTTTAATGAAACCGACACATTAATTAATATGACGAATTTCCTGAGTATTGCTTCTCTTAAGAAAATCATTTATCAATATGATTTCATCAATATGATGAAACTTTTTGAAAGGTGATGTTTCAATATTTTTAGATCTTTATTTAAAAGCTCACGAATGCTATAATTTTGTGATTTATTTAATTTTTATTTTTCAAAATGGTTTAACTCACAATATTATAATACATGTATTCTAGAAATTACTAATAAGGCGATCTAGTAAATTCAGAAAAAAAATCTCTTAAATTTCTTCAGTTAAAGGTTTTTTTAAATAATATTCAATTAATATTATAATCGATTCAATTTAAAAAATATCAATGATGACTGTTGCCGCCTCTGTCAAACACGCTTGAATGTATGTCCGCACGATTAGAATTATATAAATATTATTATTGATTGAATTTATTTTTAAATTGAACTGAGTCTTTTACATCTTACAACAATGGAACTTTTAATATTGATCATTATTTAATTGCATTAATTACAAAAGCAATAGATTAAAGTCATGTTATTCAAAAAAATTTTCAATAGAAGGAACTAAGAGATTTTTTTGTGTGTTGGCTGCAATTTCACAAGAATTAAAAATTAAGAATAAAAAATTCCTTCTCTCAGTGCGGCTTTATAATCAGCTATTCAGTCAAACGATGTGTAAATCTGAGCCTGAAAGAAGACCGATCCTCGTTGACTGCATCAGGACCATTCATGTTCTTCAGTAGGATCCAATATGACATCAGGGCAAATATGAATCAACTCATCTATTTCGTGCATACTTAATCTTATTAGCATAAATACAATTGGAGTTGGCTTCATAATCATAATCACAATTACGACAGGCATACTTCTTTGGGATACAATATTATATTGCATTCCTGATAGAAACGAAAGCCAACGTAACCGGGACCTTCACTGTAGCAGCCTCAAATTAAAATGACATGCTGATGACGACAACAACAACAACAACGATGATAATTAAATTTAAAGATTGTTTTTATTTCTTCTTCTTTTATTACTTGTTGCTGTTCGCATTCGTAAGGACAATGACTTTGTGTATGCGGGTTTGTTTTAACTTCAATGAGTTTGCAGCGTTACTGACTGAGTGACGACAGCCTTGAACTTGAAACCTACTTAATTTAACTGTTGCTTAATTGAGTTTTCTTTTTTGGACTACCTCACACAGCCACATACAATAGCAGGTTGTTACGTCATTAAAATCTCTGACTGCCTGGTTTGTAGTTGAACACGTTGTTGTTGTTGATTTTTTTCTTTTGTATAAAAGAGCAGATGATGTTGATATTGTAAATATGGCGCTGTAATAATGATATCGTTGTTCTTGTTGTTTTTCCTACTGTAGTGTTTTTAATTTGTACTCCTTATTTTCTTTGTCTGTGTGTTAATTTTTGTGTTTCACTATCAATTTGTTCCCACAAGTGTGATAATTATCCCAAAAAATTGAGTATGTGTGTGTGTATGTATACTACAACTGCTACCTAGAGCAACAAAATGAAATAAAACAATGTGTAGAGAAAGAGGAAAAATTAGGTAAGAAGGGTGAATTTAACCTTAAAATATATCGAGAAAGAGATATAAATACTTACGTGTATAGCCCCTTGTATAGAAAGAGTACAACTGATTATTGTCCTTTATGTCTTCCATTCATATTCGTTGTTTATATTTTCAGGTATACTTTTTCCCAAATTCTGTACACTCGCACATGCGTATTGGTTGTAAAAAAGCGGCAATTGGTTTTGGTTTCCCCTGAAATGAAAGAAATAGAAGAAGGTGAAAATAGCTAAAATATGTTTGAATGTTGTAATGAAATTGAAGAAAATCAAGTCATGTACGTACGTACACTCCGGCAATAGTATAGAGTGATGAAATAAAAACGATAAAAATAAAATTTCATAGTAATGGCTGAAGCAGCTAAAGGATATTATGTTGATTTTCGACACAACAGCAACGACAAGCAATGGAAATGTCGCTAGTAGTTGTAGAGAATGTAGAGACAGAGAGAGTGTTTGAAATGTGTTAAATAAGGAGGCCAAATATCGTACATAAGCTCGATTTTTAGTACATTGTGCTTTAAAGTACCTTGAGGTAATAACAACTTATCGCAGTTTTGAAAATTTCCTTTACTTGGCAAAATGCATTTTGGCTCTTTTGCGATTTTCATAATTTCAGTCCTAGTAAAAGATACCTGAGTAAAAAAGATTATATATAATCATATGTGGAAATATCTTATATAATATATTATTCAGTGTGAATAACCATATATAACACACGAAAGCCCTGGGATTGAAAATTGATAGTGTTTACAATTTTTAGGGAAAAACGTTTATTCTTCTGCTGAACCTCAAAACTCTTATAAAAAATTGCTAATGCATATTTATGACATTAACATAAAAACAAAATAATAAAAACTTAATTTTTTTTGAAAAAAAAGTTAGTAGAAAAAATCCCACTATTATTCTTGTACTGATTTTTAGTAGAAAAATTATTATTTTACAAATTTTTGAAAGCAAAAAATTTACTAATTTTAAAAAAGTGGATATTGAAGAAAATAGTATTTCTAATTAAAACTTACACATACAAACTTAAATTGCCTTAAAATGTTACATAGATTAAAAAAAGGGATCGGAAGTGAATATCCCGAATCATGTCTAAAAATAGGACATCAACTTAAAATAGCACTAACAAGTAAAACAATTAAAATTTGACCTTAAATGTAAAAAAAAATTAACTAAAATATTTTTCAAAAAGAAATTAAAACAAAATGATAAATTCGTTAATGTCTTAACAATTTGTAAGCTTTTGATTTTTTTATTTTTGTCTAAAATATTTTTTGAAAAAAAATAAGAGAAGATTTTAAGATATTGATGGAGGGTATTCAAAGATTCGGCACAGCCGAATTTACGCCGTTTTTGCTTGTTTTTTAAATTAATATGTTTTACGAAGTTTTCAAATTCTGACCCATTTCTGAGCTTCAGTAGTTAAAAATGTTTAATATGATGTAATATGATATGATCTTTGTTTTTAAAAGTCCTGTCAGGGGTGAAAATTTATTACAATATTTTTTTGCTTTAATTATTATCGAAAAATAGGATTATATATAAATAATTAAATGTAACTAAGTATAATTATTTATAATATATACAGGGTAGTTGAAAAGCTCCTGCGCTCGAAATGAAAGAATACTGTTTTTGTAACGAAATATATTTTTTTATTCAATATAATCTCCTAGAAGCTCAATACACTTGTTCCAATGATCTTCCAATAATTTTATCCCATCCTTATAATGGTTTTCCGGAAGCTCTGCAAAATAACCGTCTACGGCTGCTATGGCCTCTTCATTCGACGAAAAATGCTTTCCACGAAGGAATCGTTTGAGATTTCTGAAGAGATAGTAGTCACTGGGAGCCAAATCTGGTGAATATGGAGGATGTTCAAGCAATTTGTACTTTAATTCTTTGAATTTAGCCATCGTCAAAACACTGTTGTGCGCAGGTGCATTCTCTTGATGAAAAATTATTTTTTTCTTCTTTAAACCAGGTCTTTTCTAATGAATTTTTTCATCCAGCTGATCCAAAAGGCAATAATATTCAGAGTTGATTGTTTTACCTTTCTGAAGATAATCAATCAACAAAATTCCTTTTGCATCCCAAAAAACTGATGCCATAACCTTCTTTGCTGATCGTTGTGACTTCACCTGCTTTGGAGCTAAACAACCAGCTTAAGTCCACTGTAAACGTTCTTGTTTCAATTTAGGATCACGGTGGTAGATCCAAGTCTCATCCATAGTTATAAAACGATGCAAGAAGTCGGTTTTATTCGGCTTAAAACGCTCCAAATTACGCTGAGAAATTTATTTTCGATCCAGTTTTTGTTGAATTGTAAATGTGTGCGGCACTAACTTTCCAAACAGTTTTTTCATACGTTATTCTACATGTAAAATATGGAGTACTCGTTCGTCTGAGATGCCTATGGTATTAGCAATTTCACGCTTAGTCAAACTTGGATCTTCACTAACCATATTATGTACCTGCTCAATGATTTCTGCTGTGGTTGCAGTTTTTGGTCGTCCTTCGCGTGGATCGTCTTCAAGGCTGGTACGACCACGTTTAAATCCACCAGCCCAAAATTCAACGGTGCGTTTTGAAGGTGAGGACTCCTTATACACTTCTAACAATTGTTCATAAATTTCCTTTGCTTTTAAACCCTTCAAAGCAAAGAATCTAATATTAAATTTTTTCCATATTAAAAAAAATCAATGACACGTCAACTTCAAATGGCTTGTAAACAAAGAAAGAATTGACAGAATGACTTGCAACTTTGCATGTGTTCTCAGGACATTTATACCAACTTGAGAAAAAAAAAGTTTGGAGATAGCAGGGCCATCTCTTGGTAAGCGCAGGAACTTTTCAACCAACCTGTATATGTAGCATTTTCCTCCATATTTTCTAAATTCAAGAAAGTATAATTATATATCCAGCAAAAATAAATAGAAGTGATTTTTAAGTAACAAATTTTTCATTGATTCCAAAGTATCATTTAGTTTTGATTTTCCCATTCCAAAACAGTTATTTTTCACAACTTCCAAAAATGTGATTTTTAACTAAATTAAGCTCTTTTCAAATATATGACGGGTAAATTATTTTAAAAATAATAAAAGTTACACGTTAACAATAGATATTTTCATATAAATTTGATATTCATAACAATGGTTAAGTACTAAACTTTGGTTATTTTGAAACACGTTATCAGGTTAAAGTGATTGGTATCAATTTTAACTTTGAATTTCGAATAAAGTAATTTAAAAAACAAGTAAAAAAGGGTAAATTCGGCTGTGCCGAATCTTTGAATACCCTCCACCAATATCCTAAAAAGATGTTCTCTTCTGTTTTTGATACAAATAATATAAAATAACTTTAAAAGTAAAATTATGTAGATGAACAAATTTTTTGAGGTGAAAAACTTTTTTAGATGTGAAAAGAACTTTTTTGGTGGAAAAAAAATTAGAGGTGAAAAAAAAAATTTAAGGTGAAAAAATTTTTTGTGGTGGAAAACAACTAAGGTGGAAAAATGTTTGAGGTGAATACAAAATATTAACTGTTAAGCGACTGGTGAAAAAATATGAGAAAATATGTTATGTACCAGTCGCTACTATGAAATTGTACTAAATTTGTATGGGCAATTTAGAGGCACTTTTACATTTTCACTCGTTTTATAAACATGGACTGCACAAAAAACACATTTTAAAGCATAGTTTTTGTCAAATACTTGATTTTGTTCCGGCTAATGGGAACTAGCTCTGCAGCTGAATATGCCTAATGGAGAGAATGCACTTTCTGATGCGCCACGTATTGATAAATAGTTGCAACGAATGTTCTTTCTTTAAAAAATTAAAGTGTGTTTGTCTAATGGAGAGAATACAGCAAAGACATTTATTTGTTAAAAAAGAACATGAGTTTTAACTATTTGTCAATAGATGGCCCACCAGAAGGTGCATTCTCTCCATGAGGCATATTTTGCTGCAGAGCTAGTCTCCATTAGCCATATTGTGCTAGAATATGCAGTAGAATATTATTGATTTTCTATTTTCTTTGTAACATAAATGAATATTTGCCAAAAACTATAAAAATATATGTTTTATGTGCATATTATACCTTAATTTTTTAAATCAATATTCATTTAGATGTTTAAGAGCACAATATCGCACTTTATTCATCTGTATTTCAAAAATACAAATGGAATTAAAAAATACTATTTTCTTTATGAAAATTTCTTTTTGACATAAAAATGTGAAACAAATGCTTTTATTACGTCAAACATTTGAAAAATTGACATTAAAATTATGTAATAAGTCTACTAGCAGCATCTGAATGCATTATAATTTTTAAGTATGTAGTTAATTTAATATTTTTGGTAAATAAATTGATTGAAAGTCTAATCCAAGGCTATAGTTTTAATGTGATTTTGCGCAACCTATTCAAAAGTAGCGGCACTAAACCAATTATGCATTTTGCTCTTTCTTTATATATAAATTTCTTGGGACCTAGCCATGGGGCCAAAGACATTTATACATAAAGATAGAGCTAAATGCATAATTGCTTTAGTGCCTATACTTAGCAGTAGATGACGCTTAAGTAAATAGATAACAATACCCTGCACCATGCCTAGGTCGCATGGCCCTGGATTTGGCTTTTAATTGTCTTAGTAACCACAGATATGAGATTTAATACATATTTAAAATTCTAGTACACTAAGCTGTCACTAGCAGACTTATTTCGAAATACTAAAGTCAATTTTTAAAATGTTCGACGTGATGAAAGCATTTGTTTCACATTTTCTGTAAAAAAAAAAACAAATTTTCATCGATCAAAATGGTATTTTTTTCTTAAATTTGTATAATTTTGAAGTATTGAGGCATTGGAAAATCCAAATTTATGTTAATTCTTTCTTTCAAAAATACACATACGAAAAATTGCAATACTGTGCTCTTAAACATCTAAATGAATATTGATTTAGAAAATTAAAGTATAATATACACATAAAACATATATACATATATTTTGCATAGCTTTTGGCAAACATTCTTTTATGTTACGAACGAAATAGAAAATCAATAATACCCTGTTGTATATTGTAGCAGCATATGCCTAATAGGGAGAATTTTTTTTCAGATGCGCCACCTATTGGGAAAAAGTTTCAACTAATGTTCTTTCTTTAACAAATTAATGTCTTTGATTTATGTAACAGAACTTTTGTTATTTAGTTTTAGTAATGTTATTTACAGAGGTCTGCTCTGTTAGCGACTTCAACATTTTTACTTACTTAACAGAAAAACATTTTTATAGTTGCAAAATTATTATATTTTTTCATAGCCAGAATTTTTGTCACCACAGTATGGTTACAGCCAAACATGTTATAAAATAGAAAGCGGTAAATCATAAAATATTTTTATTTATTTATAATAAAATGCCGCAAGCCCATAGGGCCAAAGTTGGCAGTACTACAATACAATTACAATAATTCATAAAATAACTTAAAATCATAATTATTATAAAAAACACATGTATAAAGTCCCTGATATTTGCACAAACCATACCCTAATATTGCAAAAAAAAGACAAGTAAAAAAGGGCTAAATTCGGCTGTGCCGAATCTTTGAATACCCTCCACCAAAGGGGATGAAGATGATATACGTATATACTAAATTTTGCATGAACTGTAATATGAATATGTTTTGTCAATTTATGTAACGAACTTTTGTTATTTAGTTTTAGCAATGTTATTTACAGAGGTCTGCTCGTTAGCGACTTTAACATTGTTCATTTTTACGTTGACTTAGTTATCATAGTATGTATGTAAGACAATAAATGTAATCGAACAATAAGAAGACTTAATAACATTTTTACTTACTTAACAGAAAAAAAAAATAGATACAGAAAAATTGTACAAATTTGTATGGAAAATTTAGAGGTACCTTCACATTTTCACTTATAACTTTTGAACCGCTTGACCGATTTTGCTCATTTTAAATACCAAACTGCTCGGGAGGATGTTCAATAATCTGGGTAAAAATAGGCACCCCCGCTTGCGTCTTCGCGTCGTGATCGCCATTTCAACAGACAGACAGACAGATGGACATCGCTAAATCGACTTAAAATTGCATAAGGATCACGAATATATATACTTTATGGGGTCTTAAACCTATATTTCGACATGTTACAAACGGAATGATAAACTGATATATACCCTCACCATATATGGTGGAGGGTATAATAAGGATGGATTACTGAATGAAAGCTTTGTAAACTGCCGAAATTCGCTTTTTATTTGTCATTAAATGTATTCAGTTGAACCCCGATGGTCCAAAATTAAAAATGTTCCGTATTAAACAGTTTTACAAAAGGGTAATTCCATTATGACGGGTGTGACCATGATACTCACATTTTTGATTATAATTCAAGAATATAAAATTTAAAAAAAGCTGCGATTCCCAAGGATGATAATCTTAATAACGTTTTATAGCAGCTTGACACTGAAATTCCATGCTTTCTGCTCAGAATAACCATAAGAAGACTGTGACGGGTGAGACCTTTCAAATTTGAGAATTTTTCCTTTCAGGTAATATTATGTAAAATTTGCCGTAGAACGCTATTAGTTATTTTGATCTAGTTACTGTCTGCAAAAAAAAAAATTCTTTAAAGGAAACTTTTTAGAAAATGTGACGGGTGTGACATCTTTATGTGAAGGGTGTGACATAGTATGAAAACTCGAAAAGTTTGGAGAAATAAAACTTTTTATTGACTTCAATTACATAAGAAACTTAAAGATAAACACATAAGAAAATAATAACACATATTATATTATTATAAAAACTTATTCACTATTTGTACTACCATAGACAGCACAATACTGCAGACGAGTTTTTTTTTGTTTAAAAGTTTTTTTTTTTTTTAAATTCAGATAAATATGTAGTGCACACATACACAGAGACTGCATCTGCTCTTTTAAAGTTATGAATTTTTTGAATATTGGTTATTGATTTGACGCCGTCCCACCTTTTGTTAAAAAAGAACTTTTCTGCACTACGTCCGTCATCTATATGCACATTTCAAAGTGTTGCCAAATTGGTAAAACTTTTTTTGTAAGTTTTTCTTTTGTCCATAATTATCATTCTCTTGTAGACACCAATTAACCGATTTTTATTAAAAACTAGTAAATTCATGTTTTTCTGTGTAGGGCCGTTTTACGTGGAATTACCCAAAATTGTTTCTATATGCGTTAAAATTTAAATAAAAATTCAAAATTTATTTGGGATCATCAAAAGATCTAATTTTTCACAAAACTATAAGAAGGGCTTTTGATGCAATGAAAAAGGATCATAAAGGAAAACTTCCACCCTATGACACCCTATGTAAAAATCAATAATTCCGATCCAAATTTTTACAACACCGAAATCCAAATCACTGCTTCTTTTTCTCTTCTTTTGTTACTTTTTTGCCGGGTATAGGCCCCGAAGATATAACTATATACAAATAACACACGAACAATAAATTCCTATAAAACCATCTATTATGTATAGCAGTCTGAGTTCAAATCCTGCCGAAGGCATTGTCTCTTAGATGCAATTTTTTATTTTTATTTTAAATTTAAATTTTTTATATATATATATTTTTAAACTAGATTCCATGCAGTATATTGCTGGATCTAATCTGAAACAATTTGATTTACCATTTTTTCCATCAATTTAGATCTTAGTTAATCCCAAATATATTGTGCAATCTAATTTGGTCAGCAATTTTTCGGATCAAATAAGGTTAGCTAAATATTAGAGCAGATATTAAAAATATCAAATTGGATATGATTAAGTATTACGGCAGATTAACTTTTTTATTCGTGCATGTAAAAAATTGGCACTCTAGATACCCTATAATTTCGGATCTCAATATATATATTCTCATATATAATAATATGTATGGTTTTATATTAGACTATTTTTTTTTTTTTTTTTTTTTAATCTTTTGCTAACAACTTGTGTTAAAACATTTTTATTTATTTATTTATTTGAAATTCTATACACAAGACCAATGTCTCTTATTACAGTATAGAATTATGCATTTGTGTGATACAATTATTGAAAAATAAAAAAAATAAAAAATAAACTAAATTTTAGAACAAATAATAGTTTTAAATTTACACAATATCTTGGTTAAATGGATATAATTAAATAAGTAATTATCAAAAAACATATAAAATATTAATTTTAGTTTTGAAATTTTGTGCGTTACTTATAATTTGTAATTGGTATGGGATTGAATTCCAAAGCCGGATTGCATTTATGAAAAATTGCCAGTTGGAAATTAAACTACGACGTTTAAGTGGTTTTATTCTTTTACATCTCTCGGAATTTGAGATAATGAGACGATGGTACAGATATACAGGCTGCTTAGTGTACACAACCTTGTGTAGAAATATTAAGACCCTTGTTTTGAGTAATTCATCAAACTGTAAACCATAGAGTTTGGCTGTTGTTGTTGTTGAAATGGGTTCATATCTTTTCTTTCCGTAGACGTAACGTGTTATATTTCTAAACACGGAGTTAAGTTTATCTCTACTGACAGCATCGCATTCGGCAAACAATTCACATCCATACATTAGAATTGGCATTAGATAGGTTTTAGCAATGAGAGATCTAATTTTGACAGGTGTACAATGTTGTGTTGACCAAAGTGTTCTAAGCATCGAAAAAGTACGACCACATGCATAATTTATGTGGTCGGACCAAGTGAGAATCCTATTGAAAAAAATTCCTAGGTTTTTAGCTGATTTTACAGCTTCTATACGTTCATTATTCAGATAAACATCAGGAATCAAAACTGTTCTATTCAATCGCGGCTGAATAACAAGGCATTTAGATTTCTTAGGGTTTATACTAAGACCATTTGCTGTAGCCCAAACATTAACCCTTTGTAGTTCTGCATTTAGAGCAGTTACACATTGCTGAGTCTGTAATACATCACAGCTGATATAAAGTTGTACATCGTCAGCATACATTCTCACCTTACAGCACTGGAGTTGATTCGGAAGATCATTCGCGTAGATTGAGAACAGAAGAGGCCCCACAATTGATCCCTGTGGAACAGCTCTTCTAATTGGCAATGATTTAGATTTGACAGAGATACTTTGAACAAATTGATATCTATTACAAAGATAGGACGACATTAAAAGTGTAGCAGTATTAGAAAATTGGAACATATTCCTAAGCTTATAACATAATATATTGTGATCAACAGTATCGAAAGCTTTAGAGTGATCCAAAAGAATTAAAAAGTTGGTTTTACTTTCATCTATCTCTTTTCTTATATCCTCAGTGACATCGACTAGGGCAGTAATACAGCTGTGGTTTTTCCGAAAGCCAGACTGTCGATCAGTTAAAAGATTATGTTCGTTTAGGAATAGCGACATTTGGTTATGAATTATTCTCTCAAACGCTTTTGACAAAAAAGGCAAGATAGCAATTGGCCTATATTCATTTTTCGTTTTTTGTATTGGAATAATTTTAGAGATCTTCCAGTTTTGAGGATAGCAACTAGTTGTTATAATTTGATTAAATATATGAGTGATCAATGGCAAAATTTGTGGGAGAAGAATTTTAAGAAATTTCGGGTGTATTTCGTCCACACCAACAGCATTAGATTTAATAGACATACAACATGTAAAAACATCAGTTTGGCTTACGCAATCAAAACTAAACTGGTCAACTGAGAAGTTATCATGATTATTAAAATAGTTGTTATAAAATTTAATGTCAGCTTCTACCATTGAAATATTACCAAACTTTTCATTTAGAGCATCAGGATCAATGGATACTGGTTCTTTGTTCACATCTTTGCCGATGCCGATTTCTCTAATTGTTTGCCACGTTTTCTTCGATCCTAAGGCAGTTGAAAATTTTTCGGCATAGTATTTCGATTTGGCATACTTAATAATCTTACGTGAATTTTTTCTTGCTTCACGGTATTCAAAATGCAATTCTGCCGTTTTAAACTTTTTCCATCTTGAGTAGGCGAGGTCTCTTTTGTCAATAGATTGTTGAATCCTGGGTGAAAACCAAGAATTTTTGTTTGGACGTATTATTTTTGTCTTTAGCGGTACTAAAAGATTGAACAAATCTACTATATTCCGTTCAAGAAAAGAAAGTTTATCATTCACACCCAGCAAAAAAAAAAAAAGTAACAAAAGAAGAGAAAAAGAAGCAGTGATTTTCAATCCGGTGTTGTGAAAATTTGAATCGAAACCAATGCTTTTACATAGGGGTGTCATAAGGTGAAAGTTTTCTTTTATGATCCTTTTTCATTGCATCTAAAGCCCTTCTTATTGTTTAGTGAAAAATGAGATTTTTTGATGTTCCCAAATAAATTTTGAATTTGTTTAGATTTTAACAGGACATCAGTAATCGGGACTTAGCCTCATTTTAACAATATCCCGTTAGCTTCTACCTGAGAATTTTTTAATTCCATATAAATTATGAGTTTTACTGTTGGTTAAATTATAACGGGACAATAAGTGATCGGGCACTATTTATTAAATTACACATTCGAAATTCTTGCAATTTTTGTTACAATAAATTTTTTACTTTTCGTAGCAATAATAACTACGATTTTAAGAATTTAAAATCTGTTAAACTGTAAGTTAAAGATTGAAACAAATTAATTAAACTTAAATCATAGTTATAAGTGTTAAATTTATATAGAAGTATCTATTATTAATGTTTAACTTTGGTTTTTTTTAAATAAGTTACCCGTCATAGATTTAAAAAGTGTTAAATTTTATTAAAAATCACATTTTTGGAAGTTGTAAAAAAGAACTGCCTTAAAAGAGGAAAATCAGAACTAAGCGATACTTTGAAATCAATAAAAAATTAGTTCCTTAAGAATCATATATCCATATATTTTCATGTAACATATATTTACTTATGTATATATCGGAAGAAAAATTTCAATAAAAAGTTTCAGACTCTAAGGGCTTTTTTCTATAAAAAAAAACTGTTTCAGATTTTGAGAAAGTTTCACATACTCAATACCTTTTACTATCTGAGATTCTTACAAGTTTTTATTATAGAAAAATTCTCAAATCTGAAAGACTTTCTGCTTTAGAAAAAGTCTTAGATCATGAGGAATATTTGTTGATTTAAAAAACCTACTATACGGAGAATTTTTTCTTAAGAGAAAGTCTCCAACCACAAAGCACTTTTTTATATCAAATTCTGAGGGCGATTTCTTATATAGAAATGTAATGACGTGTTTTGGTGAAAAAGTATTAAGTTTCAAGGGACATTTGCCTGAAAAGAAAATCTCAGAGTTTTAGGTTTTTTATATTGGCAAAGTTTCTTAGCTTTTTCTTATTTGAAAAAGTTATCAGACTTTGCAAACTTAAATATTTCAAAATCTGACACTTTTTTAAAGAAAAAGCTCCTTTGAATCCGATCATTTTTTTGTAAAAAGTTATTTCTACTTAAAAAGCTTCTTACAGTAATCGAATGATTCATTTGGGATAGAGCTATATATTTTTATTTATTTTATTTGTAAAAATGATATAATTACAAATTATATAATAATACCCAAACAGAGCACTAGCAACAAATTCTATTAGCTCGTTGTAGCGAAAAGAGACTAGAGCCTCTGGTGGGAATGGAACCCACGACCACCGCACTGATAAGCTAGCGAATAAATTGAAAAGAGTAAGAATATTTTAATACTTTAATTTTTAAAATTATTTTAATATTTCTAAAATATACATATTTTGAATTATTCGGAACATGTAGTTAAGTAAAATACTTGGATATATATTTTGAAACATTTTACCATATTTGAAATATTCTGATAATTTTAAAATATTTGACATTTTTAAATATTTTAAATATGTTGCTTTTCTAATTTCTATGAGTTAGTTGTATATCTCCACAGCTATGTAATAAACAGAAAGTCCCTTTTTATATTTCAGGTTGGAAAAGTACATTTTAAACAGGGTTGCAAAACTTTAACTATTATCTCCGATAAGCTCTAGTGTACTTGTTTGCGTATGTGTGTGTAACAACGCCAAAGGGGCTTGTTGTTGGCAACATATAAAATTGTTATACTTCTGAAATTCAACTTGCCTGGCATATACATACATACTACATAGAAAACATCTCTTAGCATTCAATATTTGTAAGGAAACAAGGCGTAACGGGTTAATGCCATAAAAGTTTTTTTTTCTGTTCAACTACAATACATACATATATTTCCCGTCTACTGGTATGAGCAAATTTTCATAGGATATGGAACTTGGGGGAAAACATACTATGTTAGTAATATTTTCTGTAGAAATTTCCAATTTGCATATTTAGATTTAACTATATATGTATGGATAAGTTTTTATGTATGTACTATATTCAAAATGTTGAATCGTTCATTCGTTTGACAATTTTATACAATATAATAGACATTCATTCAAAACAATATATTTCCTTGAATTACTTTCCATATTATTTTTAGTATAATTTAAGTTTTATTATAATAACTATGGTAAATATTTTTATATATTAAATTTCTTAAGGAACTAGATTTAGTATAAATGTGTATTAAAATATATAAATGTTATAGCAATTTACATATTTTCTTTATAAATATAAACTTAGTTTTTTATGTTAATGATGTATTATTGTTTTTAGTTTGGTTTGTAAATTCTTTTCAGATTAAACTAATTGTAGAAAATTCCAAATTCATATAGTATAATCTGAATAACATTGAAAGTTTATATTTTTAGGAATAATTGTAGTAAATTTTAAAAATAAATGTTATTTTATACATTTTCATAAAAAATAACTACAAATTCTGGCTATTTTTACAACCGTTTCTTATACAAATATCTGGCAGGCAGCTAGTTAGGAAATAAACACTGGTATTTTAGTTACAATATCAAAATTATTGAGGATTCACATTTCGCAATTTGTTTGGCACTTTATTTTTCTACTTGCATTCCTCAGAAATGTATTATTAGTGAAGAAACAGAACAACAGCAACGTGCCGTATTTTTCTATACAAATTGACAATTAAAACACGTCGAGCTTTCAAGTTATGACATGGTGAACCTGTCTTATTTGCACAGCGTTTTCCCTTTCTAAACAGAGTAGTAAATTTGTATTGAATCAAGCGATTTTTTTATTATCTTTTATTTTATTATATTTATTTAACATACTAATTATTAATATTGTTTTACATTTGCAATTCAGAAAAAATTAAATTTCTTTTTTCAGAAAATTAAACGGCATAATAGTCAATAAAATCTATTAGACTAATGTGTAATTCACACTAGAGTCGTAGGAGTGATTTGTATTATAAATGAAAATATTACGTATACGTATTGGTGTACTTTAATTCAAATTAAACATATGCGGGTGTAGAATCAATATTGGGGCTTCATTATTATTTGAAGTACAATATATAACAACTCCTTACCTTCTAGATTATTTTAAAAATAATATTAATAAATAGTCAGTAAGTAAAAACAAAAACAATAAATCAAGTTAATGCAAATGAGTTTTTGAAGCTTTTTCATTATGTTAAAATATAATAAAAAATTCGCTTCAGTCAATAC
The DNA here is from genome assembly GCA_949748255.1 of Eustalomyia histrio. Lineage (NCBI taxonomy): Eukaryota > Metazoa > Arthropoda > Insecta > Diptera > Anthomyiidae > Eustalomyia > Eustalomyia histrio. Next base: position 98,126,649 of record OX456524.1, on the reverse strand, counting down.
AAACTTAAAATCTAAATATATTTTTAAAAAATAAGTTTATGTGTCCCGGGTTTTTTGTATGTTCTTTTGATGTACTTGCTGTGTTTTATTTGATTCCTAAATTTTGTTTTAAATTATTATTTTTTTATTTCTTTTATAAGATATAAATGTTAAAAAGAAAAATATACGATAATGTTTTTAGCAGGCTAAAAAGTTACTCTGCTCTACTGTATACTTAACACCAAAATAATCATGACATTTTTTGCAGTCACTGTTGTACGTCATTACTCACAGCGACAATCGTTATATGTCAGGTTCTTGTTCTGTGCCGCATGTATGAATTTTTCCCCTCCCACTTTAATTTCGCCTGGTCCCCAAAATGTTTCCTTGTGTACCTTCAGTTTTGAGCATTTGCATTACTTCTAAGAATTTTCATTTATTTTTGCTCTAATTTTTTCACATTTTTTATTTCTAGTAAATTTGTATGGCCCTGTACATAGTGCAAAATAAATGCATGTTGTTCAATGAGAACCTATTGCTCTCGGCCAGTTCTAGCTGCAGCCAACAAAAATATTACCCGACTGCAAGCCCAAAGTTTCTTACTCTGATTGCATCATTTTGGTCTGAGTACTAGGAGCATACATATTTTCTTGCTTTAGTGATGACGCGATCATATCCAGATGTCTCGCCTGAGTGACCTATTCTACAACTGACCACAATGTGCATTGTTGGTATAATCATTGCGGTGAATAAGTCCAGTGAATAAGTTCGATTTAAGTTCCCATTAAATTCTGACATGGGTATAAGGCTGTATAGGCGTCCAAGAATTTTGCCATATTTAATATACTTAAGACGACATTTTCCCATATCGTTATTTCGAATACTGACCCATTTTGTTATTTTTTTATTTAACAAGGAAATTCTTCCTAGAACATAATATTTTGCTCTCTTTGGAAAGGAGATAGATGAGAGATGTAAGATTAAGGGCTCAATATATAACAATACTGTAATTGGGGTAAAATTATTTGCTGTGATAGCACCGATTATTTTTCTTAATTGGTTTTGCCATCGCTTGTGATCGAACCCACAACCCTCCTCATAAAAGTTTGACCTTATAACTATTACCAGTAAAAAATAAAGCTTTTCGTTTGCCAAGGAAATTTAACAGATATTAAGTAATAAGATCGTCTGCATATGCCACCATTTTGACTATAATTAACAACTTGTATAGCAACAGTACCAACAATGTTGTATAGATTATAACACACTTGTAGAGTATTATCAAACACTGGTTAACTATTGGTTCATTCCCCGAAACCAAACCATTTTTTTAATATTAGACTTGATTCTATTACAAACTAACTTTATATTAAGAAATTATGACAGATCCTATTATCTATGGTTTTCTTATATCTCATTACAGTAATAAATATCTAATGGTTGCAATACTTAGGTCGAAGGTTATATCAACTCAACTTTCTTTCCCTTATAATCAAAATTAATACGAGCTTTGGAAGAGGCAATTCTGACTAAGGGTCAATATTTAGTAATAGGATGTGTTGTCAACGACCATCACTATCTATGGAGCAGCACTAACATCAGTTATCGCGGAGAGTAAATTTGTTTGATAATATATTATGCACTAAATAATTTATATGTAATAGAGGTAATGTATAAACTTTGTATGAAAATATAACAGAAGAGATTATCGGCAAAACATTAGTAACTAATACTAACGCAGTGAAGGTTCATTTTTTATAATAATATATTTTTTTCTAAGCATCCACCTTTTAATTAAGAATAATTTTCCAAAAAAAATAAATTGGAAAAATTTCCCAGAATTGTATGAACTGCACCTGATCCAGAATTGAAGAAGCCGGTCAATTTGAAAGACTTGGAAAGTGCAGTGCGGCGAATAATCTTCGGAAATCATATCAAAGTTCATTCCTAAGCTTGAGCTTATTATGAAGTGTATATATATTCTTATGAAGCCTTAACCATTGCACTTCTGATTAAAATTCACTTAAAGATTAAGGACATGAGTTGAGATCTAGTGTACCATTTTATATAATATCATTAACCGCAATTCAGATAAGTGACCACATCGAATCTAAAGTGGACAAAAACACGACCGCTACAAATCAGCGAAACCAGGCGGTATTTTCACGTCGCTACACAGAGGAAACAGATTCGTGCTGACAACAGAAATTATAGCCAATCGAACATGAGAAATTTGACTGTGACAACAGTATTTCGGTTGCCTCAACAACAATTCGGTAGTCACAACTGTAACTGAAACATTCGATTGTCAACAAATTCGGTTGCCAGCACTTTATAATGTCTGGGACTCCCACTGGGAAAAGCGCGATGGAGAGAATGGCTGAACACTGGGCAACTGTATGAGTTGCGGAAACGTAGGGAAAGAGAAAAAAGTGCAGGATCTACTCCGTGAATTTTGGACTAAAGAAGCGGTGACTTAAATATCTGAGAAGCAGATTTTTCTATTATCTGGACATTCTGTGGAATTTATCTTTGTCCCGACTGGCGGGATTTTTGACAAAAACCGTTGGAAAATAGTTTTATTAAAAAAAACCCTCTGGTGGAGGGCACTTTTATGCAGCGGTATTTATTTTTGGAGGATGATACATCAAAGTACTGTATAAGACGAAAAACTTACTAATATTTACATATTTTAATTTACATAATAAACCAATTCCCGAATTTAAACCCTTTTCATCTCCCAGACACCATAGCATATTTAAATATTCAGCGTTAGTCAATCATAAAATTAAAAATTAAACCACAGAGAAATTCCAAAATAACAAAGTAACAAGGAAACTTAAAATGAAATAATATTATAATAAAAAAAAAAGAAACAACAGCAGCAGCAACAATTTGCAATTACTAAATGATAATGAGCTAAATGATAATGGGGTACAGCATCCAGACAGACAAGCAGCCAGTCAACCAACATTACCTTGACCTTGAAACCTACATTTAAAATAATACATTCGTTAGCGAACAAAACAAAAAAAAATTCAAATCATTAACATTATTATCATCATCATCATTATCATGAACGGGAGTCATGAGCAACGGCAACCAGTAACTAAAGACAGAGAAAGTCATTATTTCATCAACAAATGAGCCCAACCATTCATTTATTCATTCACTCACTAACTACCATACCAACCAAATTGTTGTACTAAATGAAAAAACAAAATATTTTACATTCATTATACGCTCGTCGTGTCTTTCTGTGTGGCGGATGCTGGCATTGCTGCTGCTATTGCTACTGTTGATTTTACTATTACTTCATTTGCATGCATTTGGATAAATGGGGAATAAAAAATTGACACACACACACACACACACATAAACAACAGCATCTAGCATAGTTCATATCCTGCTTACTCCGTCATCGTCCTCGACTCTACTATGATAGAATAATAATAATAGTCCTAGTCGGTATTCTTCCTAATTTACATCAACTGCAAATGCTCTCATTATCATTTATTCATTTCATTTCGTTTCATTCATTCTATTGATTATAAACACACACATAAAAAAATAAAAAATTGAAAATCATAAAAAATATGGTTTGGCTGGCTGGCTAGATGGATGCTTATGCTGAGTGTACTGATGTTCTAGTGTTTGTTAGTTACTGCGGCTTTCGCGTTTTCTCTCTTTTGTATACAATTTTTATTCCTTTTATTCTACTCATCAAGCTCTTGTTGTGGCACATTTGCCGTAGAGGGGAAATGGCAATTTGGCAGGGAGGATGCTGTACACGGTTACCATGTGCCACACCATGCCAGCTAGAATATACAAACTGTCTGTTAACAAAAAAAAAAAAACTTTGTACAAATTTGTTTTAATAGCATATGAAATTAAAATAACAAAAACAACTAGAAGAGAAAAACAAACGAAAAAAAAAAGAATTAAAACCACGCAAATTATACTGAAAATGAAATTGCAGAGAAATAAATTTCAAAAAATATCCATAGTATATTTTGTCCATGCAGACGATTTTATGTTAGTGTTTCTGTAGAAGAATGTGAATGTGAATTAAATGGATTCAACCGAAAATTTTGAAGATTTAGGAAATATTTATTTTTTATTTGTCTCGATATTATAAAATATATGTTATTGGCTATTCAGGTGATTGATAATTTATATTAACAACAATGCCAAACTCTTTGTCTCATGTGTTGTAATTTATACATCATTCAACTTAACCCTCTAATTGGCATACACTTTTATGCGAAGAAACTAATACCATGTTTCTACATAAAATTCACTGTACAACAATTTCAAACTTTTCCCAAAATTATGGGGGTCTGACAATGGATTCTGGTATAGGAGACAAAAAAATATACGTGTGCCGGCGTTTTCTGTTTGTGCAGGATATCGGTATATAAAAACTATGTGTTATTCACTCTTGAGGTGTAGCAACTTTTTAGAAAATATTAACGCAAATATTTTTGTGGAATATATAAACAATTCAACTCCCCAACAGGCGAAAATGTTCTACAAAAATATTTGCTATAAAATTTTACAATACGTGTCGGAAGACACCAAAATCAAAAACTTAACACAAACAACAAAATCCAACCAAAATCAAGATTGCTCATGACTTTTCAAGTCAGATTTTGGGATCAGCTACATAACATGTAGGTCATCCCAAAATCTGACTAGAAATTTGATGAGCAATCTTGAATTTGACTTGTTTTTGGTGTTTGTTATTTATTATCTCGCGCAATTTCAGAGTTGCCATATTTGAGGCCCTTTATGTTTTACTACCTTTTAACTCTCCTCTTCCAAATAAAGCAACACAATAATTAGTAGGAAGAATTTCCTCTCTATTAGATGTCGATCATCAACTGTTCTAAGGTTTATCATCTCGTACAATTACAATGTTGCCATATTAAAAGCCTTTTATCTTTGACCACCTTTAAACTCTCTTTTATCCCCTTTCCAAAGAAAGCAACACATTAATTAGTAGGAAAAAATTTCTAAGAGTTGCTGCTCTTAAAAAAAAATAAATAAATTTGAAATAGAGGATCCAATATCTCATCCACAAATTATTTTTTTTTCTTAATATTTTATAACATATAAAGAAACTAAGGTCGTTGATTACACAATTAATAGCGTAACTGAAGATAAAAGTAATATAAGAATTACTTTAAAAAAAGTTTTCAAGAAGAATTTAATTGGTTTGGTTTAAGTATACAATAATTTGAATTACTTTGTGTAATACTAAACACTCTATAATTAAACGCCATTTTATAATCAAATACCAACCATTTTCACTCATATGTTATAAATACATACATATGTATTTAGGAAAATATACAAAAAACTCTTTCACATATAATTGAACTAAACACAGGCTTATAAAATATTTATATATTTATGTATTTCTCTGTACACATTTATCTTTGTGCACATTTTTCAAAAATCAATCGAAATCAAATCAATTGACATTCGACCCCTTTGCAAAAAAAAAAAAAATCAATGAAATAACATAAAAAAAATTTCCACCCATGCGAAAAGGTTGCAAAATCTTTATCTGGAAAAATATAAAATGAAAATCTACCACATATAAAGATATCTCACCCTCACATTCATACTCTGTGTATTAAATTGGTTTTTGTATCCTTTATCTTTTGTTAGAATTTGTATTTTTATGTTGCCATTTTTTTCCATTTTTTTTTTCTTCTGATGAATGCTACTTTGATGCGTGATTGTCATAAAATTTTGTGATCTGAATAATAAAAGACATTTTGCCATTTAGTTTGATTGAACATAAAATGACAAAAAATAAACATATATTTTATTTTTTTGATTAAAAAATGTTTTAGATCTGATGAATTACAGAAAAAATTCAAATAATAATAAACGATTGTATGGAAATGTTAAGAATTATAATGTGTGTATTAGTGTTGGAAATGGCGTGGGGTTTAAAATAAAAACTTCTTATTGACTGCCTCTCCAAACCCTTTTGGCTAAAAACCAGAAAAAAGGTATATTTTGGAACTTTTGCCAGGGACATAGTAAAAGCAGGCAGGTTCCTCTTCCTGCGTGGAAATCTGTTTAGACGTGATTTTTGAAAACTCCTACTCGGAGGTATAAAAAGGGGAAAGGTCTTCCCCTTGCCGCCCTGTTCAATTTCCTTTGGCTACAAAAAGGAAATCCTCCCTTGACGGCCTGGGTTAACCCATTTGGCCTTGAATTTGTTAAATTTCTTTGTGCATGGGCTAACTACTCATTTTTCGAAATTTCTACCAGGAAAGCAAAAGTGTCCACTTTGACGTCCTGCCTAAACTACTTTTGGTTAGAAACCTGAAATACATAATATGCGCTCTGAAATATAAAATATGTGTTTCCTTGCGTACACTTAAAAAAGTTTGTAAGTTAAAATAACTGAAAATATCATTTAAAAGAAATGATATTTCATTTAAAAACCGGTCTACTTAATTTTCATTTAAATTAAATGCCATTTGTTATTTATTTTTAATAGTTGATTAATCAACTGACACATCCGTAAGAAAAAACTGATATAATCAATTAAAATAAATGTCAATATTTTACCTACCAATCCTTAAAAAATAAATGTTTTTTCATTTATTTGAAATTATTTCCGTTTTTGAATTTTTTTTTTTTTTTAATATACTCGTAACAATACAAAATGTATGTATGCATATGAAGCTATAAACACTTTTTGTATAAATGTGTTTGTATATGTATGTGTGTTTATGAAGTTCTTGTAAATTGTATTGAAAAATTTTGTATATATACAAAAAATTTAAATAAAAAAACAAATTGAAATTTTTTGAATATTTTTTTTTGAAACAGACAGCAAACAAAATTTAAATTTGTAATAACTGTTACGGACACAAATAAACCACAAGTTTCCGTTTTGTGGGTAAATTTTTATTCAATTTCAAACAAATGAAAAAAATAAATGAAACTGAAAAAAATCGGTAAATGATAGTAAATTATTTCGAATAAATGTATAAAAAAGTTAATATAGATGTTTCTTTGAAAAATAAATGTATCTTCCTTTATTTTTAAATGGAACGGAAAACTTTTTTATTAAACTACAAACAGTTAACTACATAATATTCTGAGTGTATGTGTTAATTTTCTAATAAGGTACTTTTTAACATTTTCATCTGGGCACTCCAACAATCCCGACAATCATTGTTTATTATTTCATACAACTAAAAGGTCTTTGACCAATAGTTTTACATATTTTTGTATTAAAAGAATATCCGGACTAGTAAATAGATAAAGGTCACCAATGTATTTTTTATAATATTCAAAGAGAAGTAAAATATGAAAAATTTCTGAAACTTGTACAATATGTGACGCATCAATACTTCATATGGAAAAGCTTAATATAACATAAAAAGTTAATAAATATATCTCTAAATCATGCCTTTTATACACACTTTTTTTAAATTTTTTTCGATACATTTAGGACGTCAATGTTAATTTTCATTTTGCTGAGGGTTCAAATATGTTTTTCATAACTTTAATACCTAGTGTAACCCTGCTGGAAAATGACTCACAAGGACAGTACTTCTACTTCGATTTCAATTAAATTTGGATATGTGATAGAGAAAAAAAAATCTAATGTCAAAATGCTTATAAAACAAATCATTAAATCAATTAAATTTAAGGATTTTTTTACTACCTCAAAAATTATGAATTTTAAATTTTTTCCTGAAAGATATTGCTTCAAAATTGGGTGATTTTTATGTAATGTTTTTTATGATTTTATGCTATTTCTTAAGCAAGATTGTGTAAATTTTAAAAACTGTTCTAATGATGAATGCTTTAGTATTGTGGAGATAATAAGTATTGTGCAACGACACTACAATATCCAACATCTATTCCCAACTCTTCCAAACCCTTCTTAACTGAAATTCATATTCGATCCACGCAAATGTTTATGTTTGTATATCCTCTCACCGAGTGGTGAGCTTAAACATTATTTTCGAATATTATGTTTCCTTCGAACAAAGTTCCTCATACCCTTATATTTTTCCAGAATTCTTTGAATCTTGACTCAATATCTTTAAACGTTTCTGTAAATAATTTGTTTTCTTTAAAGGGCAATACCATTTTTTTTTTATAAAAATACAACATTTTTATTTTTAACATTTAAGTTACAGCATAATGACTATTATAAAAACAACTTAACCACATGTTTTCTTACTAAGAGTACGAGAAGGGAGCTAGAAATATTTTTAGTACATTTTTGTAAATATAAGATGGTTTACAGTTCGTTAAAATAAACAAAAATCACCAACAAAAAATTTTAAACTACACTCAGAATATTATGGTAATAAAAAAGTTCTCAGCTCAGTAAAAAATAAAGGAAGGTACATTAATTTATTTATTTTAACTTTTTTATGCATTTGTTGAAAATGATTTACTGTCATATACCGATTTCTTCAGTTTACCCACAAAATGAAAATTTGTGATTGATTTGTTTCTTTACAGCTATTACAAATTTAAATTTTGTTTGCTATCTGTTTGTTTATATATATACAAAATTATTTCAATTAGAAATATGGTCATTCACACAAAATGTATACATTTTATAGATTAAATAACGAAAAAAAAACAAAAATAATTTTAAATGAATGATTAATCAGTTACTTTTTACGGTTTGGTAGGTAAAATTTTAACATTTATTTTTAAGTGATTATTTATTTGCTTTTACTGATGTGTCAGTTGTTTAAATAACACATACTATTTGATTTAACTGAAAAGAAACTAGGCCGGTTTTTATATAAAATATAACTCCTTTTAAAAAGCATTTTTTTATTATTTTAATTTACAAACTATTTTAAGTGTATATTTAAACAAAGGGAAATTATAAAAAAGAAATAAATTCCAGCATTCGACACTTTCTATAGAAACTCGTTTTATATCAGTTCATGATTACTTCAGATGTTGTTTTAAAAGGAATTTAAATTTTCAAATTATAGCGCTATCCTTTTTTTAAGTTATTTTACACATCCTATGATGAAAGAGGATAACCTATATATTCTGGTAAAAGCTTTTGCTTTTTTTCTACCAAAACAAAATTATATCAAAAATGTCCATTTAATTTATATATGTATGTATTCAATTTCAATGCTATACAAAATTTTTAAAAGTTTATTTTCTTTACAGTTTTTATACCCTCCACCATATATAGTGAGGGTATACATCAGTTTGTCATTCCGTTTGTAACATGTCGAAATATAGGTTTAAGACCCCATAAAGTATATATATTCGTGGTCCTTATGCAATTTTAAGTCGATTTAGCGATGTCCATCTGTCTGTCTGTCTGTTGAAATGGCGATCACGACGCGAAGACGCAAGCGGGGGTGCCCCGCAGTTTGGTATTGAAAATGAGCAAAATCGGTCCAGCAGTTCAAAAGTTATGAGTGAAAATGTGAAGGTACCTCTAAATTTTCCATATAAATTGGTACAATTTTTCTGTATCTATTTTTATTTTCTGTTAAGTAAGTAAACATTTTATTAAGTCTTCTTCTTTTTCGACTACACTCATTGTCTTACATACTATGACAATAATAATATTCTTAGAGCAACATTGCTAAAGTGAGATAGAATATGTAAAAAAAGTACAAAATTAAAAGTTTGACAAGGCTTGCTTTAGCCCTTTAAAATCGCTAACAGAGCAGACGTCTGTAAATAACATTACTAAAACTAAATAAATAACATTACAAAAACTAAATAACAAAAGTTCAATTACATAAGTTGACAAAACATATTCATATTACACTTCATGCAAAATTTAGTATATACGTATATCATCTTCAGCCCCTATGATTGCCGGAGGCTGGGCTTATATAGAATGAGGTAAGGTCCAGAGATATAGTAAGCCAGATTGGGGTTTTCTGTTTAGCTTTGTTGGTTTTTCGTTTCATTCCATAAAATGTATTTTTTGTTTTTGTTACCAAAGACATTTATATATAAAGAGCAAAATACATAATTGCTTTAGTGCCGCTACTTTTGAATAGGTGGAGTTGAATTAACTAAAGCAATACCCTGCCAAATGGCTAGGTTCAAAGAAATGTATATATAAAGAAAGAGTAAAATGCATAATTGCTTAAGTGCCGTTACTTTTGAATAGGTGGCGCAGAATCACATTAAAAGAAAACAATACCCTGCCCCATGACTAGGTTGATATAGCCTTGAATTAGGTTTTCAATTAATTTATTTACCAAAAATACTTTAAATTCTAATGCATTCAGATGTTAGTAGTACACTTATTACATAATTTTAAAGTCAATTTTTCAAATACTTGACATAATAAAAGCATTTGTTTCACATTTTTATGTCAAAAAATAAATTTTCATGGAGGAAAATAGTATTTTTTTTATTGAGGGATTGGCAAATTAAATATACATTTAATTAAATATACAAGTTAATTTTTTCTTTTATAAAAAAATACACATGAATAAAGTGCAATATTGTGCTCTTAAACATCTAAATTAATATTGATTTAAAAAATTAAGGTATAATATGCACATAAAACATATATTTTTCATAGTTTTTGGCAAATATTCATTTATGTTACGAAGAAAATAGAAAATCACAATATGGCTAATGAAGACTAGCTCTGCCATCTATTGACGAATAGTTACAACTCATGTTCTTTCTTTAACAAATTAATTTCTTTGCTGTATTCTCTCCATTAAACAAACACACTTAAATTTTTTAAAGAGAGAACATTCGTTGCAACTATTTATCAATACTTGGCGCATCAGAAAATGCATTCTCTCCATTAGGCATTTTCAGCTGCAGAGCTAGTCATCATTAACCGAACAAAATTGAGTATTTGACAAAAACTATGCTTTAAAATGTGTTTTTTGTGCAGTCCATGGTTTAAAAAACTAGTGAAAATGTAAAGGTGCCTCTAAATTGCCCATACAAATTTAGTACAGTTTCATAGTAGCGACTGGTACATAAAATATTTTCTCATATTTTTTTCACCAGTCGCTTAGCAGTAAATATTTTGCGTTCACCTCAAACATTTTTTCACCACTAAAATTTTTTTTCACCACAAAAAATTTTTTCACCTCTAAATTTTTTTTCCACCAAAAAAGTTCTTTTCACCTCTTAAAAGTCTTTCACCTCAAACAATTTTTTCACCTACATAATTTTACTTCAAAAGTTTTCTTATATTATTTGTATCAAAAACAGTAGAGAACATCTTTTTAGGATATTGGTGGAGGGTATTCAAAGATTCGGCACAGCCGAAATTAGCTTTTTTTACTTGTTTTTTTTTTCAAAAATTTACATTATTATTTATCTGTTGATACTAATTTTAGATACAAGTCATGAAAAAAGTATTGTCGTTATTGTATACTTTAATATCTTGAAGTACTTTAAAAAGTATATCTGGCGTGATATAGAAAAACTTAGTAGGCAATGTTCTTATATATGGCCAACGGTTAACTATAAAATCGGCCATAAAATTAAAATAGAAGAAAAGTTATTTAAACAAGCTCACCATTTTAAAATAAATGTTTAAATACTTTAACTTTAATGTACCATCATTATAGAATATAAGATAATCGAATTTATAATCTTTTTTATTAGACATTCTATATATTTATTTCTTTTAAATCAACCCTACTATGTGTTTTAAGAGAATACAGGGAACGTATGCAAATATTAAATCGGAAAAATATATTTATTATACGCACTTGAATACAATTACTGCGATACTAGGAACAAACATCACTTTGGTTCTCTTACGATAAAGTTTTCGCAAAACACAACAATTAAATCTAAATTAATCCAAATTAGATAATAATAGAGCGCATTCATGTTAAAACAAAACTTTAAAAATCCATACCAAACATTTTATTTAAAAATAAATAATAATAATAAAAAAGTGCGAACATTTTATATTAAAATGCAATTATGATATTAAAGAACACGCGATACAAACCCACTAACGGTTTCAATACAATTCAATTAGAGAAAATACCTTTTGTCATGTACTGGTGTGCGAAATTTTGAAATTAGGTTTCAATTTGCAAAAATACAAAATGATGGATTGAATAATTTTGTTTAAAAAATTACTGTTCTTAAAATGAAGACAAATACACAGAGAAAAATAATTTGCGATATGTTCAGCTGTAAATAAATATATATCCACTGTGGTAAAAATTCATATGTAACAGTACAACTGTATACCAAACAACTTGCAGGGAAAATAAAATAAATTTGCATACCTTCTAAATATAAATATCCCAGCAAATCCACGCATTGCCAAATGCCGAAGTAGAATAACATAACAGGCAACTGAACATTTTGCAGTTGTTAGGGGAATTTCAACCCAGCGGTATTTCTTGCTACACTTAACAACCTACACACAGAAAAAAAAGTTAGTAGAAAAATTTGTAAGCTGTTTTCAACCCCACTTTAATATTTTTGTATTGATTTTTAGTAAAAAAGAATTATTTAGAAAATCTTTTTGCTATTTACATTTTACAAATTACAGACTTTTTACAGAATATTTACAAATTTTTGTTGCTAATTTCAGAAATCATTTTACAAATTTTTGAAAACCAATTTGCTAAAATTTGCAAAAAAAATACTAATTTTAAAAAAGTATATATTGAAGGAAAGGTTATTTCTAATTAAAACTTATACCTAAAAACTTAAATTGCCTTTACACATAAATACATATATAAAAAAAGAGACCAAAAGTGAAGATACCGACTCATATCTGAAAATCAGCCCTAAAAACAATTCAAATTAGACTTTAAAATTAAAAAAAAAATTGACTAAAATATTTTTAGAACCTAAATTACCAAATAAAAAGAAAATGATTTATTCGTTTGTTTTAACAATTTTTAAGAATCTTAAGTCTTTGATTTCGTTTTTAATTTTTTACAAAATATTTTTGAAAAAAAATAAATAGAATAAAAAAAATTTGATGCTCGATTAAAAAAAGAATAAATTTAAAATTTTGTACTAATATTAATAATATTTAGTAATTTTTTTTGTTGTTTTTAGCGAACAAATTTTAAATTCCACTTTACAAAAAGTATACTAAAATTTAGTAGCGGCTACTAATTTTTCCACTAACTTCATTGTACTGCACGACAGCAGACATGTGTTGCTAAGATTAGCAAAAATACTGCTGGGCTCAAATTAGCAAAAATTCTCGTAATAACAGCAAAATTTTCAGTTGCCATTACAGACTTTTTTGATGAGTGTATGTCTGCTGACGTGCACAATTAAATTTGTAGAAAAAATTAGAAGCCGTTACTAGTTTTTAGTAAACCTTTTGTAAAATGGAATTTAAAATCGGTTTACTAAAATCAGCGAAAAAATTACTAAATATTATTAATATTAGTAGAATCAAATTAGTATAAAAAATTAGTAAGTGCTGCTTAATTTTAGTAAATTGGTGTAAGCTCAATGAATTTTTAAATATTGCAAAACTTTAATTTATAAAAAAAAAAATAATAAAATGCCCACCTACACCTTAAAGCTGTTTATTTCTTTTAAAATCGCCTAACGAATTCGAATATTCAAATTTATATAATTTTTTTGTCGAGCAACATTTTTTTATTTTAGAAAAAATTAAAAAAAAATCAAGGGCTCAAAAGTAAGTAAAAACGTGAACGAATTAATCATTTGGTTTTATTGTTGTTTTGAAAAATATATTTGATAAATTTTTTTTAGGATTCTAATATCTAGTTTTAATTAATTTAAGGGCTGATTTTTATAACTAAAAAGTTTTTTAGTGCTATTTTAAGTGGAGGTCTTCACTTCCGATCACTTTTTTTTTCCTCTATAACATTTTAAGGCAATTTAAGTTTGTATGTATAAGTTTAAATCATTAGAAATAACATTTACTTCAATACCTACTTTTTAATAATAATTATTTTTTTTTTTTTTTTTGCTAATTTTAGCAAATCAAAAATTTGTAAAATGATTTCTGAAGTTATCAACAAAAATTTGTAAATATTCTGTAAAATATCTGTAATTGTAAGCAATAAATAGGAAAAAAGGTACTAAATAATAGTTTTTTTAACTTAAAATCAGTACAAAAATAATAAAGTGGGATTGAAAATAGTTTACAAATTTTTCTACTAACTTTTTTTCTAAGTGTATGAACTAAGGATCTTCAACAAGTTTGCCTACTCTTGAGCAACTCTGAAGCCCTTTACCTTGCACCGCCTTTTAACTCTTTTCGAAAGCAGGTAACACATTAATCAATAGACAGAATTCCCTGTGTATTACTTTTATATAAAATAAAAAAACAGAATGTGCATATAAAACAATGTATAGAGTTATAGGGGTCCATTGATTATTTTACACCTTACTTCAGTCGATGAGCTCCAATGTTATGTATGGCTGCATTACTTCTACGGTAACCAAGTAAGTGGTTGGGAAAATTAATTAAGAATAAAATATCATACAAAAATATATTAAAAAATTTTAAAATATATTTTTTTTATTAAGAATAACGTGGTCATGGTGGGAATCAATTCAGGAATCAATGTCTTTATAATATTTAATAGCTTAAAATGTAAACTGATTGTTGTACTTCGTGTTTTCGTTCCTAATGTCAAAAAATGTATCATACTCTCTTGTACACAAAAAAAAAACACAAAGTAATGTATTTTAAAATGTTTCAATTTTTATTTAACTTTTATAGGTTTAAGCAATAACCGTTTATTCATTACTTATATTTTTAAATAACGAGTTGTCACTATGTACGTGTATACAGTAACGCATAAATAAATCACCAAAAATTTTACTGGGATATGTAAGTAATGTTGTCACATACAGAAAGTTCTTCAAGAAAATTAAATTTTAAATTCAAAACATTCAGCAACACAAGAATAAAAGGTACATCAACGCAAAAGATAAAAGTAAATGTCCTAATACAAGGACATGTTACAATACAGTATGAAGAATTGAAAGCAAAAAACACAAAACAAAGTAACATCCATCAGTGTATTGCCAAAAAAAAAAAAGAAATGTAAATGTACTCACATCTCATTAATTTGTGATTGATACGTTTATACATACGTGTGTGTCTAAAGTCATTGATTTCGTTTGCAAAAATAAAGATGGCGTTTGAATGCTGATAACCAGGGCAAGTTTAAAATGTCACAAAAACTGATAAAATTTGGCAAGAGGAAAGGCATAAATGACAAACATATTATAAATATTAAAAAAAATTTGTTAATTTTAATTTATTTGAATATCTTAATTAAATTAATATATATCTATGTCGTACATTATAATGTTGACCATTATTTTATTTTTTCACCAAAAGCACCATTCAATCCTTTTGTGGTTGTACTAGATTTTATAATTCATTTCTTTTTTAAATATTTTTTTATTTTTTTAAGAGAAGCAACAGTTAAACACAAATTCTTTCTCAGTTAGGTCTTCCCAAAATCTCACTAGAAATCTGTGTTTATGTTAAGTTTTAGGCTTTGGTGTGTTCTGAGATATGTAGTGAAATTTTATTTCCAACATTTTTGTAAAATATATCGTGCCCGCCCTCCTCCTTCTTAGGGGTGTTTTTTAACGATTTGTTGGAATACAGCCAAAAATTACCGTAATGTGGGGGAGTTAAGCCCAAATTACTCTGACGTAAACATAAACGAGCGAAATCAGCTGATCCGTTAGCTCTATAAAGAGAGTATTAAAACAAGTACTCGAACGTGCACGTTTCGTAACTTTGTGGACTGTTCTGTTAAAAACAGCTAATTAGTTTTTGTTTATGTGAAAAAGCAAATACGAAAGTTTAACATAAGGTTTGTTTTTTTTTCAAATTTTATGTTAATATCTATAACTACTTATAAAGAAAACGACTATCCCTACTTACCTGAATTTTTTTTTTTTTTGTAAACAAATACAATTTTAACATTAGAGGCCGCCTTTGTACGAAATTGTTTTTATATATGCACTTCGCAGTAACACGAAATATAGCAATTATATTGTTTGCCCTGCTCTACTTATAATGTATTTGTTGTTTTTAATATTTTATCAAATTAAAAATACAAAAATTTCAAATATTTTAATGACAAATATTTTTGTTTACATTTAAAAAAGAAAAGCATTTTTATAGATATTAAATTTTTGAGTAGCTGTATCTACAACTGTAAAAGGGCAGAACTTGAGCGGGAGTATTTAGGGCTTCAGGTTGAGTTTGTAGTGGACTGTATAGCTTGGGCACCTAAATATGAAGATGAGTTAGGCCCTTTTTTCTCGGATTATAATTTCTCGCAGCTCGAGACAATTATAAAGGAGTTGTTGGTTGAGTTAGAAAAAATGGGAAAAAGTATAAAAACAACAAAAGAATTAGTAATGTATTTTTGGAAAGTGCTTTATTGTGCTCACCGTTTCTGTTGAGGGTTACAAAGTAAGTGAAGTAAGTAATTATTTTAGGTATAAAGAAACTTCAATTTATCTTTATGTTTCAAAACCAGAATATGAATTTAGATAATTTCTATGTTGGTTACAATTCACAATAATTCATAGTTCATAGTTCAAACATTCCAACTATAACTATTTTATATAAATTCAATTTTGTTGGCAAATTCAAATACTTAATTTACAATTCTAAATATATAAAAAATTTTGTTTATTTTAAATTGTTTATTGTCTAAATTTATGAATTTAGACAACAACTATTTAGAAAGTCTATTTATACTTAAATTTTTATGGAATATTTATTTAAAATTCGAAAAAAAAACAAACCTATATTTAAAACCACATTCTGAAAAACATCAAAAACATACAATGGATGATGACAAGCTGATATTGTTGGTCCAGGGCAATGATGTGTTGTACAATAAAAGAAGCCCATATTATAGATGACCGGACAAAAAGAAAATAACTTGGATGGAAGGTGCAAAGCAAATGGGAGTCCCAGGTAAATGAAAAAAATAAAAATAATTAAAAACTACACTCAGAATATAATGTAGTTAACTGTTTGTAGTTTAATAAAAAAGTTTTCCGTTGCATTTAAAATTAAAGGAAAATACATTTATTTTTCAAAATAATTTATTCGAAATAATTTACTATCATTTACCGATTTTTTTCAGTTTCATTTATTTTTTTCGTTTGTTTGAAATTTAATAAAAAATTACCCACAAAACGGAAACTTGTGGTTTATTTGTGTCCGTAACAGTTATTACAAATTTAAATTTTGTTTGCTGTCTGTTTCAAAAAAAATATTCAAAAAATTTCAATTTGCTTTTTTATTTAAATTGGTTGTATATATACAAAATTTTTCAATACAAATTACAAGAACTTCATAAATACATATACATACACAAATACATTCAAACAAAAAAAGTGTTTATAGCTTCATATGCATACATACATTTTGTATTGTACAAGTTTATTAAAAAAAAAACAAAAAATACAAAAACGGAAATAATTTCAAATAAATGAAAAAACATTTATTTTTTAAGGATTGGTGGGTAAAATTTTGACATTTATTTTAACTGATTATAACAGTTGTTTCTTACGGATGTGTCAGTTGATTAATCAACATTTAAAAATAAATAACAAATGGCATTTAATTTAAATGAAAATTAAGTAGACCGGTTTTTAAATGAAATATCATTTCTTTTAAATGATATTTTCAGTTATTTTAACTTACAAAGTTTTTTAAGTGTATGTATATAACAAATAGAAGAAATATGTTCCAAAAGGTGGACATCCCTTCGCGACCGATATGTAAGGGAAAAACATCTGGAAAATCTTCCCTAAGGCAGTGGTGCTATTTTTAAATATTGGTGGCCACTAATGGACAGTTTGGAATTCTTAGCACCACATGTAGCTTCGGTTAGTATGAAAACTAAGAACTTTTTAACAAAATTAAAAAATTTTTAATTTTTTACTTTTTTCTTTTAGAATGCGGTCATCTAGAAATATTTTAGAAGAATTTTCTTCATCTTCATCATCTTCGGAAACTCAATCTCCACTACCGCCACCCGTCGGATTTTTACAGAATTCATCAAATATTTGTACAATATCACCCACCCGAAATAATTAACATTGATACACCCACCGTTGAAACACCTTGAACAGACATCTTGATGAAATGATTTATATTTTTATATATTTAAAATACTTGTTTCCCTTTTTAGAAATTATTGGAAATAACCACAAAACATAAAAAAGTTTTTTTTCGTTTGTTTACACTCACCAAAAAAAGTCTGTAATGGCAACTGAAAATTTTGCTGTTATTACGGGAAATTTTGCTAATTTGAGCCGAGCGGTATTTTTTTCTAATCTTAGCAACACATGTCTGCTGACGTATAGTACAATGAAATTTGTAGAAAAATTAGTTAATTTTAGTAATTTTGTAAGGTGGAATTTAAAATGTTTTTGCTAAAATCAGCAAAACTAATTTCAAATTTATCTTTTTTATCGAGCATCAAAATTTTTTTATTTTATTTATTTTTTACAAAAAATATTTTAGACAAAAATAAATTAAAAAATCAAAGGCTTAAAAATTGTAAAAAGATAAACGAACTTATCATTTTGTTTTAATTCTTTATTGAAAAATTTTAAGTAAATTTTTTTACTTTTAAGTTAGGGCTATTTTAAGTGGATGTCCTATTTTTAGACATGAGTCGGTATATTCACTTCCGAACCTTTTTTTAATTTATGCAATTTATGTTTGTAGGTGTTAGTTTTAATTAGAAATAATATTTCCTTCAATATCCACTTTTTTAAAATTAGAAAATTTTTTTTGCTTATTTAACCAAATCGGCTTTTAAAAATTTGTAAAATGATTTCTGAAATAAGCAACAAAAATTTGTAAATATTCTGTAATTTGTAAAATGTAAATAGCAAAAAAATTTGCTAAATAATAATTTGTTTACTAAAAATCAGTACAAAAATAGTAAAGTGGGATTGAAAACCGTTTACAAATTTTTCTACAATTTTTTTTTTCTGGGTGCACTTTGTAATTCTTTGAGTAAGTTTTTATACAGAAGTTCCCCGTTTACGTTTACGAAACGTTACGTTAACGCTCAAGATTGTTAATATGTAACACAAAAATATTTGAGTTAATATTTTCTAAAATGTTGGTTAACATACACTACACCTCAGATGCGATATATGTATATGTTAGCGATATGCTGCACGAATAGGCCAAAGGTGGAAAACTTTTACCCCACCTAAAACAAAACAGCGACACACGTATATTTTTTCCTTTTGTCTGCTCTACCAGAATTCATTGGCAGAATATACATCTTAAATATACATCTTCTTCAATTAATTGAATAAGATGTATATTTAATTGCTTCTAACGTAGGTTTGTTAATAATTTGTATTTAATCAAAATTGGGTAGAAAAACTTAATTGGTTGTAGCTTTAAAAATTAGTGTTATACCGAAAAATATTTAAAGTGAATGAAAATTTTGTATTCTTGTAAATAAATGTATTTTTTTTTAATTTATAGAATGGGTTTCTAACTGAAATTTTTTCTGCATGTGGCCTCTACTTTCAAGTGCATACAAAAGTTGTGGTCTGACTAAATGTTTAAGTTTAACAAAGGCGCAGAAAACTCTTTTTGGTAAGGATTTGTTAAAATTGATTTTCTTACAGAAATTGTTGGAAAAATTAAAAAAAAACTTGCCCTGCTCATAAAATTTATTGGCGTTGGTGGTAGTGGGGGAGCGGGGTTAAGGGAACTATCTTTGGCAAAGCATTACTAACTCAATTGAAGTGTGATGCCATTACCAGAAATTTTTGCAAACGTATACTTTTTGTATATTTAGCTTTTTGTACATGTTTATTTATTTTTGCCGTTTTGTTTTTCATTTCTAAGAAAATTTAGCATCAATAACAAAAACAGATCACATTTCAGAAAATGTCGTCAATTTTTAACATTTGATGGATTTTTTCAAAAATAAAAAATATATAAAAAAAACTTACAAGGCAGCCATTTCTTTTTTTTTTCAATTTTATTTTTGTCATTTCTACAAAGAATTTTTGTTTTTGTGACATTCGCTTACCATGCCAATAACTCTTATTCATATATGTACAAATTATCATATAAACTCGTACATACAACCCTTAAACCCTCCAAATAACTTGATAAGGGAAACAATTTATTCTCAATTCAGTTTTTGGCAATACTACAAATTATCATTTGGACTAAAATTTCAGTTTATTGTATAAATTTATTGTGTTAAATATCATTAAAATTTTTATGGGAAGCAGGCTTAATTATAGATCGATTCTAATTAATTTTTCAAAATGTTTTAAAGTAATGTTATAATGTAAATTGGATGCCATTTTGTTGGAAATGAAAAATTTTAGTTCTCTGTTTTCTTTAATTTAGTAAGGGCTACTTTTTCGATGGATTTCGAGAAAAATTGATTAGAAGGTTCTAATCAATGATATTCAGAGTTTTATGACACCAACTGCAAGGACTATATTCTGAAAATTTGGTAAAAATCGAACTACGCCAAAAGTCAAATGACAAAGGCAAAATTCATTTTTTTTGAAATTTTAAATATATCATGAAATTGATAACGAATTATCCTCATATAGTAATGAAAGTTAAAAAAAAATATTAAAAGCCCAAATATATCTGTTATCAAATACTATTTGCAAGATCCAACAGGGGAAAAATTTAATACTCTTTAGACATCATTCGCTTGTTTGTGAATATCAATTTTATGTAAACTCTGTTCGTCTCTGGAATTTTTTACCACACAACATACAAAAAACAAGCAACGCAACGACTTCAAAAACCTACTTTATAACTTTTTTGCATAACTTTAATGTTTTTAACCCTATTATTATTTAAATGTTTTTTTTTAATTGTTTTTAATTATTTTTATTAATATTGTTTTCATAACTAAATTTATTATTTTTTTTTATAATATATAACTGATTTTATTATATTATTTTAATCATTGTGAAACAATTTGGATATTTTATTAATGTACTATAATTTTAAGATTCAATCTTGTTGTACTAAAAAACTGAATAAATATATTAAATTAAATTACATTAAGCTACTTTCTGTGATTGGTTATTAATTTTTTAAAATAAAAATATTTCAAAATTAACCCTTTTTTGCACTAGGGTGGAAAAATTACCCATTTCTTTATTAACGTTAAAAAAAAAACAGTTCCATTTAAATATCTGCATAATAAAAGTAAAAATTTTTCGTTTTTTGTCCTCCTTGGTTTTTATCTTTTATCACTTATACAAATTTTAAAGCATTCAGTGGGTGACCCCGATTCTCGAGGATAAAGAAGTAAATACTCAAGCCCATTTTTTACTCGCTCATTTTAACGAGCTTAATAGAAATTTAGAATCACTCATTTTTAAATATCAGTGCATATTCCTTTGCCGTTTTGCATGTTTGAGCAAAAATTGAGATTGATCTCTTAAAAATTAAAAATAAAGTCAGACTCCATGAAATCTGTAATTGATACAAATAAGTTTGAATATTGATGATTTTTTCAATTCAGACAATTTTTAGTTGACTACAGTTTTGTTATTAAAAAAAAACAAAAAAAAAATATCGAGATGTATAGAAAAACAAATATAAAGAATTTATAACTTGAGCTACAGTATAACCAATGATATTTATTTATTTATTTATTTATTTATTTATTTATTTATTTATAAATTTATTTATTTATTTATTTATTTATTTATTTCAGTCTATGGATACAAAACTCCTTACAGACTATGATAAAAGTAAAAATAATATATAATAATTTAAAATAGGTATAATAAATTTTTATAAGAAAAATAAATTTTATTGTAATACAGCAAAAAGAAATAGCTTAAAATTATCTTTTGTTGCGCAAAATTCAATAAATGATTTAGATTTTTTCTGAAGACTCAAATTAATATGATTAAAAGTAATAAATGTGCGGGTTTACGTACCATTGATAGCATAATTAGACCGATAAATTGGAACATTGAAGGCATCAATAAACCTAAGACTTCTTAATGGAACATAAAATGGAATCAAAGATAGCAAGTCAGGACAATCAATTATATTTATATTAGCATTTTGGTCATTAAATATTAGAAACGTTACTGTGCCTGTTAAAAAATAAACCTATTCACTTGTTTTACTGTTAGGAAGACAAGAATGATGCAAAAAATTTACGTTTTAATAGTTTTTTTTTTTAAATCCGCCTTATCTAGCTTTTCTAAAACTTGGGGTTCTTTCTGATCAAATCATTTGCGTATTCGAAATACATGTACCAGCCTAGCTAGAAATATTTAATTTGCTTTGTTTTTGTAAATATGCAGAGGTTGAACGATTTTTCTAAATAAATAAAAAATCTATAATAGTGTAGTTTTTATTTTATTGTTGATCTTTTAATACTTAACTTCGAAATCAGAGAAAATGTTTTCCAAATGAAAAAATTTTTATTATCTATAAAATAAAAACTTCACTATTAAAATATTACTTGCTACGGTTACAAACAATTGTTTAAAAGCATATGTAAAAAACAATTTAAATAAATGTCTTTAATATTAACTAATAGGTAATTTTGACATTCTGTAATAAAAGGAGAATGTAAAAAAAACAAATATAGTAAGTAAATTTCAACTAAACTCAATAATAAAAAAATCAACTGTATGTTAGCATAAATAGCTTTATCATTTGATTTGTGAGTTAAATAGAGATATTTACAATTAGCACAGCTGACTAAAAAATGCATATCATTCGGCTGGTGTCTAAATAACTTTTCCAAAAAATAAATAAAAATAAGATACATTTTTTTCATTAAAAAAAAATTCTCTGTTCTCTAACAAGAATAAAAAATTTATATACAAAAGAAAACTGTAATTGGAAAAATTTAATAAATTTTTTGTGTATTTTTATACAAGCAAGGTAAAAAACGTATATTACGTCAAGCCCGACTATGAGATACCCTACACTATTAAACGAATTGGGTCATATAGAGTGAAACAGACCAAGTTCCGGGAAGAAAAATGGTAATTATTATATGGCCGGAGAAATAAACGATTCTGAGAATTGAGAAAAAAAATGTTAGTAAAATTGCCGAAAAAGTGTTTTTAAGCAAATATCAAGTAAGTGGTTTATATGAGGAATAGGTTTAAATGTAACCCGATTTTCTGGAACCTTGGAGTCATGATTTATGAAAGTTTATTTCATTTGAAATCCATATAACAAACAATTTAACCTCCATTTTGGCGAATATGTAGACCCAAACATGGACGGTTTTGGTGCAATTATTTTGGGAATTGTGATTGAAATCAAAGTTACATGGACAGACTTATGCGCATCCTTTAATATAATTTAAAAGTTTTTATGAGGCGATCGCTACACTAAAGGGTGCGCCTTAGTCTATTATTTTTGCTAGTTAGAAATATGAGCACAAATTTATTACATATTGTAGCTTGAATTACATTGGAAATACATCCAATTTGTTATCAGGTAAAGCAGAGCAAAATGGAATAAAACGTAGCTCTAAATCGAACAGGAAACGATGGAAACTGGAGCTACAACAACAAAAAACGAAATGAAATGTCTAAGGAGTGAAATTAAAACTGAAAACATAGCGAACGATAAAGAATGGGAAGCAAGTGAAAAATATTACGCGTTATTCGCCTGAAGTAATGCCAACAGAAAATCATTATTTTGTACATCGTTTACTTATTCCAAATAATGCGAATATATACATATGTATGCATGTATGTATTTTACTTTCACACACTCTGTATAAAATGGAATATCAACTTCATACAATATATGCGTTTATATGTATGTTTGTATAAAATTATATAAATTGACACCCTCGTTCCTTTCTGCTTATTTTATTTTTAAACCCAGCAAAACAAATCATCAACTCATACAAAGTAATGTCTAGCCATTGATGAATTTTACAGGCGATAAGGTATTTTGGATATTTACATCCATAAAATTATTGGCCAAGAACTCTACCCCTAAGCTATAAACACATATAATAAGTCTGTTTGCTTAGACACTGATTTTTACTATTTTTAATTGATTTTTATCCTTAATCCTTTTTTGGTGATATTTGCAATTTTTTTTATTCAATTGCTTTTAAACTACTTTTTATACCATTTTCTTTTATTTCATTTTTTTTTTGGCAATTCCAGCAAAATTTTGGTAAAGAGTGGCATCTACTTCAGGTATTACCTGGTAAAGGCTATTTTTAACACTTTGCCTTATTATGAAATCTTAAGTAATACATTCCCAAAATTGTGTTATATCATTACTTAGTAGAAAGTATAGATATAATGACTTACCGATATTTATATATATCAATACTTACTTTTAGGCGTTGAAAAAATGACTTACTGGTTGTTTCGTTGGAGTTTCTACGAATGTAAAAGAAAATAAAACACGAGTGCGGTTTCTACTGTTTAGTGCTGCTGCTGGCAGAACAATAATTCATTTTATTCGATATTAAGTTTCTTATGGTTATTCTCTCTAATTCTAACAAATTCAGCAAATATTTAAAGAAGAGCAACATAGTTGCATAATAACCATAATTGTACTAAACTTCAGGTGTGTACAAATTAATTTAAAATTCGTTAAAGTTTAAATATTACAAACAGCAAATTTAATAAAGATTATAAGCAAAAATACAAAATATTATTATACAAGTACTAATTCTCCCCAAACACTGGTATTATGTTATGTAATTACTTATTAGGATGGTTACAAATTATGGGTTATTCCATATACGTATAAAAACCATATACGTATAAAAACAAAGCTGGGTTTTATATAAATTCATAGTATAAATGCATTGTAAATTCATTGTCTATGGAGATTAAATTGGCTAATAATAACCAATTTTTAATTGTAGCTATTTTTTGCTTTTGTGATTAAGAAAAAAAGTCTTAAATTTTCATCAAATTACATTTATTTAAATTTTACTTAATAAATATTAAAAATACTAAGTAAAGTAAAATATTTTATTTTTATTCTTTTAAGAATTTTAGTTCACAAAAGTAATATTATTTTAGGCTTAAGCCGACGAGAGACTAATCATATACTCACAATATATTTTCTGTTATCGACTGTAGTTTATTAAAAAAGTAATACGAAAAGTTTGTTTTAAATAAAGAATCAATTGAAATACTTAGAAATTTTTTTTTTTAATAATTTGAATCAGTCATTCGGAAAACAAATGATCAAAAATACGGACTTTTAGTGGAAGTTGATATATTCTGTTAAATGTTATTTTTTTTATATTTCTAAAAATAGATATTATAATGATTCCTTTTATTTTTTTATATCAAAATAGTTTGTTGAAATACAACATTTTTTCAATATAAAGGCTGCGTGCCAATTGCCTTAATTGAAGCTAAACTAAACTTATTCTTCTGTCATACTTACAGCTTTCAAAAATTTTGCCCGAAATGTGCAGAGTCCCATCTTGATATTACATTTAGTTTGTCATCTAGAATTTTAAAAATTTGCAACTTTTTTCACAAAAAGTTACGCGAATTTATAAAAACACAATTATAAAATAATTTGATATACAAAATATTTATAGAAATCAATTTGATTTTCAAAGCGAAAAATTTTTAATTTTTTAAAGTTGACAGCAAATATAGCTTAGGAAATAATTTAGTTCAAAATATACGTACTCTAAATTGCGTTGCCAACTTTTATATACAATTAGCCTGTTCGCACACATCTTAAATACAATAAATTGTTTACATATACATACAAACATAGAAAATAAAAATATGATCGTATGTGTGTGTGTGTTGTTTTGCAAACAAAAAACTATAAAATTAAAAAAAAAACTACAAAGGCGTTTTTTTTGTCTAACGTTTTGTCAGTTAAATATTAATAATTTCTTTTAACGACTTTCGATTGTTTTCACTACTTTTACCGATTGTTAAACAATGATTGAATATAAATGATATGTATTAATAATATGTAAGGAAATAATATTGCGGATGTAATCTTTTCACATTTTTGCTCATTTTGCAAACTTAACTTTTTTATTGATTTTTGATTTCTCCTCGAAAAGTATCCTGTGTATTTCTTTTTAGTTTTTTTCTGCAGAATTTCCTCAAATATGCAGTATGGACGATTAGAAACTATCTATATTATTTATAACACAGTTACCTCCATTGAACATATAAGCGATTTTAGGGAACTATTTTTCTGAATTTCCTCTAGTAATGATTAAAATAAGTAACTACTTATTACTAACCATACAAGTTACTAATAACATAAGCTCTTTTTTGTAATGAGTTTAAAGTCATTACTGGCAACGTCTTGTTTTATTCTCCTAGGTTACCAATGAAATATGTACTTATAGGTAACAATTTATTTTACTCATTACAAGTACATACTTATTTAAGCCTCTATTGTTAACCTTAATACAAGTAACTACTTCACTACATTCTTGGTACAAACTCCTAAGCTTTTGGGACACCCTCATGTTAAAATAATGTAATTTTCGACCAAAGTGTAAGTATTTACATTTTTTGTTTTCCTATTCCATTTTCTATTACCTGGTAATAGCAAGTTTTGTTCAGATTCTTTCTTATGCTTTCTGCTAAAATGTATATTTTGTACTAGAAATTTAAAAAAAGAGACTTTGAATTTGATTACTTAACCCTTTGATGACCAATAATTAATCTATGTCCTATTTTAACTTTTGGTTTTAGTATTCGCATTTTCCAAATTATTCTAGCTAAAGTGATTTGTATCGATAGATTTGTAGTTTTCAGCCTACGCCAACCATTTAGACTAACCGGGTCTCAGAGTGGTATAGGGTGACCCAAAATAAAACAATTAATATAATAATTTTTGGAATAAATATGTCTCATGCAATTTTTTTTGCTTTCCTCCATCTTCTTGATTTATATTTTCGTTTAAAATGAGCTTAAGATTTTTATTTTTTATAAAATATTTATTATAATTATTTATTTATCCCAATATTTCGCAATCACATTCTTTATGAGAAATTTTTATATAATTAATTAATAAAAAATTCTTATATTCACCCTTATTCTAGTTGTCGTCATCGACACAAGACAACGTCGTCTTGGGATTTTTTTTTTCAAAATTGGTATTCCCGTTGTCGTTATCGAAAACAATTGATAGCTGTCGACAAGTATTTGGTATTCTGTAAGAAAATGTGACGACGATATTGTCTTGAAACGACTCTGATTTTGTCGACACAATTTTTAGTAACGACTTGAGGAAAAGTAATGACTGAAAAAAAACGGGAAAAATGGGAAGAAATATCAAATTTATTAAATGCACTTGGCCCACCGAGAATAATGTAAGATGGATGGCAGAAGGTAAAGAAAGCATGATCATATAAAGTGCATTATAAAAATATAACTGGAGGAAGCTGTGGCAAATCTTCAAAAACAGCTGAACCCTAAGTTAAAGTCGTTTCCAACACTGAGCTGGTACGACTCCTGGGCTAAAAATCTTAATGTAGCTGCCAACTTTATTGCTTTGGAAATAAATGTGGACTTGATTCCGGTTTTCAAATTAGGTGCTATTGTTTCCAGCACATCTTTGAAGGCTGTTTTATTCAGCCGAAAGAAACTTTCAAACCTTTTAAAAAAATTAGAAGATTAACATTCTTTAAAGTAACAGACTTTGATTTTGCTACTCACTTGTTATCCGGCAGATTAAAGATAATGGATTTCTGTATGAGAAGTCTTCTTTCCAATACTAGATTTTCTTTATTTTCTTCATCACTGGTATCAGAATTTAAATTACACATAAAAAACATTTTTTTCGCAAAAATAATAAACAAAATAAATCTGCCGACTAAATTTTTAGAGATGTGTTTTTGTTTAAATCGATAAACTGTCGACGTGTCGACGGTGTCGAAGTGATGTCGACGTCCAAGCAAAGTGATGTTGACTCAAAAACGACGACGACATTGATAACGACAACTAGAATAAGGGTGATTATAATTTTTACAAAAGGCAGAAAATTAAAAATTGTTTTTTTTTTTTAAATATTAAAAATAAAAATATCACATAACAACAATTTTGACATATAAACAAAATTTTAATTTCTCGCCTTTTTTATAAATTGTTTTATAACTATAAGTTTTTCATTAATAATTTTCATTTATGGTCGTGAATAAAAGTGTTTTTAAGTTTTTCAGGATGAAAAAATATAATTGACAGCTTTAACACTTTTTTATAAGTATTTTCATTTGAAGTGTTTAAATATTCCCTTTAAAATTGTAAAGCAAAGAGATTTTATTACAATATGAGCAAGGACTTTGTTTTCATTAAATTTTTAAAAACTGTGTAAAATTATTTAATTTGATTTGATTGGTTGGTTATGGGTCATAAACGCCAGACCAAAGAGTGTGTTGGTATCGCCAGTATAAATTTATATAATTTTTGTAGACGTATACGTAAAATTAATAACATAGTGTTGTATTTTAAATAAAGAAGCCATCATTTTCTTACGATCAATTAAAAACTAACAGACTTTTTAAATAATTTGCGATGAAATTAAAGCTAATATATTATATATTTTTGGGATTATGATTGTGCCAACCATATTCGTATTATTATATTGTTATCATATTATTATATAATTTTAATTTTATCAGGTCCGAGATCATAACTTAATGTTACTAACGAATAGTAAACACTGTTTTTTTTAAAATTAAATAAACAAAGTTGTAAGGATCAGCGCTAGAGGGATATACAACCCAAGCGACCATGTCCTCTTTAGCCTCCTTATGAACCACCCAACCCACAAATAACTCATTTTAGTGAATGATTACCCGTACATCTATTTATAGGGTCGAATGTGTGCACTCCCTCTAGCGCTGATCCTTACAATTTTTTCCATTTAATAAAAAAAATAAGTGTTTACTATTCGTTAGTAACATTAAATTATGACCTCGAGCCTGATAAAATTAAAATTATAAAATTAAAACACATAGATCGAATTATATACAAAAATTTACGTTATCATATTATGATATTAAATTAAACATAATTTTAATATAATAAGAAGATTTCTTCAAGAAATTATTTAACAAAGAAAAAACTTTATATTAAGTAATTTTTCAAGAAAACTTATTTGATTTTGTTGAGTTTTTTTTAAAGAAAAATACTCCAAATTTTAAGGACTTGAAAAAAATAACAACATAGATTCTATGGGTTTTTCTAATAGAAAAATTGTTAGATACTAAGAACATTTTTAAGAATTTTTTAGGTAGTCCTTAGAGTCTCACAATTTTTCTTTTAGAAAAGCCCTTTAGCATTTAAGAATATTTCTACTAGAAAGTATTTTTCATTATGAAAATTCCTCAGAATCTAAGAATTTTTTAGAATCTAAGTTTTTTTTTTTTTTAAGAATACATGAATTTTTATCTAAGAAACAGCTTGCAGAATCTGATAAACTAAAAATGTTTCTATCAGAAAAATCTCTCAACATCTTTTCTTTTGTATAAGAAAGCTTTTCATACAAACAACTCTTGAGTTCTACAGACTTTTTCTAAAAAATTATTTTATTAATATTCTGAGTTTTTTTCCACAAGAATGTTATTATTTTACAAGAAAAGAATTAATAAACATATTTAAATAAATGTTTTTATTGTAATGAATAAAAAATATAAAATCTTTATATAGAATTTTTTCGACAATGAATTGATTAGTGTAAATTTTAATTTTAATGTTATATGTATGAGGCATTTTCGAAAATAAAACCCCCCACGTGATAATGAATGGGGGAATTTGTTTTTTTTATGAAAACAAGACATTATTATGTCAAAGTCATATTTTTTTTCAGCTATAACTATTCATTGAATGCTGTCATTATTTTATTATTTCATAATTATCATAGTTTTTTCATAGTTAGAATTTTTCTTACGACAGTATGGTTACTGCCAATCATGTTATAAAATGGAAGGTGCAATCATGAAGTTAATGGTTGGAACCTATTTATTATCCAATAATTTGATTTTTACAATTATACCCGAATGCAGCAAGCATAATATAATAGCAGTGATTATGTTGCAACCATATTTTTTCTCTGCGAGATCCGTCTGTATGTAACACAAATATAGGTTTTCCCACAAAAAGTTATATTTATAGCATGCCAAATGTGCACCATCAACTCGGCGAACTTACCTCTTGGGTAGGATAGTTAATCCGTTTTAAATTACTTTGAAAATTTATACAAAAATAAATAAAAAGCCTAAAGATAGTTGATATTTTTTTTAATCTATCCAACAATAGTTTTTTATTTTTTAATTACTATTTTACCTTAATAAGTTAATCCCACATAATTATTTTATGATTTCAAATAGTGCAGAAGGTAATGAGTTATCATTCTTTGATAACGAATAAGTATATCTCAAGTATTGCCAAAATTTTGCTGGGAAACTTCTTCTCTTTAGCATACATTACCATTCACAGACTATAATTTTGGGTATTGCAAGCGAAGAAAAATAAGATTATTGCCAAAACTCTTGCCGGAAGCGTGAAAAATCTACATACGCCAAAATGTTTTATAAAAATATATACAAAACATAAAAGTTTACAAATGGAAAATTACGGGTACTGGTACAAGTAAAGTGGGAAAGACACGTGTGTGTATATGTTAGTAAGTTATACAATCAGACACATACAAATATTATTATTACGTTGCCCAACACCCATAAAAGAAATAACAGTGAAATTTTCCTTAAATCTGCCTGCCGATCAAGAGAAATATTTAAAGTTTATCATTTTAGGCTTCACATAATACAATTACCACCCAAAACTCTTTGAGTTGTATTGTATGTATGAATTTTGCAAATGTCACAAATCTATCTAAATTGTGATTTTATGTACGAGCTCATTCTGGCTGACTGGATGGCTCGCTGGCTGGGTGGTGGGTGTATATTTATTTATATAACATCTTTATACAAATTTTGTAAATGTAGTGTAAATTTTATTGAAATTGGTCTTACACATTTATATTTACGAGTAAAATAAGGATATTTAAATACAATCTAAAAAATGAAAAATAATTGAAAATGTAAATTTTAAAAATCGATATATTTTGTTTTGTTGTGCAAAACAGTTTTGTTTGCATTACATATTTTAATAATTGTGAAAATATTGTGTAATATAAAAATTACTATTTTAAAATAGTTGCTTATAAAAAACAAATAAGCAATTTCCATAGACACGTTGAACACGAATCTCGAAAATTTTTAAAAATCTGTCGTTTGTCATCTTTATTATATTTTTGAAGTTTTCATATGATAAAGTGTTTCAAAACAAGTAAGAGCGGCTAAATTCGGCTGTGCCGAATCTTATATACCCTTCACCATGGTTGGAAAAAGCTGAAGTTTATAATATATATATATATATAATATATAGCTACTCAGTATTTTGTGTAGATACGAATTAAATTTAAATAATTTATTTTATAAGTGAATAGTATAGTAGGATTTTAAGATCATATCATATTCTTTTTAATTATTTTTTTTTTATTGTAAAATAGACAATCATCAACAAGCAATGACCGCAAAGGGAGAAGAAGAGCATGGATATTGACAAGGTTGGGTAGCGCCATCCGAAAATACTAAGTATTCTATCCTGCTGGCTCAGTGGAATTTCTCAATTTTTATTCTCTATAACTTACTAATAAAAATGTTCATGTTTCTTTACAATAAAAATAATTAAAAAGAATATGATATGATCTTAAAATCCTACTATACTATTTACTTACAAAATAACAGATCAACAATTCATAAAATTCCATTACTTTACACACAAGGATACAGTGCATAATTTATTTTATATAAAATAAAGTATAATAACTGGAAATTCTTAAATCAAACTAATGTGCTGTTTCCACAATCACATTTAGAAACAGGACATAAGGCTTTTATGTTGAGTTCCAAACATATCAACATAAAACTATTTGAAGTGTGAGTAGCTGTATATTCGATATAAAAAGTTCTTTTTAGTCTAATCGGATTAGTGATTAATCAAATACAATAAAACTACAATATAAGTTACAGAAGCTGCAAAAAAAGCAGAATCATCTTGTATATCTGTGGGTGCGATAATTGTTACTGCATTGACCAACTAAAAATGAACAACAAGAACTTAAATTATTCTGAAATCTTAATATCGTTTAATACATTTACCGGTTCCTTTAATTTTGCTTGCAATTACTTGTTGAGAAATTTTTCGCCATATACTGACATTACCAAAGCGCTAGATAAACATTTTTTAGATTGCAACTAGTGCAATATGGCAGGCTCTACATACATTCTTTCAAACAATTCATCAATTCGAGTTGAACTTAAGTTTTTGGTAAAATTAGTGAAACTAATTGCTATAAAATTTGGTAAAATTTTTGGGTTTTTTTTATCTGTTTTTTTTATTTACAATAAATACTTACATTTATTTGGTTCAACTTCATAGGAATAAGTTCTATAATTAGGATTCTTAAAGAAATTTTATATAAATTAATTATTAAATGTTAAAAAAAACCAAAAATAAGCAAAAAAAAAAGTCTTAAGAAAATAATAAAAAAAAATGTACAAAAAAAAAATGAATGAGATTTGAACCTCGAACCCCGCGGCCTTAGAGAAAAAAAAAAGTATTTGTGACACAGCGTCTAGACAACTGAGCTATTGAAACTCACACAAAATCATCGTCAATAGAGGTACATATATAAAAGTCTTCGTTAATTAGAGATTTGTTTGGTTTTTATTTAAATGACAAATCTTTGTATGTGTGTTGTTTGTGTATAAAAGGTGGAGATGAAAGAAAAGAATTTTAACACATGGATGTGTTGTTATGCTCAAAATTCTACATACATATTAAACAAAGGGATTTTACTGGAAAAATTAGAGGTAGTCCTGGTTTTTTGCTAATATCTCAGCCATTTATTAACCGATCTGTCTGATTTTTAATAGCAAACAGAAATGGATCACATGTAACAGAAATAAAAAAGAATCAAGTCCTCATCATGTCTGGGTTCTTCGGAAAACCCATTTCAACACACAGACGGACAGACGGACAGACGGACATCGTTAAATCAACTTCGCTCTTCATAAGGACCCAGAATATATATACTTTATAGGGTCTAAGATCAATATTGTAGAAATTACAAACGGAATGACAAACTTATATATACCCTTCCACCTGTGGTGAAGGGTATACAAATGTTTGCCAAATCTTTCATAAAATTTGAAGATTATTTCATAAAAAAAAGTTAATATAAAGTAATTTTACAAATTATTTACTCCGGTTGCACAAAAGATTTTTATTTTCAGTACGTTTTTATTTTTACTTCTTTAAATAATTAAAAAAAAAACGAATTAAAATAAATTACTTCAATTTACTGATGAAACTTCTTTATGAATATGGAAAAAAATTCAAAAATATATTTAAACTTCTTCTTAAATATGGAGAAATATTTTAAAAATCTAACTTTATATTTATAAACTGTAAAAATCTAAACATATATGAACATACATGATCATACAGGCATATCTGATCCATGCATGGTTCAATATACATATATGATGTAATTTATGAAAACATATATTGGGATCCGAAATTTAAGTGTACATATATGGTCATACAACAATATTGAACCATATACTCTCAAATTTCGGATCCGAAAATATATGGTCATAAATTGAGCCATGCATGTACGTATATGGCCATATATGCCCATGTATTATCATATGTGTTCATATATATTTCGTTTTTTACATGAATTTGAACTTAAATTGATTAAAAACTTCATAAATATTATAACGCTTTTTCTCTGAGTGTAGTTCTTAATATTTTTATTCTTTTCTAATTTTGGAGGGTTTAGCTTTTAGAAAATAGCATCAGAACATGTTACAATAATTTTTATAATTATTTATTTTATAATTATTACTCAAAACCTGAATCAATAATTTAACGCTTTCAGACCTGTGTAGTAAAACGGTTGTAGTTATTGCAAAATCAACAGCATAAAATTTCTGTTTCACAAAGTCTACTACGATATACGTTTTCAACATTTTTTTAAGGTCCTTTTTTTAAAAAAGCAAACAGCACGGTTGTGTGGGTTATGTTTTTAGCTGAAAAATAATTTTGGTGAGTAAAATTCTAAGAAAATAATTTAAAAATTGTGTGATATGTGAGAAAGTACCATAAATTCATGACTTCTTTCAAAAACAACCTAAATTTATAATTTACCATAATTGTTGTGAATGATACAATTTGAAACAGTCTTTGTTTTTTACGAGGCAAAGGCTGACTCGACATTTTTGACATCGTCGCCAAGAAACCTATTTGGTGCAATGTCTCCGAAGGTAAAAAATTGGCCAAAGTATAAATGGCTGCCCTTTGGTAGGTTTTTAATCAGTCTAAGCACAATAGACGGCCCATGACCTAAACCACAATCTACAAATTTCCCAGCTCCTTGAAAAATTTTAAAGTCAACTTTGACACTATTAGAATGAGCACACACCAGGCTTTTCAAACCAACGGGTTTTGGATTTGAGCGAATTACTTGGCGTGAAGGGCATCTTCCCATGAAAGGAATCGTTTGCTCATCGATTGAAGAATTATGTACTTCAGTTGCCAATTGATTACAGCGATTGTTACCATATTGATCAACGATTGCACTCTCAATAATTTATTTGAAGGATCTGGAACAGGGAAGTCAACAAAGTGTATATATGATCGCAGTTCAGGAAACATGTCCCGTGACATTGAGTTAAATATTGCAGGAGTCTTTCATTTATTTGACCAATACATTCTTATTGCAGGGTATCCCATACATCCCATTATATTCTTGTTCACAATTTGTCAATGCATACATTTTTGCATTCTTAACTGCATATTCATAGTGTGATTCCGGAAAATATTCTTTAAAGTATGGTGTTGTAATGCTTATTTAATTTTTGCAAGCAGATTTAATGGGAAGATGATGGTTTTGAAATGGTAAATTTTTCCATAACTCCCTTTTATTGTGGGGTCGACTGCTTGAAATTGAAGGATTGTAATTTATATTTAATAAGCTGGGTTTGATTGTTAGCCCATTGCAGTTGAAGGAGTATCAATTGGATTTGGAAATATAGTCTCCTTGTCACTTGCACTTTCTCCCACCAGTTCGTCATCATCACTAAAGTCGATATCAGCCTGGTCTACAATCTCCACTGCAGATTTGATGTCTTCTTTTTTGATAAATCATTGTGTTTTCCTAAAGAAAAAAATAAGATCACACAATCGTGGGCATAGAAAAAAACGTCATGTTGTGCTAAAACAGCACAATTTTGCAATTTTTATTTTGAAAAAGGAACGTACAAATTCGGAATAAGGAGAAATCACTAATTAAAGTTGAATTTATTGGTAAATAAAAAAATATAATTTACCGTGTGTCTGCATATCAACATTTATCAAAAGACGCTTTAAACTCATTTAAGTTTACAATATATTCCTTTTTTGTCTTAATTCTTTTTTGAGCAAAAAAGAAAGAAAAAAATATCACTTGTCTGTTATGACATCAAAGACAAATGTAACCTTGACTTAAAGTAGATGAAAATACAATTTACATTATTTAAAATTTTTTAATGAATAAGAAAAAATTAAAAATTATTCATTGTATTTCCTAAAGTCTACACGTCACTTACTTTGAGTTGATTAAAAATATTATCTAATCCATAAGAATCTCTTTCCTTAGATTTTAAAAGAATGTGATTGTATTTTAGTTTATGTTTTTTTCTCAGATTTTCTTGCCAGAAATTAGGAAGATTTTGCAAAAAAATAACAGGAAAAACCATATACAAAATTTAACCTGTTAATCATCTTTTTTAACTTATTGTTCGGGTCAAAGCTCTTAATATTTTTCTAAAACTTTGCCAGTCGTCTTAAGCAACTTTGCATTTTTAATGCTAAATTCATATTCCTTTTTATATTATTTTCTTAAGACTTATTTAGTTGTCCTCGTAAAATTAGAAATTTTTTTAAAAATATGAAATTCATGCTTTAATTCCATAGTCAGGTTGTTTTTGACACCTTGATGAGGTGGGCAATTTTTTAACTAATTTGTAGTTTTGTATATCCTTGTGGAAAATGATTAAGTAGGATTTTATGATTTTTTTTTTTAAATACTAAAAGATTATTTTTCCCCTTGTATGAACTAATAAAATTTTCAAGCAATTTCCGCACCGATTTTTCTTTATCCAAACACTAACGAGTTTTATATCAGTTATTTTAATATGCAAACGAAAAAAACATTGCCCATTTGGAACCCACAGGGTTTCATTTTAATTTTTTTTACCTCTCTAATATACGCTGCGTATACTTTATATGTATTTAACTGCATACATACTCTACAAATAACTCATACGCTCGGAGTACCCTTTTAAGTATATACAGCATATCTGTGTATTGTCTGTCTGGATATTTGTTAAAAGCTTAATAAAGAATTATTTACAAAAAAAACTTTATTGATTCAATGTTTTTTGTACACTTCTGTTCGTCACTTACGCAGAAAACTACTAAAAGTATGTAAGTACTTTTTACTCTATTCACATAAGCCTTTAGTTGTTAAAGAAACTGTATACAAAATGCATTGTTTGATGTGAGATCCTTTTAAATAAACTAACAAAAATTCAACAAACCTATGTGAACACATTTCACAAACACTACAGTAAGTCATACAAATTCAGATTTACAAAAACATTTTCAAATTCAAATAAATGTTAAAAAAATGTAAACACTAAGCCAGATTGTGAGATATTTAATAGAATTCGGACTTTGGGGGAATTTCGCTTAGAACAGGGGAAAATAAGTTTGTTGAAATTCTCATCTAAATAGGAATTGATCTTTTACTTGCAGATTTCATGTGAAATTCTTGTACAAAGTGATAATTTTTCAGGTGAAATCGAAACTGTTTTCACAAAAAAAAAATATATATATTTCTACATTCTTCATTCGAGAAAAAAAAACGAAAATTTGATCGGCGAAATTTTCGCGCTAAATATTGACTTTTTCGAACAATTCGCTATAGAGACTTCAAAATTTTCACCGATCTAAATTGTCATTCCCATCGAAATTTTTTTGGGTATTTTTTGCTCGTTAATAACAGAATGCAGAAATATATTTACGAAATTTAACTTTATTCATCAACATAGTCTCCTTCAAGGCCGATACAATCATTCTAACGCCTTTCTAACATTTCGATACCTTTTTTATAGAATTTTTTATCTTTGTCCCCAAAATAGCCCACTCTTTCGGCAGTCAACTCTTCATTTTGTGCGAAAGCAATTGAAAGTGTAATTCGTGAAATTTGGTCATCATAGCCATCGACTAGGTACGGGGCGCATTGTCTTGGTGAAGAGTAAACGCGGCACCCGTTTCGACAACAGTTTTTTCATGGACAAACGTTCCTTCTATATATCAAAGGTATCAGCTATCTCCTGAAACTTCACTTTACGGTCTGCCAAATGATTTTGTGAACTGTTTTGATGTTTTCCAGTTTCACCACCTCTTTTGGGTGACCAGACCGTTCGTTTAAAGTCAGCAAACCCCTTTTCTACCATTTGTCTCAATAGAGCGGAGTTCGAATAATACCTATTAAACCAAGATTTGGCTTGAACGTCGTTTTTCTCATTAAACACATAAAATTACTTTGAATCTAAAGTTTTAAAATCGCAAAAGTAGCGACACTAAAAAAGCTGTAATTTGTTCACTAATAAACGAATTGTCATTAAATATTGACAGGTATTATCTGAGGGTTTGTAGTACAAAAAAAAATCATATGGATTTTTCATTAGTGGCACCTTCTATGTATCATCCTACGCAATTTTCAGCCGACGTGCTGGTTCTTTTAATACTTTAATAGTACCACTAAATAACTTAAGTACAAACTTTATCATCCCAGTCCTTTACAGTGTTTTCGATACAAATAATGTAAAAAGCTTTGGAAATGAAATTACGCGTATGAAGGCACAAATAATTGTTGAGGTGAAAAACTTTTTTTTTGCATGTAAGAACAATTTTTGTAGTAGAAAAATAAATTTTTTGTTAAAAAAATTTTAGAGGTGAAAAAATATTTTGTGGTGAAAAAAAGTTTTGAGTTGAAAAATATTTAAGGTGAATATAAAATGTTATTCACATCTAAGTCGAAGATGAACTCCGATTTATCTGAAGCTTAACAAAAATATAGTTTACATCAATGCCCAACTTGTTTCCCTAGCCATAAAAGAAATTCCTTCAATGTTCGAATTCGATCCACCCTACTCTACACATGTGTAGTTAAACCAAACAAAGTTACGAAAAAAGTATTTTTCTTTTATCTACACAGCTTTTATTGTTCAAAGTAAAAGTTTCCTTCCCATTTTTATATATGGTACAAAAGTAAGATACAAAAGCAAAGTGATTGCAGTATTATTAACTTCATCGAGTGCAGTATTTTAAGTTTTCACAAAGATTGTTGAAAAACTTTTTCATTTTTCAAATAGAAGAAACCCATATGTATGAATTACAGAAAAAATGGTATTTAAATCAAGTAGGAATTTAATGGTAATTTTTTGTTGTAAAATTTAAAATACAATTTTAAAAATCGCCTCATTTAAAGTCTTCTTAGTTTTGTATTTAATAGCTGTTTGTGAAAATTGTAAGCGAACACATGTTTTGTGCCATACCCACTTCAATTAACTATAATGGATTTGACTCTGTAATTATTTAAACTCATACATTGGGTAAAATTTATATAAAGGCATTTCCAATTGCACATTAAGATTATTTTTTAAACTACCCGTTTTTTACAAGTATAACTGTATTGTTTCTTATAATATCATCTAAACTACACTCAGAAAACAGTAGCAGCAACCGAATTTTTCGGTTATGCCTATTGAGGAAACCGAAATACAGTTGTCACAACCAAATTACTGATGTTTAAATAAATTTTGTGTTCACACAGGCAAAAAAATCGGCTGCCA
Source organism: Eustalomyia histrio (assembly GCA_949748255.1). Taxonomy (NCBI): domain Eukaryota; kingdom Metazoa; phylum Arthropoda; class Insecta; order Diptera; family Anthomyiidae; genus Eustalomyia; species Eustalomyia histrio. Next base: position 98,087,680 of record OX456524.1, on the reverse strand, counting down.
TAACCGTAAAAAATCGACTGCCACAACCGTAACATTCGTTTGCCTATAGATTGGATGGTCAGCACGGAACTGGATTTTCTGTGTAGATATTTTTTTCATGGACAAACGTTCCTTCTATATATCAAAGGTATCAGCTATCTCCTGAAACTTCACTTTACGGTCTGCCAAATGATTTTGTGAACTGTTTTGATGTTTTCCAGTTTCACCACCTCTTTTGGGTGACCAGACCGTTCGTTTAAAGTCAGCAAACCCCTTTTCTACCATTTGTCTCAATAGAGCGGAGTTCGAATAATACCTATTAAACCAAGATTTGGCTTGAACGTCGTTTTTCTCATTAAACACATAAAATTACTTTGAATCTAAAGTTTTAAAATCGCAAAAGTAGCGACACTAAAAAAGCTGTAATTTGTTCACTAATAAACGAATTGTCATTAAATATTGACAGGTATTATCTGAGGGTTTGTAGTACAAAAAAAAATCATATGGATTTTTCATTAGTGGCACCTTCTATGTATCATCCTACGCAATTTTCAGCCGACGTGCTGGTTCTTTTAATACTTTAATAGTACCACTAAATAACTTAAGTACAAACTTTATCATCCCAGTCCTTTACAGTGTTTTCGATACAAATAATGTAAAAAGCTTTGGAAATGAAATTACGCGTATGAAGGCACAAATAATTGTTGAGGTGAAAAACTTTTTTTTTGCATGTAAGAACAATTTTTGTAGTAGAAAAATAAATTTTTTGTTAAAAAAATTTTAGAGGTGAAAAAATATTTTGTGGTGAAAAAAAGTTTTGAGTTGAAAAATATTTAAGGTGAATATAAAATGTTATTCACATCTAAGTCGAAGATGAACTCCGATTTATCTGAAGCTTAACAAAAATATAGTTTACATCAATGCCCAACTTGTTTCCCTAGCCATAAAAGAAATTCCTTCAATGTTCGAATTCGATCCACCCTACTCTACACATGTGTAGTTAAACCAAACAAAGTTACGAAAAAAGTATTTTTCTTTTATCTACACAGCTTTTATTGTTCAAAGTAAAAGTTTCCTTCCCATTTTTATATATGGTACAAAAGTAAGATACAAAAGCAAAGTGATTGCAGTATTATTAACTTCATCGAGTGCAGTATTTTAAGTTTTCACAAAGATTGTTGAAAAACTTTTTCATTTTTCAAATAGAAGAAACCCATATGTATGAATTACAGAAAAAATGGTATTTAAATCAAGTAGGAATTTAATGGTAATTTTTTGTTGTAAAATTTAAAATACAATTTTAAAAATCGCCTCATTTAAAGTCTTCTTAGTTTTGTATTTAATAGCTGTTTGTGAAAATTGTAAGCGAACACATGTTTTGTGCCATACCCACTTCAATTAACTATAATGGATTTGACTCTGTAATTATTTAAACTCATACATTGGGTAAAATTTATATAAAGGCATTTCCAATTGCACATTAAGATTATTTTTTAAACTACCCGTTTTTTACAAGTATAACTGTATTGTTTCTTATAATATCATCTAAACTACACTCAGAAAACAGTAGCAGCAACCGAATTTTTCGGTTATGCCTATTGAGGAAACCGAAATACAGTTGTCACAACCAAATTACTGATGTTTAAATAAATTTTGTGTTCACACAGGCAAAAAAATCGGCTGCCATAACCGTAAAAAATCGACTGCCACAACCGTAACATTCGTTTGCCTATAGATTGGATGGTCAGCACGGAACTGGATTTTCTGTGTAGATATTATTATATCTGTCATATAATATAAAACTATTAACAACCATTTTGTTATATGTATAAATATATTGTTTATATGGTGTTATATTTAACAATGCTTTATGCATACACACAAAAAACTGATTTATAGGTGCAACCGAATTTTTGTAATTCCATCTACCATCACTTTTATAAATTTTTAATACTGTTGCAATTATCGAATTTTATTTACAAATTTTGATTGTAATAGTTGATTTCTTTTCTATTTATAGATTTTAATATTCTATAAATAGACATTCTACTAAGAGAAATGCGTTCCACAAAATTTATTTTAAAAATAAAATATTTTATCCTGCGAATTGGGCTAGAACCGGCAACCTTTTGTTTATCAGACCATTACTTTTTCTCTAGGCTAAACTGTATTAAATATTTTCAGGTCAAATTTCAAACTGGAATATTTTCGAGGTTTGAACTTTGAATATTTTTGTTAACATAGCAGCCAAAACAGAAAATAAATTGTGTCTTTTAATTTAAATCAACAAAAAAAAAAAATATTTAAAAAAATGTTAAAAATTCTTTTGGGTTTGAACTCAGAACCCTAAGACTAGCATCTACCCACTCCACGACATTCTATATTAATGAACGTCTTCACGTTCAATACGTTATGCTTTTATATAAATTTCACCAAGTGTTGATTCGTTAACGCTGATAGTGCGTGTACTCGTATTTAGTTTATCATTAGATGGTGGATAACAAAAAATTACTAATATTTTATTATAGACAACTACATCATCACTATTATATATAGACAGCGGTTATTAATTAAGCAAAACTATTCATGTTACCTTTAGTAATAACACATAAACATCCATATGTAAATGTGCACAATCTGTGAGCTGCAATGTATATATTTTAAAAGTAGGATAGTACAGTGTTTATATAGTTATTAAATGAAATATGCAGATTTGTTTGTAATTAAATTGCTAGCCAACCTGTTGAGTTAAGATAATCTTGGTTAATTTAAATAAAAATCCCATTAAGTGTGTAGTATTGCAATATTTTACACTTTTCAGAATTCCTATCACGCATAAATATTCTCTTATGCAGAAAAATATGCCTGAGGGTATCAAAATTAAAACAAATATTTATCAAAAGTAATTTTATTAAAACTAATTTAGATATAAATATTATATATGAAGAAAAAATATATCATTTTATTACAAATATTAATTTAATTATTTTTTCATTTGAAATATGCGAGGGCGGGTCCATAAGTCCGTGAATATTTAAATGGAATACAGATTATTGGATAAAAAATCATTTTCTTTTTCAACGTAGTCTCCTTTGAGCTCTATACACTTTGTACAATGCTTCTCCAATTTTTTTTATCCCTTCTACAAACTCAGATTTATCCAGGCCATCAAAATAGTTTTATTAGTGAGACTATTTAATCTTTGGAGTCCAATATCTTACCGCCGAGCCATTTCTTCAGATTTGGAAACAAGAAACAGTGACTCCGGGCTAAATCCGGAGATCAGAGGGGGATGAGGGAGCAATTCGTAGATTAGTTCATTGATATTTGCTGTGGAAACGAAGCTGTCACACGATTGCGTTTGTGGTCGATTGTGAGCAAACGCGGCACCCATCTTGCAGAAAGCTTTTTCATACCCACGTAATCATTAAAAATTAAAACCACTGGCCATGTGAGATGCCTTTGGCTTCGACTATCACTCGCACTTTTAATCTCCCATCGGCCAACACCATATCATGAATTTTTCAATTGTTTCTGGTGAAGAGATCTCAACTTTTCGCCCAGAACGTTCGACATCTTTCGTGCATGTACGGCCACAACGAAATTAAGTAAACCATTTTTTTACCATTGATAGTGCAGAGTTCCTATAGTATTAATCAAGCTTAGCCTTCGTTTGAGTGATGTATTTTCGGCAAAAAAATAATGCAGACGAAATTCACTTTTCTCCATCTTCTCCTCAAATCACACGCTGGTCTGCTATCAATGGCTGTCAAAAACAAACTAAATGGCGCAGCTTGTTCAAATTTCGACAGGAGTTAATTGATAGATGCCTGTTGATAGGATATTCACGGACTTATTGGCCCGCCCTTATAAGTTATTTTATTTAAAAGCTTTTGTAAAAAACTGGCAAAATAAAATTCTAAAAAATACTCTACGAAGTCCAAGTTTAAACCTAGATAGACCCTATTGAAGATAAGCCCTAGATTCGAGAGCGGTCGCAAAATGTTTTTTGAAAACACAACATATTTGGGAAACATTATTCTTATTTCTCCACATAGTTTCTTTTTAGCTTGCCATCAACCGCAAATATTTTACCACGAAACCATTTTTTTAAGTATGGAAATAGAAAATAATCTGAATAAGCTAAATCTGGCCAATTTTTTTATGTTTACGAATTCACTGACAACGTTTATTTTTTATGGTTTTAAACATATGTGTTATAAGGTTGCCACTTTTCACCAAAGTATTTTTTTTTCAAACTACTGCTGCCATCTATACGTCAGGTCGGCTTATTTAGCCACCGCCCTCGTATAATAATATCTTTGTAATTTAATCGAGGGCTTTTCATAATATAAAAATATATAATTTTTTGCTATATTTTCTCCAATGAAGGTACATTTTAAACATCCAGAACGTTGAATGTCTGAAATACCATTTTTTCAAGAGAAGCAACACTCAGTAAATCCTTGTACTATTTAATGTGTTGCTTTCGTAGGGGATAAAGATGAGATGTAAGGTGGTGGCTTAAAATATGGCAACACTGTTACAATTGAGCGAGATGATAAATCTTTAAAGATGTTGCTGCCCGCCATCTGATGAAAAGTTGGCGAAATTGTTCATGATTTTTAGTCCATACCCATGTTATGTTATTTTATTTTATTTCGGAGGACGTTGTGATATGTATAAAGTATAAAAAATTCATACATATTATTTTTCTTAATTTATGCTGCCGAACCCGCAACGTTCTGTGAAACAGTCCCTCCTGAAAATTGCTCTTATTTCGGCAACGGTATTTTCAGCGCATTTCGCATTCTTTTTACAAAAAAAACTAAAATGAAAAAAAAAATTTTACAATTTATTGTAAATAAAATGCTCAGCAACTTCATGTAAAGAACAAGCTGAGAATTTAAAATAACTGCAATAGTATTTTAAAGGTAACGGTATTTAATTTATTTCGGTAACAGTATTTTTAAGATATTAATATTTCATTTATTCCGATATCGGTATTTGAAGTATATACTTATATAGGTAAAAAAAAATAAGCGATATTTGCTTTTCTTTAATAGGAAAATTTGCGTGAACTACTGGTCATAAAATGTTTTTTAAAGAGGGACTTAATTGGTTACTGCCAATAAGCCGACCACAGGTCATAAAATGTTTCGTAAATTTTTTAAATTACCAGGTAATAAATATTTCGCCATATTTATGGAAAATCCGTGTTTTATGACTTGTTTCTGCACGTGTCATTTTAGGCGAAATATTTATTACCTGGTAATTTAAAAAATTTACAAAACATTTTATGACCTGTAGCCTCAGTCGGGTTTGGTGTGCCATTACATGCCACTGCTGCTATTATCCATGGATTTATGGCCGATCTTGTGAAGGCAGGCAGACCATATTCACTACACACTCAACTTGGGGCTCTTAAAAAAAAATTGATTTTTTCTTCATAAATGTATTTTTAACTGTAAAATAATTTTTAAAATGTATTTTTAATAATAAAATAAAATAATGTTAAATAATTAAAAATAATTCAATTATAAAAAATATAAAAACAATGAGAACAAGGTGGTCTCTTAAATGCTCTTCTCCTGTCCAAACAAGGAGTCGGGGCCCATTTTTTTATTGCTGATTCTTAAAGCAAAAATTATGAGGAATCCAAAAAAAATAAAATTAGCCGGAAAATTTAGGAGCTTCTGTGGAAAATCGGAAAATTTAATTTTCATGGGAAAATTTAATTTTCATGGGAAAAAAGGTAAATTTCTGAGAAAAATTAGGCCTGATTCAATACCTTTCCAACGAGCTATCACTCGTTGCGATCGCTTTAGTAGTTTTTTTTTAAAACAACTTTCAATGAGGTCCCTTATGAAGAATTCTTCAATTTTGTCACATGACAGTGGTGTACACCACCACTAAACCAGTCACTATAAAAAAAAAAAAAAAAATATGTAGGTACATTATTTTTTGCTGGGCAATCGATTGAGACTATTTATTTTAAAATCGGAGAGGGGTCGTCCAAAAATTTGCCAATTTTGATCGTTTTCATATGGAATTGCTCTATAACGGTATTTCAGATATAGCCTTAACAGTATTTTGGGGATAATTTTATTTTTTATACAAGGGCGAATCAATAAGTCCGTGACTTTTTGAACTTCCCTCGTAGTTATATAAAATGCAATACTGCTCCCATCAAGTACCACCTGTTGATGGACTACTGCGAAATTTTGAGCAAGTTTCTTCATTTACTTTGCGTTTAACAGCTGTTCAAAACATACAACCTCGTAAATTTTTTTAAAAATGGAAAAAAGTGAATTTCAAGGGCTCATTAAACATTATTTTTTGCGAAAAAAAAGCCGTCAATCAAACCAAGGAAAAGCTTGATAACTGCTATGGGGACTCTGCACCATCAAATTCAATAGTAAAAAAGTGGTTCACTGACTTTCGTTGTGGTCACACAAGTACAAATGACGCTGAACGGCCAATTGAGGTCAATTTACTGAAAATGTCGAATTAATCCACGATATGGTGTTGGCCAATCGAAGAGTAAAAGTGCGTGAGATTGTTGATGCCATAGGCATTTCATATGACAGTGTGGTTTCGATTTTAAATGATCATTTGGATTTAAGAAAGCTGTCTGCAAGATGGGTGACGCGTTTGCTCTTAATTGACCATAATGCACGGTTGCAGACGTGTGTAGTCTCAATGGGCAAATTCCATGAATTGGCCTACATCATCCTCATATTCTCCGGATTTAGCCCCCAATGACTATTTCCTATTTCCATACCTAAAGAAATGGCTCGGTGAAGGAGATTTACCTCCAACGATTAAATTATTGATCAAACAAATGCTTATTTTATGGATCCCGAAAAATCCTTTTATTTGGAAGGGATACAAAAATTGGAGAAACGTTGGACTAAGTGTATTGAGCTAAAAGGAGATTATGTTGAAAAATATTTTTTTCTTTTTTTGCAAAAATTACTGTGTTTAATTTAAAAAGTCATAGACTTATTAATCCGCCCTCGTATTATTTATTTCGGTAATGGTATTTAAGGGTAACATTAGACATATTAATGGGGTTTGAATTGATAACTGTTTTTTAGCTGTATTGCCTGCAAACACTTTTAAAAACACTTTATGTTAAAAATATATTTCTTAAACAATTTCATATCACTATTTCCCATTGTCCCCATTTTGGGACATCTCCTGCAAAAGGATGTTAATGAATGTTTCATTTTTTGATTTATTTCGTATTCTTTATTTACTGTAATTAATCATCAAACTAGCTAAAATCAGTATTCCAAACCAGTTTTGATTTGGGAATTTAGGTACACTGCCACATAAACTTTAATAAAATATGTTGCTGCAATTTTTAAATTTATTTACAATGATTTAGTTTAGCACCTTTGTTAACCATTGATAGTAAATGATTAATCCTGGTTTCATACTGACTTAAAGGTTTGGACAAAAGCCTTGCAATACAGCTTTGGATATTAGATTCAGATATAAAACACATAAATATGGAGAGTTTTCGTCGTTACCAAGGAAAAATTTAGTAATAGCAGCTCATTGCTCTTTGCATTATCAATAATGATCTACCCCTGCCAATTGCATTACTTCCAAAGTCAAAATAATGAGTTACTAGTAATGTGTTATACGGCCATTGATATTCCATGTCAGCTCCTTGCATACTACATTACCTTCAACTTATTTTTGGCAGTTAAAATCTCTTTTTGGTTTTGTTATTTAATTTTTTTTTTCAAATTGTTATCAAAAATCAATTCAAATAAAAGCAAAACAAAAAAATAATAGAAAAAAAATTTGAAACATTGTAAAAATAGTTCTTTGATTTTTCCAATACCATTTTGAATTGGAATTTTGAATTAATAAATCTAAAAGTTATTTTTTTGTGAATTTAATAAAACATATGTACATTTGTTGTATTAAAGTTTTTTTTTATCATTACAAATATAAAATAAATTTTTTAAAGAAATATATAATATATTAGGTTTGTTTTTTTCGAATTTTTTATAAATATTCCATACAAATTTAAGAACCCAGCAAAAATGAAGCTGTCAAAGAAACAATAAAAGCATCACTACTATGGCAAAGGCATCACTTCTTTT